>CM060912.1:363386997-363986997 GCA_030737875.1 Allium sativum
CGGGGACACAAAAACATAAACCATTGCACAACACTACACAAGTCATTAAAAGAGCGAGGTTTGAAATCTGTAGCCAGTGTATATATCGATTAGCGAAACTCAAGTGCCATTGCGAATTCAGATTAGAATATTGTATTTATGCAGACAACATTTGACGAATTAAAAAAAATTAAGCAAAGTAGTTCTGTATAGATACGTTATTCAGTCTCAGTCATAAGGTTCATTATAGTTCATAATTAACTAATCTGTTATCGATGTAGGCGGTCGATGATGAAGTATAAAGTCAAAAAACATGCAAGTGCTTGTTTTATTTACAGAATAGGTGGCATAAAGTGTATAGGTTCAACTTTTAATTCAAGAGCTTAGCTTAGGTCACTTGCGAAGTCAGTAGGTTAAGTAAGCGCGCTCAACAGCTTAGGTCGTTCAAACAATCTAAGGACTCAGGTCATCTAATGACTCGAGGTCCCAGATTGCTAGAACGACCGGAAAGCTTAGCGCGTCCAACGATCCAAATCACCAGGTCGTTAAAACGACCCAAAGGGCCAACGTGTTCACCGACCTAAAGCTTTAGGTCGCCACTAAGTCAAAACTTGGATTGTGCATGAAGATGCAGATCGTCATTAAATTAAAGCACACTAACAGTAAAGATTCAAGATTGCTAGTGTTGCAGACTTCAAAGTTGTTAAGACTCATTACAAAAAAACTGTCTTATGCAAACTCAACTATCTCAGAAAGTAAAGCAAAGCTGTGTTCAACTGGAAAATGGAATCCGAATCCATGCACGAATTCAAAGCATAGTTCAGTGAAATATGCAGCTAAACATGAGCAAAAGTGCAAAATTGCAACCCAACATCCGAAATATTTGCAAGTACCATTATATTCAAACAACCTTTTTGGTCATCTTCGACATCAATCTATAAATAGAGTGACATGAAGCAAAGGTAACCATCATAATGATTCGAAGGAACATTTGCAAACGGTTTTGGATTCAATATAACTGTGCTGAGGGACGAACTCGAGCAAGATCGATGAAGCTGAAACAACTAGGAAATATTCAAATCAGCGTCTACGTTGATCATTCAACAGTCGGGCACCCGGCTCAAGTCGAAGTAATTCCCTAAAAAAGCATTGACTATCAAAATCCCTGTTGTCAGCACGAAAGCACGACATTCCAATTTAAATCAGAAAATAAGAGAAAACATTGTATAGTTCAAACTTCATAGTTGAGATTTGCATAGTAATACCAATCATCAGACAAAATCTAGAGAAGAAATTCATACATGCTTTTGAAAGGCAACAGTTTGAAGTCAGGAACAATCCAAACTCAAACTATTCTACAAAGTTACTGAATCTGACAAGGGATAAACTACAAGTGCCAATTAGGTTTTTATTATATCCAACTTTGAACATCCGACCAGCCAATCCCAGAAATTAGAAACTCGACTCAAACCCCAAAAACCAAAACCAACCTAACACCTGCAGCTATGGTGAATAATCAGGTCATGGTGATTGAGTCTAACTCGAGTTGAGCGACCTAAAAACAATTAGGATTCGAGGAAGAAAATCCCTGATTTGGTTTTAGTGCGATTGAAGCAATGATGGAAATCAGATTTGTAGATGGATTGAAGCTCTTCAATGACCAATGTCGAAGATGTCAGCATGGATCTGATCAATTATGGTGAGTCAAGTTTGGGTGTTTTTCTCAGAAGAAAAGAGTTCATCCGCCATTAAAAATTCCATATTTTGCTGAAGAAAAAAAATGACGAAATGCGGCTTTGAAAGTAGATTATAAAAACAAGAAATAGTGCAACTTGTGAGTGTGCATTGGGCCTTCGTGATCCGCTGGAAAATCCTGTGCACAATTTACAATCATTGAAATATTCATATCCATCCGCGAGCAAGACGTAGTATATTTGTTCACTTCAGGAACAATAGAAAGCATAGTAACTGGCAAGCTTTCAAAGCCCATCTTTTCACTGAAAAAAATATTCTTTGAAGGGCAAATGTTAACCTCGTTATTACAACGCAGTTTAGAAATTATATGTACATAGTGTGAAATGTAAAATTACAGCTGGCAACATGAAAGAGATAGTTTGCATTGCAAACATTTAGTAAGACCGTGAGATATACATCCAGGTTGTAGATTTTAGTAAGATCTGCTCGTTAATAACCAGTTCGTGTATAATAAAAGATGGGCACAAATGATTAAACGTGTAGCGTGTGAATTCAATATGAAGACTAAGCATTTAGACGAGTTGGTACAGTTACAGAAGCCATCGCATGCCACATGGACCAGCTTCGTGAATTTAATAACATAAAGCATAAACAGGTCACCAACATTTATACAGATCGTTAATACGCAAGGATTAGTTGAAGTATAGATCAAGTCATGTTATATAAAGTTGGTGGCTTGTATAAAGACGCTAACACGAAGCCACGTGTACCCAAAGAACGCTGGATTGAACAAATACATGCGGAAGTAAGAAGCTACATGGACACAGTACGAAAAAATCACATGGAACATTGACATATTGTAGTGCATACTAATTTGAATATTAGATCGTGCTCACATAGTCAAGTCGTTCACGTGCCACTCGCTTCCATGTCAGATCGTTCCCGAAGGCGGCTTTAGTTAGGTCGTCAGCATAGAGCTCGTCAGATCGTGGTATATATTTTGTAGCCAAGTCGTAGGTCATTTGGGGACTAAATCACAAACGTGTACAAAAGGTTGAGACAAAAAAGATGACAGCTAGCATCCGCTTATGAACACATCAGCAAGTATATAATGATAAACCCACATGGTACAATAGAAAAGATAGGTCGTACAACGTTGTTGTATTGCTTAAAAAGCAGGTCGGTATTATTTTGGACCATATAATCAGGTCGTGAGGCTTACATCAGATCATAAAATGCATGCATGCCAGGTCGTTCCCAAAGGCAACAACAGTCAGGTCGCAAGTCATATAGCATGCACATGAGCAGGTCGTTCATACGACCTGGATAAAGTCGGTCATACGACCTGACCTATGGTGGTGGGTCCCCAACGATCTGACTTCCTGCACATGCTATTTTTAGCCTCACCACTTCAGATCACTCCACAACGACTCCTATAAATACCCCATGGCTTCCCATTTTGAAGGGAGTGAATTCATTGTCCACGAAGTTCTGTCCAATCCACTTCTCAACCACTCCAAATCACTCCAACCTCCATTAATTGTCTCTCAAGCCTAGAATTCAACACAAAATCATCACGGAACTAATGAAGATCATCTAAATATTCAAGTTTTTGAAGATCTACACAACGGCCATAACAATTTGAGAGATCTCATCCATTCCTTCGTGAATTCAAATGAATCAAGAGCAAAAAGATAGAAAACAAAGAAGATAATTGTAAAAAAGAGAGAAACTGAGTGGTAAAACATAGATAATGAACCCTGCAATCTCTATGATGATAATGAGAACTCTTTGTAACGACCCGGGAAAAAGCGACCTTGGTTATCCGATATACAACACCTATCGAACAATCAAAAGTCGAAATTACCGGATAGTCCAAGAAAGAAATTAGAGGGTGAGGATAGATAAGATAGAAAATCAGAATAGAAGAAGAAGAAGATCACTACAGAACAGAATCAGAGTAATACGAATCTCACAGCGGAACGAATAAAATATAATATAACATAACTTCGAAATAAAACAGTATACATATGCAACAACATTATCAGAGCACAACACTTACACACAGCGGAAATAACAATAGCTATATGATCCTGAAGCCTCCTGCTTCAAGCTCCTCCAAGTATATCTGTAAAGGCCTGAACTACTTGACTGCCCGTACAAATTTGGGCACCCAAGAGTTTTGGGAAAACAAAAGAAAATAAACTCTGGGTCAGTCATGGGACTGGTGTGAGTAAACTCAAATCATCGGTTTAACTTTTCAAATCCTTTTCAAAAGAAAAGATAATCGTAAGACCGATCCACACATAAACACGGATGGTTTTTACCTTACGATAACCCAAAACAGTTTTGAAATCAATAATTTTCTGGTATTATGATAATGTCTAATCACAAGTAATTAGAATCTAGCAGAACGCTTGCATCTCACGTTCCACATATATAGTATACAAACAAAACCGCAGGCGCTTATTGGAAATTGGATTCCGACCTTGACAAGGTATGGGACCACCTGCCGATAGTGTATCTCTAGAGGCAAATACACTGGGTTCAACAAGAACATCTTGCAACCCGGCCTTCACATGACCGACCACTCATTTCGCTTGAGTGTATCGAATGTATACCACCAACGGTTGGGAGCTACCCACCGTCTTTCCCGAAAAGGGACAGCATCGAAATAGACAATAGAACAAAATGGATTTTCTCTAGATAGGTGATATACACCCTAATGGGTGCGACCCATATAGCCATGCTGCCTGCCCGATTTCTGTCATCTCCCGATTGATGAGGCTTGAGGTCATTACGTATCTTTTGAAACACTTGACCGTCATTCACTATGAATGCCACATCGTCATATCCGTCAAATCACAAATTGATTTCCCCAAAAATACCACGGGTATAAAGCTAAGAGGAACGAATTCCTCCGCCACCAAACGTAAGTACGTTTGAAGAGATCAACTTACGCGATCCGTTAGATATACTCTGTCAGACATTCGTCCATTTCGTTTGCCCTGGGACTGGACAAAACCGAAGGCACTATTCTATAAACGGGATAGCCCTTGCATAACTCCGTCTTCAATTATCTTCATCACATTTGATCGCAACGTTAACGTCCATACCGAGTGGTTTTCAGATAATGAATCTGATCTCGGTCTCTCCGTATTAACGAAGGAAAAATGGTCAAAAACTTCGATAGTCGGTGATTTAACTATCAAAGAAAAACAGGTGTGCAACCAATGATATTATTTCCAGATGGGAATCCTATCGACCAACCATCATTCAACATTTTCCCTTTTGAATTAATTTATCTTTTAATTTATCCTTTCCCATTCCTATATATATATATATATATATATATATATATATATATAGACACACTCATAAATCTCCTATTTCCTAAATTTAGAAATTTTACTTTATTCATCATTGGAAAATGTTTCCATGTTTACTTCCCTTCCTCATTTACCCTATCAGAGAACACTTCTGATCCTTATTTTGGAAAGTATTTCCAATTTCCTTTACTGGGTTTAAACAAATATTTAAATAAAACATCGTCTTGCCAACCTAACCCATTACGGTCATTAACTCAATTTACTTAACCAACCTTCACTGTCGACCTTAACTACTTCTTGGTTAAAACTGAAGTCAATCAAGTTGGGGTATAATTACCTCTCAGACCTTAACTGAACAACATCCCTAACCTCGAAATAGACAAGGTTTACCTTTCAAATCCTTTAACACACTTCGAATAACTTATATTCGATTATTCTTCTCGAATCAATTGTATTCGATAACTCTACTTTGAATAAGTATTATTTGATAATTCTACTTCAAATAAGTGATATTCGATTAATTCCTTTTTGACTAACTCTATTTAATTTACTGATACTCGACCAACTCGAACTTGATTGGTTCCATTTGAATAATTCTAACCCGATTTAACTCCAAACGATTAACCCTAATTGATTAACCATAATTGGTTAACTTTAACTGATTAACTCTAACTTAACTAACTCGACTTATTTAACTTCTATCGATTTACTACTATTTAATTTAACACCATTCGCTTGACTCTAGATCGCAGCGATCACAATGGTTACGCCTGATTCCCTCAGGAAACATCCGACCGCCATAGGCTATCTGCAGCCCTGCGAATTACGCTAGCAGTCGTACGAAATGGCAACTCATCCTGGATAACTATGTTTGGTATCTCTATCCCAAATGCGTAAATTCGATCAACTCAAATTGAATAACTAATATTCAATTAAATTCTAATTCGATTATAAATATTGATTCCTAACCAAATACTAATTATATTGTCAAATCTCTGATTTTATCAAATATATCATTCCTTAAATGAATTATTTTGAACCACCTGGCTTAGTTGAGTTCCAATTACAAATCCTTGCGGATTTCCTTAATCCTCTTTACATTTCGAATCTCGAAAGAGATTTCATCGTTCCTTTTAAAACAATTCCACTTTCCCCATTTTCCAAATTTGCTATTGAATTTGCAAATCTCAATTACCCATTGATAATTATATTCTAATTCATTTATAAACTTTGTTTATAAATCTCAGCACTTGATTTCATTATCAAACAAGTTATTCATTTCTAACCATTCGAAATTCCCTTTCTGTTTAACTTTACTCAAAAACCCACTTTTCTTAATAAATGGGTTTATCTGCAAAACCTTTGCTTAAATCCATTTTTCATACCAACAGTGAAAAATATTCCATTATATTATCTCTTTAGTTTGATTTCGTATTTAAAACGATATCTCATTTTCAATTTCTATTTATATTCTATTTACAGAGTTATTTGTATAAAAACTCCTTTTAACTTCTAACACGTAAAATCTCGCTTAATTTACCCTTTAAAATGCTGAATTCCTATCCCAAAAAAATATCGATGTTAAATCGATTTCTAATTCTCTATATAAGTTCTACTTATATATTTTCATTTATCAAAAGATAAATGTTTTTATTTAATTTATAAAATATATTTATAAATTGATCTTCTCAATTCATCTGTTAAAAACAGATTTCTATTTAAAATCCTCTTTGAAAACATCTTCTCGTTGTTCTTTTATATCTCGACAATTCCTTTTCATAATTCCATAAATTTCTAAAAAAAACTATATTTTTCCATAAAATTCTTCATCCACATGTTATTGTCTCCATTATGTATTTTTAACCAAAGATGGTCTTTTAGACTTCCATATCGATTAATAACTCTATACATAAGTTCCTTATTGACTTTTCAAATAATCTATTTTTATAGAATCCATTTGACTTTATAAAATTCTAGAATCCCATATTCACTTCATACTTTCCTTTACAAACTACTTTGATTTTATACGATACTTTCATTTCAATATACATTTTGCAAATTCCTTATATAAAATCCTTTGATTTTATATAAATATTTTATTTCAAATTTTAGTTTGAAATTCTCTTTCCACATTCCAGTATTTTCCTTTGGTATTTAAAGTTACCAAATAACCACAATCAACACACCAAATCAACAACTGATTATAATCCCATCATATGTCACAATATAGAAGAAACAGTAAAATAAATGTTGAGGAACCCAGTTGGGTCCCTCCAACCTGTTTACCTGCATCCACAGATGTCAGTCAACACAAGTATAAAATATTCTGATAAACAGAGTCAATATTTCGATACGATTTATATATATCGTTATCGATGATTTCAGCCAACTGACTAGCAGTTTAACCAAACAACCAACACACACAGCAAATCAACCAATATTTTTATATTCTAAAAATACGTTGTCAAAATATAGGTTGAACAGAGTTAGTGAGAATTACTCACATTGGACGGTGATCGTTAAATAACGATATATCGGTCATTGATTTGATCCCGGCGTTTAATTTCACCATAAATCCAAACGAGCTCTAATTCACTTGCGGTCAGTTCCACGGTGTAGCCACTGTCCATACGATTCCAACGGATCCGTCCGTTCGCAAATTCTGATATCATACAATCAAGATATTTAATTCACAAGTTTGGATGCAATTTAATTTAAATTAAACCTAATTTAATTTCCTCATCGGGCCTTACCATCTTTAATCCGGCCCATCCAACCCTTTAACTCTCCAGCCCGCATTTGACCTTCTTCCCAAATTACACCGTGACCTCCAGATGAAAACTCCACCATTTCAACAACTTTGAGGGCCTCGTTCCCCTTCCAAACTTGATGAAACTCCAAACCGCCAATAGCATCGAACTTCTCTTCCATTCCTCGATCCCCTAGACCCCACAATGCAGAGCTCGGTGTATTCCAGTTCATCGCGTCGTCGGGTCCTCGACAGTCGCACCAGGGAGACCATCAACCAGAATAACGACGGAAATTCTACAAATTCCCCCCACCGAACCGAAATCCAACGAGAAACCCAAAAACAATATTCAATCCAAGCCATTTCACCTTCGATTCCCAAAATCTCCAACCCTAGGTTGACGCTGGAAATTCCACCGAACTAAAACAGAATCGAACTCCTCAAAAGCTACACAGAATTGAAGAGCAAACCAAGGGGATTATGAATATATAAATTGCAAGATTCATAAATTTTTCCATGATTTTATTTCGAATTTCAAAGGAGGAATTTTTCTGTAGATTTTTGTTTGAGTGGCGGCGTGAGTTTTTCGCTGATGAGGAAAAATGGGGTTAGGTTTAGACAGTTTAGGATATTATATAGGATACGTAAATTATTATTTTATTCACTTATTATATTTATTTTTTAGCCAATGCTGTTTACATTTGTCCTCTAAAATCCCTGTGATCACATATGACACCCAAAAATCACCAAATTGGACATGCACCTTCAGTTCGACATTACGGACCCAACGAAACTGGTTTTGTCGAATTCCGACTCCGTATGCTCACACAGCGTATTTTTAACCGTCAAAATACTGACTGTTTTTCCACTTTAAAAATCCATACGGCCACATACTGACTCTAAAAATCACGAAACTCGGAATCTAACAATAATCTGACATTGCGGATCCAACAAAATTAGTTTCATCGAAAACCGAGGTCGTTTGCAAAACTGGCTATTTTTAAAGCTCCAAATAACCCTTTTAAATATACAAATATATTTAAAAATAATTAAATTAAATATAAATAAATATATATTATCGTATATATCCACAATATATATCACACTGTGCCAGAATAAATATATGTGGATTTACAGCTCGATATTTCAAAATTTCCAGTTATATCGATATTTGATTTATATTTAAAATTCCAATTATTATATAAATAAATCGATATAAATTATAAAGGAATTCCATAGCGACTTTTCTAAAATTTGATTTTGACATAACTCAAAATCTATTCGACGAAATCCCAATTTTTCTCTTCCACGAGAAAAATATACTTCACCGGCTCCATACGTTTCTTGATTCATAGAAATCCGATTTTAAACGGACCCTGTACAATCAGTTGAAGTTCAAATCGCCAAATAGCGAACTGCCGCGCTATTTCGAGCTCGATTATAATTAAATTAAAATTTATACGTTCAACTGTCGATTAAATAATATATTCGCCAATCTAATTCAACTCTAAACAGATATATATACTTTAAATAATCTAAATTCACAATACTGTGAAATTCCACTATTTTCGACTATTTAAGAATTAAATATATTATTCTTTTATTTATTTTAATTAAATAAATCCATATAATTTAATCCAACGACCATTAAATTCTCTAAATCACTTTTTAAATAATTAAATAAATTAATTATTTCGCTGAAAAATGCGGGTCGTTACATTCTTCACCCCTTAAAATAATTTCGTCCTCGAAATTGCTAAGGTAGAAGATGACCCTTATTAACCGGGTTAAAAATTATACGTTTACTTCTTAATTTCAACTGAACTCATTTAATTTCAACTAAATATTTAATTAATTTCTTATCAATAAAAATTTTCAAAATCCTGGAATTTTTCTAACTCCTTAAATTTCTGAAAAAATCCCCAGCACCTCCTTTGTACCGAGAGCATCGGGATATTTCAAATAGCCCCCCATGGCCCTTACCAATCCAAAAGAAAAAGAAAAAGCCAAGCGGCTTGCCAATACGGTGCATAAGACCTCATATGGAAATTTAAACATGTACCTTTTTGTCGGCCATACATTATAACCTTGTACTTGCTTCTACTCAATACCTGCTGATCATATATCCATTTATACCAATCGATTTCCAACCAATTCCAATCAATCAAATCCCAACACAATTATTCGCTTATCCAAAGCCAAATTCCATTTCCAACTCGAGTTCCATTATCCCAAACTCCTAACTCACCAATCCAATACCATTTCAGATTCTTATATCACAATTCAGAATCTGATTCTACTTGATATAATATATTCCAATTTAATTTCCAGTTAATTGGTTTCAATTCAATTAATATTTGCTTCCACAAATTTGTTTTAATTTGTTTTTGATTCAGAACAATTCTTCTGGGAGTTTTTAAACAATTTAACCCTTTCAAAAATCAATTATTCCTTTTTGGAATTCAAATCTCAAAATATTTCGAAAAAAAAATCTTTTTGGTAGTAATCCATCACCTAGCACTCGAAAATGAACACTGATGATGTGGCCAGCATCATCAGAGTTATTTTCCAGCAATCAAAGTGAGTTCAGTACTATATCATTTATCAAAACCATTTTTAGACAATTCCATTTTGAAATATACTTCAAAATGCCATTCACAACGGTGTACCACAATTTAAAATCTCCCAGGATTTTAAAATTACCATATACTCAATTCAAATTCATTTATAAACACTTTTCCAGTTTTCAGAATTTTAATTCCAATTCTGATTTAATTCAGATTTAATTCATCTGCTTTAATATATTACCTTAACACGAGTTCTGTTTGGTTATTTACATAACCATTTTACTTATAATCAACCAACACATCCAACATATGATAATAATCCCAAGATATACCTTTCTTTTATATCAAACTATATTTTGGGTAAAATTATTTCATTTACCCTTTTTAAAACATACCGTGTCGGTTTATCGTACTTGAGTGTTTAGAAACCCCTATCGATACAGTGGATCAAACTGATCGACCAGAACTTATAAACAACTCAACCAATAAATCTCCATAATATAAAACAATTTTTATAAAATCTACAAATACGTTCACTCATATATATACACTCAAACTCAATCTAGGGTATTACTGACCCCATCTCTACTGAGTCACGCAACAGAGCCAAGGTAATCACTTAACCTTCAGCTCTGACACCACTGTAACGACCCGGGAAAAAGCGACCTTGGTTATCCGATATACAACACCTATCGAACAATCAAAAGTCGAAATTACCGGATAGTCCAAGAAATAAATTAGAGGGTGAGGATAGATAAGATAGAAAATCAGAATAGAAGAAGAAGAAGATCACTACAGAACAGAATCAGAGTAATACGAATCTCACAGCGGAACGAATAAAATATAATATAACATAACTTCGAAATAAAACAGTATACATATGCAACAACATTATCAGAGCACAACACTTACACACAGCGGAAATAACAATAGCTATATGATCCTGAAGCCTCCTGCTTCAAGCTCCTCCAAGTATATCTGTAAAGGCCTGAACTACTTGACTGCCCATACAAATTTGGGCACCCAAGAGATTAGGGAAAACAAAAGAAAATAAACTCTGGGTCAGTCATGGGACTGGTGTGAAACTCAAATCATCGGTTTAACTTTTCAAATCCTTTTCAAAAGAAAAAATAATCGTAAGACCGATCCACACATAAACACGGATGGTTTTTACCTTACGATAACCCAAAACAGTTTTGAAATCAATACTTTTCTGGTATTATGATAATGTCTAATCACAAGTAATTAGAATCTAGCAGAACGCTTGCATCTCACGTTCCACATATATAGTATACAAACAAAACCGCAGGCGCTTATTGGAAATTGGATTCCGACCTTGACAAGGTATGGGACCACTTGCCGATAGTGTATCTCTAGAGGCAAATACACTGGGTTCAACAAGAACATCTTGCAACCCGACCTTCACATGACCGACCACTCATTTTGCTTGAGTGTATCGAATGTATACCACCAACGGTTGGGAGCTACCCACCGTCTTTCCCGAAAAGGGACAGCATCGAAATAGACAATAGAACGAAATGGATTTTCTCTAGATAGGTGATATACACCCTAACGGGTGCGACCCACATAGCCATGCTGCCTGCCCGATTTCTGTCATCTCCCGGTTGATGAGGCTTGAGGTCATTACGTATCTTTTGAAACACTTGACCGTCATTCACTATGAATGCCACATCGTCATACCCATCAAATCACAAATTGATTTCCCCAAAAATACCATGGGTATAAAGCTAAGAGGAACGAATTCCTCCGCCACCAAACGTAAGTACGTTTGAAGAGATCAACTTACGCGATCCGTTAGATATACTCTGTCAGACATTCGTCCATTTCGTTTGCCCTGGGACTGGACAAAACCGAAGGCACTATTCTGTAAACGGGATAGCCCTTGCATAACTCCGTCTTCAATTATCTTCATCACATTTGATCGCAACGTTAACGTCCATACCGAGTGGTTTTCAGATAATGAATCAGATCCCGGTCTCTCTGTATTAACGACGGAAAAATGGTCAAAAACTTCGATAGTCGGTGATTTAACTATCAAAGAAAAACAGGTGTGCAACCAATGATATTATTTCCAGATGGGAATCCTATCGACCAACCATCATTCAACATTTTCCCTTTTGAATTAATTTATCTTTTAATTTATTGTAATAACCCGAAAATCTGGGCTAGTTTAAAATTTTTATTTTGGCAATTTTAGCGAATTTTGATTATTTAAAATGAATTATTTTAAATAATATCGACGAGAAATTTATTTTGAATATAATTAGAACGTATATATTTATATACGTCGTCGTTAGAATATAAATAATTATATATAATTATAAATAGAATTGAAAATGGCGCGGTAGTTCGATAATTCGATTTCAAACTTCAATTGAATGTACCGGGAGCAAAACAATCCAGATTTTAGTGAAACCAAAAACATTAGGATCTAATTGATGATATCTTTCCAACGAATCCGAAAAATTGAAATTTCATAGCGGGAATCAAAAGATATGTCCAGTTGAAAATTCTGAATAGTCGCCATGGAATTCAGGCCCTTAAAAATGGACATTTTGCAAACGACCTCGGATTTCGACGAAACCACTTTTGTTGGATCCGCAGTGTCAAGTTATTGCTAGGTTTCAAATTTCATAATTTTTCGAATCAATATGTGAGCGTGGCAAAGGAAAGCGCGTTCGACCATTTCAGTTGATTTTAATCGACTGGAAATTGACCATTTTTCCAACGGTCTCAGAATTTGACGAAACTAGTTTTGTTAGGACCGTATCGTCAATACGAAGCTAGAAAATATTTTTCGAGAATTTTTAGAGTTCGTATGCGACCCCGGTAATTTGAAATGTACGTTTAAAATTCAATATAGTGATTTAAATGTAAATTTAACGGAAACTGATTCAAACGATCAAATCAACTTGCGATACATATCTCATTGTGTTCGGAATGGGGGTAAAACGCTATGGACGACAGGCGGTGCGCCTCGTTTAGAGGTCGTATGTGAAAGTCAACTTTTTGAAAAAAAATAAATAAATTAATAAAATAAAAAAATAATATATGAACCCTCCCTTTTTTTCTCGTTTTCATTCAACAGATTAATAAAAAAATAAAAAAGAAGAAGAGAAAAAGGACGGAGGAGCTCGTCGCTCCTCCGATGGAGCCGCCACCGCGCCTTGGGCGGCGCCGCTACCGCCAAGTCCCCCCCCCCCCCCCCCCCCGTTCTTCCCCTGCGATCGACGAGACCATCGAAGAGAGCGCCGCGCCCTAGCCTGGGACCCCCCTTCCTCTGCCAGTCGCGCCGCCGGCCAGGGCCGCCACCCACGCGAGCCCCCAACCTTCTGAACCCTGCTCCGACCTCGCAGCACCAAACCCTAACCCCCTGAACCCGTTAAGACTGCCGCGCCCACCTCGTTGGCCCCTCCTGGCCACTCCAACCACCACAGTGAGCCCAACCCCTCCTTCGCGCGATTAAAGTGAGTTTTTATATTTATTTACGTTTATTTTACTTTATTTTCAGTTTTAAATATATAATAAAAAGTTAAAAATATTATTTTTATTCGTATAGAAAATTAAAAATGAGATTTATATAAAGTAGAAATGTTAAAAATATAATCTTTACTATATAGAAATATTAAAAATATGATTTTTATATTTTTAAAGTATTAAAAATATAATCTTTATAGGATAGAGAATATAAAAATATCATCTTTGTATATGTAGCAAAATAAAAATCTGATTTTTATTTTATATACGTTGAAGTAAAGTGATGATTTTTATAATGATGAAATCATGATTTTTATAATGATGAAATCTTTATTTTTATAATGATGAAATCTTTATTTTTATAATGATGAAATCTTTATTTTTATAAAGGCGAAAACTTTATTTTTATAAAGGCGAAAACTTTATTTTTGAAATGGAATTTTTATCTATATGACACCAAAGTAAAAATTCGATTTTTATATATTGAATAGCATAGTAAAAATTCGATTTTTAAATATATGAAGTGATTATAGAAATATGATTTTTAAATTGAAAGTGAATAAATAAAAATGTGATTTTTATTTTAAAGACATCGAAATATAAAAATGTGTGATTTTTATATATGTAGTGACTACGGGCAACGAAGATGACGATGATGCGATAGCGATGAAGATTTCTATCAATGAAGAGTCGTGGTATTGGATAGCTTTCGGTGAGAATTTCTCACTCTTCAAATTTCTTTTTTTTCTAGTTATATATATATATACTAGGATGTAGACGGTGCTTAGTAGCACCCGACACCCGTCATCCACAGACCATGGATGGCTTGTTTGTTAAATTGTTTGGTTGAGTAGTTGGTTAGTTTGTTGGGTTTGAATTGAATTGTTTGGTGAAATGAATGGATTTGATTGATGTGTGAATGGCGTGGGCCTTCACTAGACCGGGGATAAGGCTAGGCCTCGTCCCGTTTCTAGTATCGTGCCGTTATGCCGCCGAAATTTTCTAAAATATGTTAGAAAAATAAGAATATCATTTTATTGAATAAATGAACTGAATAGAAATTCAAGTGTTAAAATAAAATAGTTTGATCGTTAAAAATATAATTTTTAACGTGAAAGTGAATAAATAAATATTTATAAACAAATCGGCCGATTTGTTTGTATACACTGATTTGACTGATATCGATTGGGTCGATAAATTTTACACGTCGCCCAACTGCACAAATAAAACCTGTGTTTGATTGTTTGAAACCCCACACGGGTGTTGGGATGAAATTTGGAAGTTCGCTCATCCTGATTGATTAAATATGTCGATCGATTGGTTGACAGGCTGTTATAAGCGTTGGACATCTATATTTGATGCTTATACAGTGTAGTGCACTTTGGTTGATAGTTGATTATTTTTCAATGCTATTATATACGTGTGATGTATGAAAATCTATATAATTAACGTTATATGGTGATTGATTGGGCCTCATTCCAATCGGGAAAACAATGAATATTATAAAAGAAAATTCATGTGTTGAATATAAAAATAGTCATGTGTTGACGATGTTCATGTGTTGAGTGAAATATTTTATATAATAAAATTTACATCTTTATCATATTTAAAATTAGAACTACTTCCCAGTAGAAGTCTAATTGAAAATCAAACGATAGATACCATAGTTTTATAAAATATTTCACATAACAAAAATAGTGATGTGTTGACAGTACTCATGTGTTGAGATTAGTCGTGGGTTGAAAAAAATACAGATTCATGTGTTGAATGGGATAAATATTCATTTGTTGAATAAAATAAAGAAGTTTTGAAAAATATAAAGCCGTGTTGATTAGTTTTGCGCCATTTTGACGTGAACGATATTTATATCGATTTTATTCGTTGTATAATGAATATTGAAAAGTGATTTCGCAATTAAATATTTTGAAATTGAAATTTTAAAATGAACTGAATTGAAAACGATTTCGAAATGAACTGAATTGAAAACGATTTCGAAATGAATTGAAAACGAATTCAAATTGAATTAAAAGCGAATTGGAATGAATTCAGATTGAATTGAAATTCGAATTGAATAGAAATGAATTTTAAAACGGATTTATAAAGAAGAATTCAATTTTGATTTAAATTGAATATAGAAGTTGAATTGTTTTAGAAACGATTTTAAAACGATTTATAAAATTCGTTTTAAATAGAAATCGACGAAATATATATTATATATATTATATATATAATATAATGGCCTGAATAGAACACGCCGCGCCGCGGCAGTTCGTGAATTTCGACCATTTATTTCAAACGGACATTGCGGGAGATCCGACCGTCGGATTCTCCTAAAACCGGAACCGTTGGGTTCGTATCGAAAAGAGCTTTACAATGAATATTAGAAATTTGAAATCTAACGGTTGGATTTGGAATTATGTCCAAATTAAATTTGAAAAAGGTCGCTGTAAGTGCAGTTCGATGGCCGTTGATGGAAATCGACTGTACGGGCCTTGATAAAATTATTAAAAATATCTATAATTTGTGTAAAATTATAATATGTGAATTGAAAAGAATTGGGCTGGAAAATTCCACATTTGAATAGGAAAAAAATGAATTTTTATCAAAATGAACTAGTTTTGAACTAGAATTAAAATCAATTTATTTTTAAATAAATAAATTGAATTTGAAAGTGATTTTGAAAATAATCAATATTTCCAATACGTGAATTGGACTGGAGTTGAATCGAAATTATCTTCGGAATATTTCGATGTTGGATTTCGTGACTATACAGATATTGTTATGGGAATTTGAAAGATATATTTTATATCGTTATTTCCAATACGATATTTGTTGGTTTCAGAATTTGATATTGAATATAAGCCAGTATATTTTCTATTCAGAGCCTTGTATTTAATATCAAATGTGATTTGGGTTCATCGTGAATCGTGTTTTAGATAACATTGGTTCTTTAACCCAGTTAAAGGCAAAATATCGATTTCTGAAAAGATTAAAACTAAGTGGAGTTTTAATGAATCTTTAATTAGATTAAAATGTGAATTGATAATTTAAATTATCAAATCTGAAAAGTGATCGAGAGGGGAGTATCACCAGTTTTGCTCCAAAGCGATAGCTAAATCTTTAATTAGATTTGAACGTGAAATGGTAATTAATTTTACCGATAACACCGTGGTGTTAGGAATGGAGTATCACCAGTTTTGCTCCATGGGATATATAGGTTGGGATTGGGAAATAAAATACATAATTACTTCGGTGTGGTTCGGTAATCCCGACTAGTTTGATATGATATCCAAAGGAAAATTATAGAATAAATTTAGAAGAATTTATCTTTGATAAAATTAATGGGAACATTTCCCTAAGAATGTGATTTTGTGAATAAAAGAATATTCTGAATTGGAATGAGGCGTTCGTTGTGTTTGTGTAACATTTGTTTATCATATACGTGGGTTATTCAGAAAGGCCGGGTTTATACCCATTCTGAATAATCGATGCGACGAGATGTCGAAGATGAAGACGGTGGTCGAAGACCGGAAGTCTTCACATCGTTTGGGTGATTACTGATGATCTTGATTGGGCTGTACACCCAGGATGAGGGAAACAGTTGGTGATCGTCCAGACGTACTTGGAGATGGATGGATATGCGAGGAAAGTGCCTCCGGTTTCGTTCAGACCCAGAACGAACTTGCAAATGGATTGTGTGTCTGACATTGGATTTTATTCTGTGTTGATTGATCTCTATTAAATATACATCTGTTTGGCGGCGGAGAATTTATTCTCTTGCTTAACGCCCTTCTCTGAGACGTACGAGCTCAGAGGTTGTATATCGATGGACATCAGTCGCATGGAGTGAATTGCCAATGTGGCATGCGTAAGTGGCAATTGATCAAGGCTTCTGTTGAAAAGCAAAGTCTTGTGGTTGATGATCAAAGCATGGCCTGTGTGGCGTAGCTTTGTGTATAACGTGAATTCGCGAGCCTCACACCTCGGTATGAGTCAAAAACGGGAGACGGACAGCTGGGAGAGCACGACGTTTCTTTCTAGCTAGGGTGGTGTCAGTGACCTACCAGCCCTGACATTTATATACTTTTCACCTGTGTGGTTGTTGGATACGAGGCGCCTCGGATATAGGTCTGTAAGGACCGGGAAACGTGTGTTCAGGAATTGCCAATCCTCAAAAGTAAGAGAGGACCGGCCCAGCCGATTCCAAGGATCATAGTGGGGTCCTGAGGCATTTGCTAGAGTGTCTCGAACGCGGAGAGGAGCTTGCCCCTTGCCTCGACTCATGACGGAATCCAATTTCCAATACGTGTATTTCGGCTTTATTTGTAGAGCCTAGTATGGCGACATAGTGGGATGGGGCACTCATGCCGTCTATGATTTATATTTATGATTGAAATGTTTTGACACTATACACTTATTATAATATCAAAATAATGTGTTTTAAACGTATCAAGCATGTTTGGCTGTTATAAGGTAAAAACCCTATCCTCCGGCTTGCGTTGCATTGTGTGATGGGACCTGGGTCTTATAACAGCTTCATTTTTCTTTATTTAGCATTGCGCTGTTAGTTTTATGCACTGGTATTCTTGGGAGGAAACCCGTTCCGTGTTATACGGCGTGGTCCCTTGATTTACCGAACTTTAAAATAAAGAATTATAACTGTTTTAGTTCTCACACCAGTCACATGACTGACCTGGAGTTTATTGTTTTAACCTAAACTCTGGGTGCCCCTATTTTCCACACGGGCAGCTAGTAGTTTTGGTTTTGCAGATTTATATTCACAGGGTCCTGATTAACAGCTGGAACGATGCTCGGAAAGCTCTGTATCCGTGTATCACTTCTAGTTGTGTTTTGTATATTTTTCCGCTGCTATGTAATTTATTGTAATCTCTGATATTTGTTGAATGTAATTTATTCATTTATACTCTGTATATTCTTGTATCTGATGGAATTGTTGTAATAACAATGAAATGTTCTTCCGTCTGCGTCCTTTTGTGTGTTGTTCTCAAAGTATTCGTGCTTTCCTTCACGAGGAAGTTACGGGTTCTTACATTTATCCTTTCCCATTCCTATATATATATATATATACACTCGTAAATCTCCTATTTCCTAAATTTAGAAATTTTACTTTATTCATCATTGGAAAATGTTTCCATGTTTACTTCCCTTCCTCATTTCCCCTATCAGAGAACACTTCTGATCCTTATTTTGGAAAGTATTTCCAATTTCCTTTACTGGGTTTAAACAAATATTTAAATAAAACATCGCCCTGCCAACCTAACCCATTACGGTCATTAACTCAATTTACTTAACCAACCTTCACTGTCGACCTTAACTACTTCTTGGTTAAAATTGAAGTCAATCAAGTTGGGGTATAATTACCTCTCAGACCTTAACTGAACAACATCCCTAACCTCGAAATAGACAAGGTTTACCTTTCAAATCCTTTAACACACTTCGAATAACTTATATTCGATTATTCTTCTCGAATCAACTGTATTCGATAACTCTACTTTGAATAAGTAATATTTGATAATTCTACTTCAAATAAGTGATATTCGATTAATTCCTTTTTGACTAACTCTATTTAATTTACTGATACTCGACCAACTCGAACTTGATTGGTTCCATTTGAATAACTCTAACCCGATTTAACTCCAAACGATTAACCCTAATTGATTAACCATAATTGGTTAACTTTAACTGATTAACTCTAACTTAACTAACTCGACTTATTTAACTTCTATCGATTTACTACTATTTAATTTAACACCATTCGCTTGACTCTTGATCGCAGTGATCACAATGGTTACGCCTGATTCCCTCAGGAAACATCCAACCGCCGTAGGCTATCTGCAGCCCTGCGAATTACGCTAGTAGTCGTACGAAATGGCAACTCATCCTGGATAACTATGTTTGGTATCTCTATCCCAAATGCGTATATTCGATCAACTCAAATTGAATAACTAATATTCAATTAAATTCTAATTCGATTATAAATATTGATTCCTAACCAAATACTAATTATATTGTCAAATCTCTGATTTTATCAAATTTATCATTCCTTAAATGAATTATTTTGAACCACCTGGCTTAGTTGAGTTCCAATTACAAATCCTTGCGGATTTCCTTAATCCTCTTTACATTTCGAATCTCGAAAGAGATTTCATCGTTCCTTTTAAAACAATTCCAATTTCCCCATTTTCCAAATTTGCTATTGAATTTGCAAATCTCAATTACCCATTGATAATTATATTCTAATTCATTTATAAACTTTGTTTATAAATCTCAGCACTTGATTTCATTATCAAACAAGTTATTCATTTCTAACCATTCGAAATTCCCTTTCTGTTTAACTTTACTCAAAAACCCACTTTTCTTAATAAATGGGTTTATCTGCAAAACCTTTGCTTAAATCCATTTTTCATACCAACAGTGAAAAATATTCCTTTATATTATCTCTTTAGTTTGATTTCGTATTAAAAACGATATCTCATTTTCAATTTCTATTTATTTTCTATTTACAGAGTTATTTGTATAAAAAACTCCTTTTAACTTCTAACACGTAAAATCTCGCTTAATTTACCCTTTAAAATGCTGAATTCCTATCCCAAAAAAATATCGATGTTAAACCGATTTCTAATTCTCTATATAAGTTCTACTTATGTATTTTCATTTATCAAAAGATAAATGTTTTTATTTAATTTATAAAATATATTTATAAATTGATCTTCTCAATTCATCTGTTAAAAACAGATTTCTATTTAAAATCCTCTTTGAAAACATCTTCTCGTTGTTCTTTTATATCTCGACAATTCCTTTTCATAATTCCAGAAATTTCTAAAAAAAACTATATTTTTCCATTAAATTCTTCATCCACATGTTATTGTCTCCATTATGTATTTTTAACCAAAGATGGTCTTTTAGACTTCCATATCGATTAATAACTCTATACATGAGTTCCTTTTTGACTTTTCAAATAATCTAATAGAATCCATTTGACTTTATAAAATTCTAGAATCCCATATTCACTTCATACTTTCCTTTACAAACTACTTTGATTTTATACGATACTTTCATTTCAATATACATTTTGCAAATTCCTTATATAAAATCCTTTGATTTTATATAAATATTTTATTTCAAATTTTAGTTTGAAATTCTCTTTCCACATTCCAGTATTTTCCTTTGGTATTTAAAGTTACCAAATAATCACAATCAACACACCAAATCAACAACTGATTATAATCCCATCATATGTCACAATATAGAAGAAACAGTAAAATAAATGTTGAGGAACCCAGTTGGGTCCCTCCAACCTGTTTACCTGCATCCACAGATGTCAGTCAACACAAGTATAAAATATTCTGATAAACAGAGTCAATATTTCGATACGATTTATATATATCGTTATCGATGATTTCAGCCAACTGACTAGCAGTTTAACCAAACAACCAACACACACAGCAAATCAACCAATATTTTTATATTCTAAAAATACGTTGTCAAAATATAGGTTGAACAGAGTTAGTGAGAATTACTCACATTGGACGGTGATCGTTAAATAACGATATATCGGTCATTGATTTGATCCCGGCGTTTAATTTCACCATAAATCCAAACGAGCTCTAATTCACTTGCGGTCAGTTCCACGGTGTAGCCACTGTCCATACGATTCCAACGGATCCGTCCGTACGAAAATTCTGATATCATACGATCAAGATATTTAATTCACAAGTTTGGGTGCAATTTAATTTAAATTAAACCTAATTTAATTTCCTCATCGGGCCTTACCATCTTTAATCCGGCCCATCCAACCCTTTAACTCTCCAGCCCGCACTTGACCTTCTTCCCAAATTACACCGTGACCTCCAGATGAAAACTCCACAATTTCAACAACTTTGAGGGCCTCGTTCCCCTTCCAAACTTGATGAAACTCCAAACAGCCAATAGCATCGAACTTCTCTTCCATTCCTCGATCCCCTAGACCCCACAATGCAGAGCTCGGTGTATTCCAGTTCATCGCGTCGTCGGGTCCTCGACAGTCGCACCAGGGAGACCATCGACCAGAATAACGACGGAAATTCTACAAATTCCCCCCACCGAACCGAAATCCAACGAGAAACCCAAAAACAATATTCAATCCAAGCCATTTCACCTTCGATTCCCAAAATCTCTAACCCTAGGTTGACGCTGGAAATTCCACCGAACTAAAACAGAATCGAACTCCTCAAAAGCTACACAGAATTGAAGAGCAAACCAAGGGGATTATGAATATATAAATTGCAAGATTTATAAATTTTTCCATGATTTTATTTCGAATTTCAAAGGAGGAATTTTTCTGTAGATTTTTGTTTGAGTGGCGGCGTGAGTTTTTCGCTGATGAGGAAAAATGGGGTTAGGTTTAGACAGTTTAGGATATTATATAGGATAGGTAAATTATTATTTTATTCACTTATTATATTTATTTTTAAGCCAATGCTGTTTACATTTGTCCTCTAAAATCCCTGTGATCACATATGACACCCAAAAATCACCAAACTGGACATGCACCTTCAGTTCGACATTACGGACCCAACGAAACTGGTTTTGTCGAATTCCGACTCCGTATGCTCACACAGCGTATTTTTAACCGTCAAAATACTGACTGTTTTTCCACTTTAAAAATCCGTACGGCCACATACTGACTCTAAAAATCATGAAACTCGGAATCTAACAATAATCTGACATTGCGGATCCAACAAAATTAGTTTCATCGAAAACCGAGGTCGTTTGCAAAACTAGCTATTTTTAAAGCTCCAAATAACCCTTTTAAATATACAAATATATTTAAAAATAATTAAATTAAATATAAATAAATATATATTATCGTATATATCCACAATATATATCACACTGTGCCAGAATAAATATATGTGGATTTACCGCTCGATATTTCAAAATTTCCAGTTATATCGATATTTGATTTATATTTAAAATTCCAATTATTATATAAATAAATCGATATAAATTATAAAGGAATTCCATAGCGACTTTTCTAAAATTTGATTTTGACATAACTCAAAATCTATTCGACGAAATCCCAATTTTCCTCTTCCACGAGAAAAATATACTTCACCGGCTCCATACGTTTCTTGATTCACAGAAATCCGATTTAAAACGGACCCTGTACAATCAGTTGAAGTTCAAATCGCCAAATAGCGAACTGCCGCGCTATTTCGAGCTCGATTATAATTAAATTAAAATTTATACGTTCAACTGTCGATTAAATAATATATTCGCCAATCTAATTCAACTCTAAACTGATATATATACTTTAAATAATCTAAATTCACAATACTGTGAAATTCCACTATTTTCGACTATTTAAGAATTAAATATATTATTCTTTTATTTATTTTAATTAAATAAATCCATATAATTTAATCCAATGACCATTAAATTCTCTAAATCACTTTTTAAATAATTAAATAAATTAATTATTTCGCTGAAAAATGCGGGTCGTTACACTCTTTCTATAGTGGATGTAGGCCGATTCTAGACCGAACCACTCTAAATCTCCTTGTCTTTACTTTATCCTATGTTGGTGGCTCTATATTTTTAGATCTTACCTTTTTGGTGAAGTGTTTTTAAAACAGCTTGGGTGTTGTTATCATTTTTGATATCAACACCACCCAAATATTTTCTCACTACCTTCACATGTGTATTCTAATATCTTTAAGATTTTATTAGGAAATCACTGATCGGAAGTTTCCCTATTTATGTGATTTGATTATGTGATAGGAAGTTTTCCCATTTATGAGATTTTATTATATGATAGGAAATTTTCCTATTTATGTGATTTGATTAAGTGATAAGAAATTTCCCTATTTATGCAATTTGATTATGTGATAGGAACTTTACCTATTTATGGGATTTGATTAGCTTATGGTATTTGTATATATATTGCTTTTGCCAATGAATAAAAGTAAGGTAGAGCCGAAGAAATTCTTATTTTTACCATATTTCAATCCTTTCATCGAAAATTTCTCAATTTTTGGATGAAAACTCATCAATTTTGCTTTTATATTTTAAACTATTTGCAAATCCATTTTTAGTTGAAATCACTGCAAACCCACTTAATCCTTCTTATTACATAATAGATTAGAGCCAAGTTATCGCCAAATTAGATATAAAAACACTTCTTACCATTGAGTCAACCATGGCCAGTATAGTTGATAAAATTCAATATGTAACTTACACATTTATAACTCTGATCACATCGCGGTAAGATTATAAAATGCTAATTGATTTTCTTCTTATTGGTGGTAATATTTCCTCAATTTTTTTAGTTCAAGAAATAGTCATTTTCCAAATGTATCACTATTTTGATTATGTTCCAACAGTCATTTTAGCTTCAATAATTGCTCCTCCAATTGTTTTTCTTCAAAAGTTTTGAACTTTGCATTCAATGAAGTTTGATAGTCACATAAAGCTTAAATTTTCTGTTGTAGAATTTAGAATTTGTTTTTCAAGCTCTAGCTTGATTTTTATCGCCTTCATTCTTTGCCACATTTATCTCCAATTTGATGAAATAAGTGAAGTTTTAATATGGAATAAATTAGAACAATATTTCATTTTGATACACTTAATCACAATATTGAAAAAAAAATTGATTTGGGCAAAAACTAATTAAATTTCCTTTTTCAACTGATTTTTTCTTCTGACATTGCACTGTCACTGTTTAAAATTATTTAATGTCAGCCTAATAGTTTTAGTGCAATAATTACATTATCACTTTCCAAATCAACAAACACCATTGCACCAATTATCAACTTTTAATGAAACTCAAGGAAAGGTGGAATATCATTTAACATATATGATTTATAAATTATAGACAATCTCTAATTAGCTTTACAAATTATCTATATGATTATCCCCTCGGTTGTGAAGAAAGATTCATAGCATATATAATTTACCAATATAGTCAATTTAATCTAATAGCAATAAAAACGTTACCTTTCCGTGTTTGCATGTCTAAGGCTTCAGCCAACTATAAAAAGCAACAGCTAGTCATGCAGAAAAGAAGACAATAGCTAGAGACTAGCCCATAGGCATGTGAAAAAAGGAGGAGCATTTACCAGCATCGATGACTTCACACTATAGGTTATTTTCACCAAATCAAAACCAAAACATTCATACGATCAAAAATTCATCAGAAGAACCGATTTAACACTATACATAAAAGTAGAAATAGAAACGCATAAATTATCATGTCGAGGGTTTGAAAGAGGTGGCTCAAAGGAGTCGCGGTGGAGGTGGAAGAAAAAGGAAGAGGACTGGGAAGTGAAGTGATTTTGGAAGAGAGAGAGAGTACACTAATCGAGCGCATCCTATTATCGTGTGCTGAAAATGAAACCAAATTCAAGGAAAATTGAAAACGAATGGAAATGAAATTAGGGGGCGATGGAAAGGGGGGAATTGAAATTTTCAGCAAAAGAGCATACGATAGAGGTGGCTAATGATAATCTGAATACTTAAGAGTATATTCAGCATTCAGCCAAATTATCTTATGTCTCCTTTTCAATATTATACAGTGAAATGAAGTTAAACAGATCATTGCAAGATCAAGTAACCAAATATATTATAATAGTTGCAATACAACCTTATAGAAACAACCCATGTGCATAACACGGGTTCACACATCTCAAGGTGCATTCCAATCTGCAAAAAAGGGAAATTAAGAGTGTCTCCTCCCCTTTTTACTTTGATCATGATTCTATGAAATTGATAAATTATTATGGGCTAATTTATCTTTAATTTTATGTAGTAATTTTCATAAGAAGTATAACTAGTTCTTATAAGCTGAATTGACATATATCATAGCAAGCCGATGGGTTGAATTATGGAAGGGGAAATTCTACAACCATGACCATAGTTAGAAAAACCTCAATCAATGAAAATAGTGGACTTTTCATTTGGATTTAAAGAAAAAATAGTAATGATAAGTAGAACAGGAGAAAATGAAAGAAAAGGGAGAAATGAAAATGGAAGACGCTAACGAGCTGAAGAAATTAAAAATGGAAGTTAAGGAAATGAAAGTAAGATTGGAAAATGAAGATCGAAGGTGTAAGATATTTTTGAGTAGGCGAAATAGCCATATTGTTACAGTAATTAATATATCTATAACCGAATTTTTTTTGAGTTTGAAATGGTAAATAACTTAAAGGGGTTGTATGGAAATTCTCCCTTAAATTTAGGAATGAAGAGCATTCTGAATGAAAATGAATGAGGAGCAAGGATGCAATTAGTAACATATTCTACTATATATAATAGAATAAAGTCAAACAATTTGTACTTATCTTGTGCTTGACAATAATTTGAATTTTTGGATGATGAAAATATAGAAATGAAAACATTTAAGTATTAATTGTTGAATTTGCATTTGAATGGAGGAATTTTAAGAAGGGAAAAATAAGGATCAAGGATGCTATATATATAATAGGATAAATACAAAACAATAAATACTTGTTCTTGTGCTTCACAATAATTTGAATTTTTGTATGATGAAAATTTAGAAACAAAAAACATTTAAGTATTAATTGTTAAATTTATATTTGAATGGAGCAATGTTAAGAAGGGCAAAATGGGGAGCCAAACTATGAAGCAAAAATGTTTTGGTTTTAGAAGAACTGAAATTAATTCTGTTTAACTATATGTGTATAATAAAATTAATAATAAGAATGATAAAGAAGAAATCAATTGATAATGATTTTAACAAGTACGCAGAAAAGATTTAAGGGTTATAACTTTTAATGTTAGTCGAGTGTTTTCTAATTGTGGATGTCTAAACTGAATAGAAGGCATGCCATAAAAAACCAAGAGATGTGCATGTTTAAACTTACTTTTACACTGCTGATCTATTTCTCTTGACACATGTGTCGGCATATTGTTTTTTTACTGATATAAAACTGAAAGGGCACTGTAGGAACATTGAGCTTTCATATAATAATAGTGTGAACCCGTGCTACGCACATGTGTTGCACCTGTATGTTGTTTTTGCAACTACAGTTAAATCTCCGTTCTTTTATTGCAGCTATGGCATTTCAGTAAAACAACATTCATTTGAAATATATAGCTCCTATAAAAGATATATTCTAATGCATGTATATGTTACGGAAACTGCGGCTTTGCGGAAGCGACCAGGATCTTATTCACCCAATTAATTAAAGATGATTTATATGGGAAAAAACACAGATATGAAATTACACGCACAAATACAAGATATTCCTCTTAACCACCCTCTTTATTGATTCAACAAAATAAATTTTATTTACATACAATGGATCAACAACCAAAAATAAACAAAATACAATGAATCAATTACCTTTTTGAGAAAGGGAAAGAATATCTAGATGACTACAACTCATATTGGAGAAGGAGAACAATGAATAACGATGACAAACCCTTGGATCAACTGGAGGCACCAATAGGAATAGCTTCTCTCAGCCCTCAATTCCTAAACTTCCTCTCCATGGCACAAGCCCTGGAGGCACACAGCCTTTCAATATTCAATTCAGTCAAGCCCTAATCCAATCGTGAAAGCGGATTTTATGGGAGATTAGAAGGTCTAGATAAATATCCAATTTGTCCCTTAGAAATATATCCAGAATATAATCATTCATTTCTTTCCTTCTATAATAAAATCAATCAATCAACCGACCAATTAATCAATTAATTAATCAATCAAATCAATCAATCAATTAATTAATTACATCCTATTCATTAACATATGTGATTACATGTCACAAATCACAACACTCTACCTTGATATGAAATCACATCAACAAACAAGTCATTCAACTTCCATGGACATGTGATACCACCAACCACAAATTACTGCACCTTATCTGAATACATATCAATACTCCAACAATCCACAAACAAGTCATTTAGCTCTTTTAATGACACCTTCTCTCAACTAAAACCAACATCGATTATCAGGGCAACGAGATACATCCCAAAACCTTGATTTCAGGGCAACGAGATACACCCTACAACCTCGATTTCAGGGCAACAAGATACACCCAACAACCTTGATTTCAGGGCAACAAGATACACCCAACAACCTCGATTTTAGGGCAACGAGATACACCCAGTCGATTTAAAAGGACTACAACCACACCCCAATCGACACCTATCTACCACTTAATCTGAGCTCCTTCCTCGATCACCCCTGATATCTCGAGCATCATCAACATGAAGCCCAAGTCGAAACATGAACAAAATCACCAAGGTACATGGCAAATCAAACCAATTGCCAACATCTTCGTCTTCTTCCATCCTCCCTTATCTACATCAGAGGGCTTCTTCTCATCTCTATCAACCAAACCATCGAGGCCTTCAAAATCCCCAATAAAAATTAGTCATATTTAGAAATGCCATCATATCCGACATAAAAAAACAAATTTTCCAATCCAAAATCATTACAAGCTTTGCGATGATCTAGCTTTGATACCAACTATTAGGGTTTCCCCACCACCAAGTTGCTCTAATACCAACTATTGGGGAAAAAGCGCCTTTGCGGAAGCGATCAAGATCTAATTCACCTAATTACTTAAACATGACTTCTATGAAAAAACAACACAGATATGAAATTACATGCACAAATACAAGATATTCCTCCCAACCACCCTCTTTTTTGATTCAACAGAACAAATTTCTTTTACATTCAACGGATTAACCACCAAAAATTAACAAAATACAATGAATCAATTAGCTTATTGAGAAAGGGAAAAAATATATAGATGACTACAACTCTTGTTGAAGAAGGAGAGAAATGAAGAACGATGACAAACCTTTGGATCAGTTGGAGGCACCAATAGGAGTTGCTTCTCTAAGCCCTCAATTCCTAAGCTTTCTCTCCATGGAACAAGCTTTGGAGGCACACAACCTCTCGATATCTCAACTCAATTCAGTCTTGCCCTAATCCAATCTTGAAAGCAGATTTTATAGGAGAATGGAAGGCTTATGCAAATATCCAGTTTTCCCCTTAGAATATTATCATTCATTTCTTTCCTTGTATAATAAAATCAATAAAATCAATCAATTAATCAATCAAACAACCAACCAATTAGTCCATTAATTAATCAATCAATTAATTAACTACATCGTCTTTATTAACGTATGTGATTTCATGTCACAAATCAAAACAGTATAGTTAATGTTTTAGTCTTTAAGCTTGTTAAAAAAAAATAGGAAGGGAAAGGTATACAATAATACCATATACCCATGAAGACAAACTCCATTTAACTATTACGGAGAGCAAAACGATCAGGGTAATGAAGTTTCACAGATAAACATAAAATGCATTCAGTGCACTTTGGAGGGAAACATCTGAACAATCAATGGAGAAATAATGGCAAGTGAACATGTTAAAAATGACTTTGTAACAACCCGAAAAGTTCTGATCCTGATCATCGATACTAATACATATCCTATATCGCATATCGACTAATCAAACACCAGAAATTAACATATCATTAATAGAAAGACGTTAGAGGGTGAGGAATAGAAAGATACAAAGTTAGAATAGAAGAAAAAAGAAGATAACATAACCAGAGTACTACGAATCCCACAGCAGAACTGAATAAAATATATTATATAACAATACTTGAAATACAAAATTGGTAATTGTACTTACATACATCATTAGAGTACAACATATATATATATATATATATATATATAACACAGCGGAAATAAACTCTATATATCTAATATTTAGGCCTCTTACTCTAAGCTCCTTGAAGTATATCTGCAAAATCCTGAACTGTTTGACTGCATGTACAAATTTGGGCACCCAAGAGTTTATGGAAAACATAGAAAAATAAACTCTGGGTCAGTAATGGGACTGGTGTGAGTTAACGAATTTAAAAAAGATTGACTTAACATTCAAAAATCCTTTTGAAATAAATGATGATCGTAAGACCAATATCTCTTCTGATATTATGATAGTGTCTAATTACAAATAAATACAATCTAGTAGAACGCTAGCATCTCATGCTGCAATAACCCGGAAATCTAGGCCAATTTAAAATTTTTATTTTGGCAGTTTTAGTGAATTTTTAATATTTAAAATGAATTATTTTAAATAATAACAACGAGAAATTTATTTTGAATAGAATTAGAACGTATATATTTATATAGATCGTCGTTAGAATATAAATAATTATTTATAATTATAAAAGGAATTAAAAATGGCGCGGTAGTTCGAAAATTTGATTTCAAAGTTCAAATGAGTGTACATGATTCAAAATAAACCAGATTTTGGCGAAACCAAAAATATTAGAATCTATTTGAGAATATCTTTCCAACAAATCTGAAAAATCAAAATTTCATAGTGGGAATCAAAAGATACGTCTAGTTGAAAATTCAGAATAGTCGTTATGGAATTCTGGCCCTTAAAAATGGAAATTTTGCAGACGACCTCGGTTTTCGACGAAACCACTTTTGTTGGATCCGTGATGTCAAGTTATTGCTAGGTTTCAAAATTCGTAATTTTTCGAATCAATATGTGAGCGTGGTAAAGGAAAATGTGTTTGACCAGTTTCATTTGATTTTAATCGACTGGAAAATGGCCATTTTTCAAACGGTCTCAGAATTTGACGAAATTATTTTTTTAGGATTGTATCGTCAATACGAAGCTAGAAGATATTTTTCGTGAATTTTTAGGGTCCGTATGTGGCCCCGGTAAATTGAAATGCGCGTTCAAGTCCAATATATAGGTTTATTTTGATTTTGACGAAAACTAATCGAAACGATCGAATCAGCTTACAATACATATCCCATTGTATTCGAAATGGGGGTAATTAGCTATGGACGACAGTCGGTGGGTTCGATTTCGGGTTCAAAAAAAGTTTCTTTTTGAAATTAAATAATAAAAAATAATAATCTCTCTCTACCCTCCTCCTCTCTTTCCACTTCAGCTCCCCCCCCCCCCCCCCCGTTTACCTTTTCAGAGAAAAAAAGGGGAAACACGCGCCAACTCGTTAACCATCGCGCCACCGCGCCTGAGGTGCCGCTCCCCCCCCCCCCCCCATCGATCGCCGCCCTCCCCTGCTTCCCTCTCCTCATTGTTTAAGCCCTAACCCGAACCCACCAAACCGCCGTACCCCCAATCAGGAGCCCTAAGCCCGAATCCCCCCTTGAATCCTCCGCCGCCAACCAAGGAGGCACCTCCGACAACCAGCGAGCACAACCTCCCTCCACCCTTCTTTAAAAGTGAGTTTTATTCTATTTTTAATTTCATTTATGTATGTGAATAACAATTCAATCTGTATTTATATTTTTAACACATAAAGTTTCACTTTTAGTTAGAAAGATTATATTTTTATGTATTAGAAAGATTATATTTTTACGTAGGGGAGTATTGATTTTTATAAGTGGAAAAACTCGATTTTTTTATAAGTAGAAAAACTCGATTTTTTATAAGTAGGAAAGCTCGATTTTTTTTAGGTAGGAAAGCTTGCTTTTTGGAAATGAAATATTTGATTGTTTTTAAATGAAAGGTTCGATTTTTATATAAATGAAAGGTTCGATTTTTATATAAATGAAAGGGTCGATTTTTATATAAAGGAAAGGTTCGATTTTTATATAAATGAAAGGCGATATTTTTATATATGTTGTAGCGAAATAAAAATTCGATTTTTACATATATGAAGTAACGATAATAATTCAATTTTTATATATATAGACTAGAAATAAGAATATAATTTTTATAACGAAGTAGCGATGTAAAAATATGATTTTTATATATAAAACTAAATAATAAAAATGTGATTTTTACTATGAACAGAGTGAAATAGATTGCGATGGAACCGACTGAGATCAAAACGAAGTCCGAACCATTCAGAAAGAAAGAATGACGGAGTGGAACCCTCGGCGAGAACTCCTCACTTTTATTTTAATTTCTATTTTGGAATATATACTAGGATGCAGACGGTGCTTAGTAGCACCCAACACCCGTCGTCCACAGACCATGGATGACTTGTTTGTTTGATTGCTGTGTTGTGAAATTTTATTGTGTGATGTGGAATGAAATAAAATATTTTATAGTTAAAAATATTTTTTAATGTGTATATAAAATAAATATTTATAAACAAATCAACGATTCGTTTATATACACTGATTTGACTGATATTGATTGGGACGATAAATTTTACATGTAATAACCCGAAAATCTGGGCCAGTTTAAAATTTTTATTTTGGCCATTTTAGCGAATTTTGATTATTTAAAATGAGTATTTTAAATAATATCGACGAGAAATTTATTTTGAATAGAATTCGACGTATATATTTATATACGTCGTCGTTAGAATATAAATATTTATATATAATTATAAATAGAATTGAAAATAGCGCGGTAGTTCGATAATTCGATTTCAAACTTCAATTGAATGTACCGGGTGCAAAACAATCAGGATTTTAGTGAAACCAAAAACATTAGGATCTAATGGGTAATATCTTTCTAACGAATCCGGAAAATCAAGATTTCATAGCGGGAATCAAAAGATATGTCCAGTTGAAAATTCTGAATAGTCGCTATGGAATTCAGGCCCTTAAAAATGGACATTTTGCAAACGACCTCGGATTTCGACGAAACCAGTTTTGTTGGGTCCGTGATGTCAAATTATTGCTAAATTCCAAATTTCATAATTTTTTAAATCAATATGTGAGCGTGGCAAAGGAAAACGCGTTTGACCTGTTTCAGTTGATTTTAATCGACTGGAAAATGGCCATTTTTCCAACGGTCTCGGAATTCGACGAAACAAGTTTTGTTAGGACCGTATCGTCAATACGAAGCTAGAAAATATTTTTATGAAATTTATAGAGTTAGTATGTGACCCCGGTAATTCGAAATGTACGTTTAAAATTCAATATAGTGATTTAAATGTAAATTTAACGGAAACTGATTCAAACGATCAAATCAACCTACGATACATATCCCATTGTGTTCGGAATGGGGGTGAAACGCTATGGTCGACAGTCGGTGGGCCTCGTTTCGAAGTCGAATAAAAAGTCAACTCCTTGGGATAAAATAAATTAAAAATTAAATTAAATTATAGAAAACCCCCCCTCTTCTCGTTTTCATTCAGAAGAGAGAAAAAAAAAGAAAAAAGAAAAAAAGGGGCGAACGACGGGGGGGCCAAAGCCGCCGCCGCCGCTGCCACCAGGGCCGCCGCGCCCTGGCGCCGACCCCTCCCAGGGGTCCTCCGACCTCTTCTTCCCCTTTTCCTTCGCCTCCTCCTCCTTCTAATCGAAAGCACCCTGGCGCCACCAGTCCTAACCACCAAACCAACTCCTGTTGCCGCCCGCCTCCGCCTGTTGCCGCCATCTCCGACGCTGCAGCGGGCCCCACTTCAGACGAGACACGAAACCCCCTCCCCAAGTGCCGCGACCCCCTTCCCTCCTTCTGCCGCAAGTTCTCCACCCCCCTCTGGCCACGACAAACCCTCTTCTCCCCCTAGAAAGCGCTGTAAGCTTTTTATTTTAATTTACTTTAAATGCTTAGCTTAGTTTAATTAAGAAGTGTTATAGAAAATATGATTTATATATTTTTAAAGTATTAAAAATATAATCTTTACTATATAGAAATATTAAAAATATGATTTTTATATTTTTAAAGTATTAAAAATATAATCTTTATAGGATAGAGAATATAAAAATATCATCTTTGTATATGTAGCGAAATAAAAATCTGATTTTTATTTTATATACGTTGAAGTAAAGTGATTATTTTTATAAAGGCGAAATCTTTATTTTTATAAAGGCGAAAACTTTATTTTTATAAAGGCGAAAACTTTATTTTTTAAATGGAATTTTTATCTATATGACACCAAAGTAAAAATGTGATTTTTATTTTAAAGACATCGAAATATAAAAATGTGTGATTTTTATATATATAGTGACGACGGGCAACGAAGATGACGAAGATGGGATAACGAAGAAGATTTCTATTAATGAAGAGTCGTGGTATTGGATAGCTTTCGGTGAGAACTTCTCACTCTTCAATTTCTATTATAGTTATATATATATACTAGGATGCAGACGGTGCTTAGTAGCACCCGACACAATCGTCCACAGACCATGGACTTGTTTGTTTGGTTGCATAGACTAGTTGGAATATTTGATCGAAATTGAATTGTTTGGTGAAATGAATTGATATAATTGATGTGTGAATGGCGTGGGGCTTCACTAGACCGGGGATAAGGCTAGGCCTCGTCCCGTTTCTAGTATCGTGTCGTTATGCCGCCGAAATTTTCTAAAATATGTTAGAAAAATAAAAATATCATTTTTATTGAATAAATGAACTGAATAGAAATTCATATGTTGAAATAAAATGTTTTATCGTTAAAAATATAATTTTTAACGTGAAGTGAATAAAATAAAATATTCATTTACAAACCAGACGGTTTGTTTATGTACACTGATTTGACTGACATTGATTGGGTCGATAAATTTTACACATCGCCCAACTGCACAAATAAAATATGTGTTTGATTGTTTGAAACCCCACACGGGTGTTGGGATGAAATATGAATTCCACTCATCCTGATTAATTAAATTTGTCGATCGATTGATCGTCAGGCTGTTATAAGCGTTAGATATTTATATTTGATTCTTGTACAGTGTAGTGCACTTTGGTTGATGGTTGATCCTTTTTCAATGTTATTATATACATGTGTTGTATGAAAATCCATATAATTAATTTTATATGGTGATTGATTGGGCCTCATTCCAATTTAGAAGATAAAGAATAATATAAAATAATTATATGGATGAGTACAGTGAACGATATTTATATCGATTTTATTCATTTTAAAATGAATATTGAAAAGTAATTTTGAAATCGAATATAACGAATTGAATTGAAAACGATTTCGAAATGAATTGAATATAAAACGATTTCGAAATGAATTGAATATAAAACGATTTCGAAATGAATTGAATATAAAACGATTTTGAAATGAATTGAATATATAACGATTTCGAAATGAATTGAATATATAACGATTTCGAAATGAATTGAATATATAACGATTTCGAAATGAATTGAATATATAACGATTTCGAAATGAATTTGATTCAAATAGAAAACGAAATGAATTGAATATATAACGGTTTCGAAATGAATTGAATATATATCGATTTCCAAATGAATCGAATAGAAAACCACTTTGAATTAAATTGAAAGCGAACTGAAATGAATTCAGATTGAATTGAAATTTGAATTGAATAGAAATAAATTTTAAAACGAAATTATAAAGAAGAATTCAATTCTGCTCTGAATTGAAATGGAAGTTGAAATTGTTTTTGAAACGAATTCAAAACTATTTATAAAATTCGTTTTGAATAGAAATCGATGAAATATATATTATATATATTATATATATAATATAATGGCCTGAATAGAACGCGCCGCGCCGCGGCAGTTCGTGAATTTCGACCATTTATTTCAAACGGACATTACGGGAGATCCGACCGTCGGATTCTCCTAAAACTGGAACCGTTGGGTTCGTATCGAAAAGAGATTTCTAAAGAATATTGGAAATTCGAAATCTAACGGTTGGATTTGGAGATACGTCCAAATCAGATTTGAAAAAGGTCGCTATAAGTGCAGTTCGATGGCCATTGTTGGAAATCGATTGTACGGGCCTTAATAAAATTATTAAAAATAGTAATAATTTGTGTAAAATCATAAGAAATGATTTGGGAAAAATTGGGGTGAAAAACTCCATATTTGAAAAGATAAAAATAGATTTTTATCGAAATGAACTAGTTTGAACTCAATTCAAAACCCGGGTTTTTATTTTTAAATAAATAAATTAGATTTAAAAAGGGGTTTTAAATAATCGGAATTTCTAACATATAACGATTGGATTTGAAATGGGTTCATCGTGAACTGTGTTTTAAATAACACTAGTTCTTTAACCCGATAACAAATAGAATGTGATTTGGGTTTGTCGTGAACTGTGTTTTAAATAACACCTAGTTCTTTAACCCAGCAAAAGGAGTTTTAACGAATCTGCAATTAGATTGAAATATGAATCTATAATCTAAATTATCAAATTTAGAAATGAGCGGGAATGGAGTATTACCAGTTTTGCTCCAAAGCGATAGTTAAATCTTTAATTAGATTTGAACGCGAAATGGTAATTAATTTTACCGATAACACCATGGTATTAGATATGGAGTATTACCAGTTTTGCTTCATGGGATGAATAGGTCGGGATTGGGAAATAAAATAAATAATTACTTCGTTGTGGTTCGCTAATCTCGACTAGTTGGAAAAACCATAATTTGGTTTTAAATGACATCCAAAGGAAGATTACAGGATAAATTTTAAAGAATTTATCTTGGATAAAATTAATGGGAACCTTTCCCTAAGAATGTGGAATTTAGAAACTAGCTGTAGGTTGGCTAAGAAGAATGGTTTCCTGGGTATTGATCTGATGTTGGTTTCGGCCTTCAGGGTTAATGTTTGGGAAATTGTTCTCTGGCTAATTTGCGGTTAGTGACTAATGAATTGGAATGAGGCGTATGTTGTGTTTGTGTAACATTTGTTTTCAATATACGCGGGTTGTTCGGAAAGTCCGGGTTTATACCCATTCTGAATAACCGATTCGACGATATGTCGAAGATGAAGACGGTGGTTGAAGACCGGAAGTCTTCACATCGTTTGGATAATTACTGACGATCCTGATTGGGCAGTACACCCAAGAGGATGGAAATAGTTGGTGGTCGTCCAGACGTACTTGGAGATGGATGGATATGCGAGGAAAGTGCCTCCGGTTTCGTTCAGACCCAGAACGGACTTGTAAATGGATTGTGTGTCTGACATTGGATTTTATTCTGTGTTGATTGATTTCTATTAAATATACATCTGTTTGGCGGCGGAGAATTTATTCTTTTGCTTAACGCCCTTCTCTGAGACGTACGAGCTCAGAGGTTGTATATCGATGGACATCAGTCGCATGGCATGAACTGCCTGTGTGGCACGCTAAGATGCAATGATCAAGGCTTCTGTTGAAAAGCAAAGTCTTGTGGTTGATGATCAAAGCACAGCCCCTGTGGCGTAGCTTTGTGTATAACGTGAATTCGCGAGCCTCACACCTCGGTATGAGTTAAAAACGGGATACGGACTGCAGGGAGAGCACGACGTTTCTTTCTAGCTTTGGTGGTGTCAGTGACTTACCAGCCCTGACATATATATACTTTTCACCTTTGTGGTTGTTGGATGAGGCGCCTCGATTATAGGTCTGTAAGGACCGGGAAACGTGTGTTCAGGAATTGCCAATCCTCTAACGTAAGTGAGGACCGGCCCTGAAGATCCAGGGGTTACCCAGTGTGCGTAGTCCTGAGGCATTTGCTAGAGTGTCTCGAACGCGGAGAGGAGCTTGCCCCTTGCCTCGACTCATGACGGAAATCCAATTTCCATTACGTGTAATTCGGTTTTAATTGTAGAACTAGTATGGCGACATGATATATGGTACCCATGCCGTCTATGATTTATATTTATGATTGAAATTGTTTTGACACTATACACTTATTATAGTATCAAATGATTTGTTTTAAACGTACCAAGCATGTTTGGCTATTATAAGGGAAAACCCTATCCTCCGGCTTGCGTTGCATTGTGTGATGGGACCTGGGTCTTATAATAGCTTCATTTTTCGAAAAAGCATTGCGTTGTTTATTCTATGCACTGGTATTCTTGGGAGGAAACCCGTTCCGTGTTATACGGCGTGGTCCCTTGAGTTACTCTCTTTTAAAATAAAGTTTTAAATAACTGTTTTAGTTCTCACACCAGTCACATGACTGACCTGGAGTTTATTGTTTTAACCTAAACTCTGGGTGCCCCTATTTTCCGCACGAGCAGCTAGTAGTTTTGGGTTTTGCAGATTTATATTCACAGGATCCTGGTTTACAGCTGGAATGATATCCGGAAAGCTCTGTATCCGTATATCACCTTCAGTTGTGCTTCGTATTATTTTCCGCTGCTATGTATTTAAATGTAATTTAAATCTCTGATATTTCTGTGTAATATTTATTCATTTATACTCTGTATATTCTTGTAATCTGATGCATTGTTGTAATATACAATGAAATGTTCTTCTGTTTGTGTTCTGATTTGTCATGTTCTCAACGTTCAGGGGTTTCGAACGGTCTAGATCGGTTTAACGACTGATTCGGATCGAGCGAAATTCCCGGCCGTCACATTACACATCGCCCAAACGCACAAATAAAATATGTGTTTGTTGATTTGAAACCCCACATGGGTATTGGGATGATATTTGACATACACTAATTCCGATTGTTTAGTTGTATATCAATCGATGGGTTGACAGACTGTGTAAGCGTTAATTATTTATATTTAATGCTTATGCAGTTGTGTGGTGTACTCTGGATGATGGTTGATTATTTGTCGTTGCTATCATATACATGTGTTGTAGAAAATCCATATAATTAACATTATATGGTAATTGATTGGGCCTCATTCCAATTTAGAAAATATATTCATGTGTTGAATAGAAGTATAAATTCATGTGTTGAATAGAAAAATAAATATTCATGTGTTGAATAGAATAAATATTCATGTGTTGAATAGAAGTATAAATTCATGTGTTGAATAGAAGTATAAATTCATGTGTTGAATAGAAAAATAAAAATTCATGTGTTGAATAGAATAAATATTCATGTGTTGAGTAGAAGTATAAATTCATGTGTTGAATGGAAAAATAAATATTTATGTGTTGAAGAAATTATTCATTTGTTGAATAGAATAACGAAGTTATTGAAATATATAAAGTCGTGTTGATTAGATGGACGCCATTTTGACGTGAACGATATTTATATCGATTTTACTCACTTTTATAATGAATATAGAAAAGGAAGTGATTTCAAAATATAACGTTTTGAAAATATTATCATTTGTATATCGATGATGTGGAATATTCAATTTTGATTAGAAATTGAATACGAAGTTGAAATCATTTCGAAAACGAATTTAAAACGATTTATAAAATACGTTTTAAAAGGAAATCGACAAAGTATATATTATATATATTACATATATAATATAATGGCCTGAACAGAACGCGCCGCGCCGTGGCAGTTCGTGAATTTCGACCATTGACTTGGAATGGATGTTACGGGAGATCCGATCGTCGGATTCTCCTAAAACTGGAATCGTTGCGTTCGTACCGAAAAGAGCTTTCTAACGAATATTAGAAATTAGAAATCTAACGGTTGGATTTGGAATTATGTCCAAATCAAATTTGGAAAAGGTCGCTGTAAGTGAAGTTCGATGGCCGTTGATGGAAATCGACTGTACGGGCCTTGATAAAATTATTAAAAATAGTAATAATTTGTGTAAGATTATGAGAAATGATTTGTGAAGAATTAGGATGAAAAACTCCATATTTGAAAAGATAAAAATAGATTTTTATCGAAATGAACTAGTTTTGAACTAGAATTATAATTCTATATATTTTTAAAATAAATAAAGTGGATTTGAAATGGTTTTAAAAGTAACCAGAATTTCCAATAATTTAATTGGAATGGATTTAAATCGAAATTGTCTTTAGAATATTTCGATGTTAGATTTCGTGATGATACAGATATTGTTATGGGAATTTGAAAGATATATTTATATCGTTATTTCCAATAAGATATTTGTTGGTCGTAGAATTTGATATTGAATATAAGCCGATATATTTTCTATTCCGAGCCTTGTATTTAATATCAAATGTGATTTGGGTTTGTCGTGAATGGTGTCTTCATTAACACTGTTCTTGAGCCCAGTTGAGAAAAAGATTAAATCTTTTTATTTAGATTTAATGAAGTGTACCAATTAAATGGAATTTAATTGGAATTGAATTTGAATTGATTTTTGGGTTTATCGTGAACGGTGTTTTAATAACATTTGTTATTTAACCGGATAATTAATGGAATGTGATTTTGGGTTTATAGTGAACCGTGTTTTAAATGACATTGGTTCATTAACCCAGTTAAATACAGGATGTGATTTCCCAAGTTAAATAATCATTGATAGCGATTATTGGGAAGATTAAAACCAAGTGGAGTCTTAATAAATCTTTAATTAGATCGAAATGATCGAGAATGGAGTATCACCAGTTTTGCTCCAAGCGATATTTAAATCTTTAACTAGATTTGAACGTGAAATGGTAATTAACTTTACCGATAACACCGTGGTGTTAGATATGGAGTATTACCAGTTTTTCTCCTTGGGATGAACAGGCTGGGATTGGGAAATAAAATAAATAATTACTTCGGTGTGGTTCGCTAATCCCGACTAGTTTGAAGTGATATTCAAAGGAAGATTAAAGAATAAATTTAAAAGAATTTATCTTTGATAAAATTAATGGGAACCTTTCCCTAAGAATGTGAAATTTAGAAACTAATTGTAGGTTAGCTAAGAAGAATGGTTTCCTGGGTATTGATCTGATGTTGGTTTCGGCCTTCGGGGTTAATGTTTGGGGAATTATTCTCTTGCTAATTTACGGTTAGTGACTGATGAATTGGAATGAGGCGTATGTTATGTTTGTGTAAGATTTGTTTATTATGTACGCGAGTTATTCAGAAAGACCGGGTTTATCCCATTCTGAATAACTAATTCGACGTGGTGTCGAGGATGAAGACGGTGGTCGAAGACTGGAGGTCTTCACGTCGTTTGGGTGATTACTGATGATCTTGATTGTGCCGTACACCCAAGAGGAGGGAATAAGTTAGTGGTCGTCCAGACATACTTTTAGATCGATGGATATGCGAGGTACAAAGTGCCTCCGGTTTTGTTCAGACCCAGAACGGACTTGTAAATGGACTGTGTGTCTGACATTGGATTTTATTCTGTGTGATTGATTTCTATTAAATTTATGCCTGTTTGGCGGCGGAGAATTTATTCTCTTGCTTAACTCCCTTCTCTGAGACGTACGAGCTTAGAGGTTATATATTGGTGGATATCAATCGCATGGAGTGAATTTCCTGTGTGGCATGCCTAAGTGGCAAATGATCAAGGCTTCCATTGAAAAGCAGAGTCTTGTGGTTGATGATCAAAGCACCGCCTTTGTGGCATAGATTTGTGTAGCGTTGATTCGCGAGCCTCACACCCCGGTGTGAACCAGAAACAGGAGAGGACGACAGGGAGATCATGCGTTTCCTACTAGCTAGAAGTGGCGTGTGACGACCGCCCATAACCCCTGCACTAAACAAGAGAAATAATATACTAAAGGTGTGCCAGGCTGCTATGGACGATCATCAGAGCAGGTAAACACATCGAAACCTGTCGTAGAACTCACAGCGCATGGATAAAATATAGTAGAACATATACAACAGTTAATAGTAATGAGGTATCATATAGCAAACTTTTGAAACTTTCTCAACATCCAGAAAGATTATCCAACTGATATCAAAGTTTGTACATAAGGCCTCACTACAGCTCTCAAGCAACTCAAACAGCGGAAACATAAATACTGGATAGTAATAAAACTGGTACGCCAGCCTCCTGCTCGTCATCGCTCAGCTTCCTCGTATCACTAAGCTCCATTACCTGTAACTTGCTACTTAGTCTGCCCATCCACAACCGGATGAACAGCCCAAGGTAATAAGAGGAGACATAAAACCTTGAGTCATACAATAGTCTTAGTGAGCGATAATACAGCTAACAAACTTCAACAAGAAAGTATATGAAAATGGGTAAATGAACAACTTATCTACCCACATCACCAGAGAAGAACTCAACCTTATCTTCCCCACATCAGACAGTGATAGCCTTTACACCAAGCATTTCAACCATTCATCCATAGAAACCAGAACACCCATTCAATCATACATAACACACATGACATCCAGATTATATAGGTCTCACACAGACAACCCTAATCGAGATTAACATTCCTCAAGTACTCTCGCCAGAGGCCTAGACCAATATCACTTAAGCACTCAAAGAACATCTCCCTCGACTTTGGATAATCTATGTGAGATAGTACAAACAGAACAACCAATCATCCATGACTGACTCTGGCTATCACCGCCAATCCTGCTTCGGAACCATCGTTATCGTATGACTAGCCCATATTGCCATCCGTCAAGGGCCATACTCGAAACCCCGGTTCTAGCGAAACTCCATACACCATACAACGAAATGTATTCTAGGCCATACAACAAAACCCAGGGTATTCGACCATACAACGAAATCGTATAACCCTTGCTCTGAGCCCGCTAGAACCCATGATAACGATAATCTCTCGGCCTTCGCATCTCCAATCGCTATCAATCGCGACTGTTCACCAACTCAGGACACTTTAGAGTTGTCATGCTCAGAACACCATAGAGCAATCCTCATCACCCAACTCAAGACACTTTAGAGTTGTCACTACGTTCGTTGATCCACCTTGATCAACGAACACATTCACCACTTCGAGCCTTCCTACTTGAACCACCTCGAAGTTAGCACTACTTTTGATCCGAAGTAAGCATCAATCATAAGGATCAAAACAATCCATAGCATCATATCAACTTGCTAGAGAAAGCAAACGACAGCACATAGGCCATTCACCACAGCATTAAAAAGCGCTGCTGAAATCCCCTCCATTTTTAACCAACCAGGGTAGGACCGACCCGACCAACTCCAGGACCGACCCGCCTCCCTACATCCTTGGACCGACCCACCCCCTTGGGACCAACCATAATATGCTTCCACCTGACCGACCAAGATTTACCCCATCTGACCGACCAGCTCCTCTAAAGCGACCAACTCCAGAGCGACCAAGATTCCAGAGCCACCAGGATTCCAGAGCGACCAGGATTCCAGAGCAACCATAATTCCAGAACGACCAGGATTCTAGAGCAACCAGCTTCTCCAGAGCGACCCGCCTCCATGCAGCTTTGGATCGACTCGACCTCCTTGGGACCGACCAGCTTTGGATCGACCCCGTCAAGACCGACCAGATTTTTCTCCTCCTGACCGACCAGCTCCTTCAGAGCGACCAGGATTTGCTTCCAGTAAAAACCAACCAGAATGCCACCACCTGAAACCGACCAGAAACACTTCTGCTCCTTCTGGACCGACCAGAAACACTTCTGCTTCTTCTGGACCGACCAGCTTAAACCGGCCAGCTCCCTGACTTGCTTCCCAAGCCATACTATGACCGACCACCTCATTCCAGACCGACCCGACCAACTCCAGGACGACCAGAAACCTGTACATCTCCAATTCGACTCCGATTTCGACCAAAACTTCGCCAAACGACGAATCCGATGAAACAAGCTTATCCGATTCATCCAAACGCAATCACAAACATGTTATGCAACCAACAATATCATCAATCTAACAATTTCCATCAAAACACATAAATTTCCCAAAACATGATAAGTGAATCATATGAACATAAAAACGGATCTAACTTGCATAATCTTGAGAAAAATCATAAAATTAACCATTTAAATTATCTAGATCAGATCCTAAGGTGATTCATATATAAAATGGACTTAGCATGGTGTGGATCTAAGGAAAATAACATGGAAATGATGATATTAACATCCTAAAACCCATATACTTGCATGAATCCGAATAAGAGATGTAAATCACTCACCAATTCTTCAAATCGATGCAAAAACAATGAAAAAGCAATCCGGACAGCGAACACTTTGAAATCAAACTCCTCAATCCGATGAATTCGCCCTTGAAACGATGTAGATCTAGCCTCTTATGGTGTAGATATTCGATTTCCCTCCTTGGATTTTGGAATTTTAATGGTGGAAAGATGTTAGAGGAAGAAGGAGATCAAAGCCTCCCCATAAGAGAATGGAAAATGCAACTTTCTCCATATCCCTTACCCCCTATTTATAGCCTCCACCAACCCCCTAATGGGCCTTCTCCAAATCAGCCCATTAGCCTTCCAAAACCTGAACAGCCAACTGAAAAAACTTAAAACAACGATTTCTCCCAAACCGCTGAACCAAATCCTTAATGTAACCACTCTACGGAAAGAGAATCATCAATTCCTTTCCAATGGCATAGGTCTCACCCTTTGATTCGACCTGAGTCAAAAGTTATGCCCAGTACAAGACTGACAGGGGCAAAACGGTCACAAACAAAATCGGTAAAAATTATGGACATGTCGCACATCCCCATAAGCAACATATCAAAAGATGAGAATGATCCAACCCTCAGGGAATAAAATAAAAATATTTTACGATCTTCCGATACGTAAAATGCGGGCTGTTACATTCTCCCCCCCCCCCCTTAAGAATTTCGCCCCCGAAATTCCAAGCAAACACAAGCAACCATAACAATTCCGCATGCCTATCATCCATGTGAAGCCAATTCTATCATCCAAACTAGCAACCATCAATCCATGCATCCATAGCCTTATCCTAGCACGTGGAATTCTATCAACAACATGACCGTATACCTCCTAAGCTATTTTGTGTTGTTCCTCTCAAACACGAAGCAGCTTACGAGGTCTCGTAACTACGGACTCAACTTCTAGGTTTTATACTACCCTGGAGAAACCACCCCATTCGGAAATACTCCTTCGAATGAATCCTTTCTCCAAAAGATCGCGAACTCGCACCTCTAACTCTTGCTATTCCTTAGGCGCCATCTGCCTAAGAGGTAAAACGATAGACCTAGCCCCCTCGATCAAAATGATCCTAAACTCATCTCACGATGCGGCGGCAACCCTTTGACCTTGTCAAAGACATCTACATACTCATTAGCGATCAGCACTGATGATGGGTCTTCCTGTGAAATCCCAAGCGAATATAGATAACTCACGAAGACCCCGTCTTCGTGCTTACATCTAATCAACACCTTTCGCCCTTCCACATCCCCGACCCTCACCTCTAGCTTCTCGCAATTCACCCTTGCCGCATACTTCTTGAGCCAAATTATGCCCAATATGATCCCAAATCCAGCGGAGATCATCGCAAAGACAACTATGACTCGACAAAGCAAGAGCATGCCAAACATACACAAACTAGACGAACCCTCAGCTGGATTAGCCTATCACGCATCTCGGGTTTCAAACCCAAGCGACACACATGCTCATAACGAACAAATGAGCGCAAAGCTGCAGTGTCGAACAACACTCGAACTGAAACACTTTTAACGGAAAGAGTACCTTGCACCACGACACCCTTTCCTTTCTCTTCAACAGTCGGACCCCTCGAAGAAGACGGCACGGCTTCCAAAGCATAAGCCTTCACGATCTGGTTTCCCTTAGCTACTTCCGGACAATCTTTCTTCTCATGTCCAGACTTTCCACACTTGAAGCACTTCTTCTCAGCCTTGGGATTCTTGCACTCGTTAGCAAAATGGCCTTTCTGCCAGCAGTTATAGCAAGTCACTTCACCCTTTTGCTTCTTCTGTCCACTTTCCCCTTCCTGTTGTTGCTGCCTCTTCTTCGTATTGTTATCACCACCCGGCTGTGGTTTCTGATCTCCTTTAGTTGCAGCGACAACATTTGCTTCCTTGGGAAACAAGCTTTCATGGCGAATAGCTTTTTCCACAATCTTCTCAAATGAATCATCAAGATGGTCCACCAGTGGCTTCCCAATATAAGCATCCAAACCCAAGACAAACTTCTCGTTCTTTTGATAGGGTGTATCAATGTATGAACGAGCATATCTAGACAAAGCCTCAAAATCAGAAATATAGTCAAGAACTGATCTGCCATTCTGCTTCAACTCTACGAACTTCTTGAAGAGGACGGACTTCTGAGCAGTGGAGATAAACTTTGCTTCAAACTTAGCTTGGAATTGCTCCCATGAAATCTCCTCTTCCGGAGTCTCGAGTATAACGGAATTCCACCATTCCATGGCTCTACTCTGAAGCTGCCTTGATGCAAGCTTTCTCTTCATTGCATCCTCAATACCTAAGTCTCCAAAGATTCGAACACATGAATCCATCCACCTCTGAACCTCTTCAGCTGGCTCAGTTCCCTTGAATGGTTTCCCTCCTAGAGATGTAAAGTCCTTGCACATCTTTGCAAAATCTACCCTAGGAACTCGCACACCTACATCTACCGTAGCCGCCACTGGAGCGGGTACCCTTCGCATAATTGCTTCTGCCATGGCTTCAAACATGGCCGGGTAATCTGGTTCACCACCATTTCCCCCTCTAGTATTAGCTCCCCTAGCAGCGTGTCTTGATGGTCGTCTACTCATTCTAAATCTGCAATTTAGAATAATTAGCCACTTCCAAGAAAACTACTAAAGAGATATAACCGCTACTACTATATATACTAATATATATAGTAAACATCCAACTGAAATCTACAAATACGTCTCTCATACGTAATTACGTCTTCGAACTTTGGCCAAAATCGTTGACCAGAGCTCTGATACCAAATGTGACGACCGCCCATAACCCCCGCACTAAACAAGAGAAATAATATACTAAAGGTGTGCCAGGCTGCTATGGACGATCATCAGAGTAGGTAAACACATCGAAACCTGTCGTAGAACTCACAGCGCATGGATAAAATATAGTAGAACATATACAACAGTTAATAGTAATGAGGTATCATATAGCAAACTTTTGAAACTTTCTCAACATCCAGAAAGATTATCCAACTGATATCAAAGTTTGTAAATAAGGCCTCACTACAGCTCTCAAGCAACTCAAACAGCGGAAACAGAAATACTGGATAGTAATAAAACTGGTACGCCAGCCTCCTGCTCGTCATCGCTCAGCTTCCTCGTATCACTAAGCTCCATTACCTGTAACCTGCTACTTAGTCTGCCCATCCAAAACCGGATGAACAGCCCAAGGTAATAAGAGGACACATAAAACCTTGAGTCAGACAATAGTCTTAGTGAGCGATAATACAGCTAACAAACTTCAACAAGAAAGTATATGAAAATGGGTAAATGAACAACTTATCTACCCACATCACCAGAGAAGAACTCAACCTTATCTTCCCCACATCGGACAGTGATAGCCTTTACACCAAGCATTTCAACCATTCATCCATAGAAACCAGAACACCCATTCAATCATACATAACACACATGACATCCAGATTATATAGGTCTCACACAGACAACCCTAATCGAGATTAACATTCCTCAAGTACTCTCGCCAGAGGCCTAGACCAATATCACTTAAGCACTCAAAGAACATCTCCCTCGACTTTGGATAATCTATGTGAGATAGTACAAACAGAACAACCAATCATCCATGACTGACTCTGGCTATCACCGCCAATCCTGCTTCGGAACCATCGTTATCGTATGACTAGCCCATATTCCCATCCGTCAAGGGCCATACTCGAAACCCCGGTTCTAGCGAAACTCCATACACCATACAACGAAATGTATTCTAGGCCATACAACGAAACCCAGGGTATTCGACCATACAACGAAATCGTATAACCCTTGCTCTGAGCCCGCTAGAACCCATGATAACGATAATCTCTCGGCCTTCGCATCTCCAATCGCTATCAATCGCGACTGTTCACCAACTCAGGACACTTTAGAGTTGTCATGCTCAGAACACCATAGAGCAATCCTCATCACCCAACTCAAGACACTTTAGAGTTGTCACTATGTTCGTTGATCCACCTTGATCAACGAACACATTCACCACTTCGAGCCTTCCTACTTGAACCACCTCGAAGTTAGCACTACTTTTGATCCGAAGTAATCATCAATCATAAGGATCAAAACAATCCATAGCATCATATCAACTTGCTAGAGAAAGCAAACGACAGCACATAGGCCATTCACCATAGTATTAAAAAGCGCTGCTGAAATCCCCTCCATTTTTAACCAACCAGGGTAGGACCGACCCGACCAACTCCAGGACCGACCCGCCTCCCTGCATCCTTGGACCGACCCACCCCCTTGGGACCGACCATAATATGCTTCCACCTGACCGACCAAGATTTACCCCATCTGACCGACCAGCTCCTCTAAAGCGACCAGCTCCAGAGCGACCAATACGTCTCCCCGCCCTATGGGGCGCAAATGAGCCAACGAATGACTCCATCGGACTCGGATCGTCCGATCTAATCGGGGCGCCTCGCAACAGTAACAACCACATAAGTAAAATGTCAGTCCGTGTAAAAACACCGACACAACTCCTAGCTAGAAATAAACGCATGCCCTCCCTGAGGTCCTGCTCCCGTTTCTGGTTCGTTTCGGGGTGTGAGGCTCGCGATTTCATGTTATACACAAAGCTACGTCACACAGGCGGTGCTTTGATCATCTCCACAAGACTTTGCTTTTCAACAGAAGCCCTGATCATTTTCCACTTAGGCATGCCACACTAGCAATTCATGCCATGCGACTGATGTCCATCGATATACAACCTCTAAGCTCGTGCGTTTCAGAGAAGGGCGTTAAGCAAAAGAATAAATTCTCCGCCGCCAAACAGATGTATATTTAATAGAGATCAATCAACACATAATAAAATACAATGTCAGACACACAGTCCATTTACAAGTCCGTTCTGGGTCTGAACGAAGCCGGAGGCACTATATACCTCGCAAACCCATCGACCACAACGTACGTCTGGACGATCACCACTCATTATCCATATTTCGGGATGCCTCCCAATCAGGACCTCGGTTACCATCCAAACGAGGTGAAGATCTCCGGTCTTCGACCATCGTCTTCATCTTCGATTTCTTATTGTCGATTCAGTTATTCAGAATGGGATAAACCCGGTCTTTCTGAGCAACTCGCGTATATAATAAACAAGTGAAACACTAACATACATACGCATCATTTCAATTCATTAGTCACTAACCGTCAATCAGTAAGAGAGCGATTTCCTAAATATTAACCCCGAAGGCCAAAACCAACATCAGATCAATACCCAAGAAACCATTCGACTTAGCCAACCTTCAGTTAATTTCTAAATTTCACATCCATATCATTTATAATATTTTATAACGAGTTATTGCTATTTTTATTTATTTTAAAATAACCAAATTATTCAAAACGACGCTTCGGGCCATAACGCGGCCGTGGCGCTGTTTTTCTCCATATTTGATTTACACATATATGAAAATCTAACCGTTGGATCTTCACAAAATTCACATCATTAGAAAGATCTTTTCAAAACGAATCCAACGGTTCCAGTTTCGGGAAAATCCGACGGTCGGATCTCCCTGTATAATCATTTGAAGTTTCGATTTCAAAATATGAATTGCAGCGTCGTTATTCGATTAAAAATATATTTATATTTATATATATAAATATAATCGATTCTGGCGCTGTTTTTCTTTAGATTTGAATTAAACATTCCAGACAATCCAACTGTTGGATTTTTACAAAGTTGGTGCCGTTGGAAAGATATTTCCAAAGCGAACCCAACGGTTGCGATTTCAGGAAAATCCGATGGTCGGATCTCCCGGTATAATCGTTTGAAATCACGGTTTCAAAATACGAATTGCAGCGTCGTTATTTGATATATTTCAATTTTATTTATATATATATATATATATATATATATATATATCGATTCTTCGATTTCAAACCTATATTCTTTTCATACGTTTGATAAAAATTATATTTTTATCTAACTGACTTCTATTTCAACACTTCACTATATTTAACAATTCATGTATATAATAAAAATGTGATTTTTATTGTAAAACAATTTATTTCGAAACACTATTATTTTATATAGTTCATATAGGTAATAAAAATAGGATTTTTATTATAAAAAATTTCTTTCAAAACAAGATTATTTTATATAGTTCATATAGATGATAAAAATGTGATTTTTATATTTAAAACACGAATACCATTCAACACATGAATTTCTATCCAACGAATGAATATCGACTCAACACATGAAGGCTTTCTATTCAACAAATAAATATAGTTTCAACAAATGAAAATAATTCAAACACATGAATATTATTCAAAATTTCGGCAGCATAATGGCAGTGTAGTTAAAACCAGGACCGTCCCTAGTACGGCTCCTCGCTCTACCTTAAAACCTCGCAGTTTTTGACAATGGGGAATCATGCATCTAGTTCGCACGCAGGCGGCATGTATATATTTATTTCATTTCCACAAACTAATCCTATGTGGTTTCAACCAAATATTTCTCAACCACAAACGGGTATTTTTCAACCACAATCAATCAATATCCACCACAAACAACTCCAATCAACCATTCGCTATCAATCAATTTTCACACCAATTACAACCAATAAATATCGTCCATGGTTTGTGGACGAGGGGCGTGTGTGTATATATATATATATATTTATATATAGCATTTCACTTCTATTTCAACACATATATAATTTTTACAACGCATATATAACTTATACATCGAACGTACAACTTATACAATGCTTATACATGAGGTGTACAATGCTTATATAACTCATACATCGACTATATAATGTATACATCCTCGTTTTCCATATAGTTTATAATTTAGAAATCTCTCATTGGGTTCCACTCCACCAAAAATAGCAGAAGGCTCAGAAAAATATGCGGTCTCTTCTAGAATGTAGAAGACATCCACATGGTCATGATGTTCCTATTTCATCGAATTTCATCAAGAAACGAAAAAGATATGATTTTTCAAAGTTTGCAACGCTTTAAAACTGTTGAAATCAGTTTTAAATATACAAGGTCGTACCTCTCTGAAAATCTTCAAAACTAGGTCGCGATTTATCTTCCAATCCGTTGATTGTTGCTTCGATCGGACAGCGCCACCTTGTCGGGCTAGGAGAGGCGCACGTGCGCCAGGAGGTGGGGCCAGTTCGGTGGTCTCTGTAGGCGGCGGCGGCAAATTGAAGTCGTCGACTTCGAACTGGTAGATCTCGACGCTAGGGCGACTAGAAAACACGAGGTCGGTCTTGATTTGAAGAGGGGGAAGAGACCTTCGAAAAGTTTAACTGGAGGGAGTGGCGAAAACGCCTGTGGCAGCGGCGATCGGTCTAGGAAGTTTCCAAGGTGTTTTCGTCGTTCGTCGGGGAGAGACAAAGAGTTTTTTTTATAAAAATTATGATTGGCCAGTGGGTTTTAAAGGGTTTTTCTAACACGACCACCAATCTAAACCCAACGACTGTCGTCCCTAGCGTTTTACCCTCATTCCGAACACAATGGGATATGTTTCATAGGCCCATTCGACTGTTTCAGTCAGTTTTCCTTCAAATTAAAATATAAAACATTCAATATTTGATTTGAACGTGCATTTTAATTTGCCAAGGCCACAAACTGATTCGAAAAATTCCAGAAAAATAAATCTGGCTACGTTTTGACGATACGGTCCCAACAAAACTAGTTTCGTCGAATTCTGAGACCGTTTGCAGAAAGGCCCATTTCTGGTTGATCCAATTTAACTATAATTGACCAAAAACACGTTTTCATTTGCCACGCTCACATACTAGCTTCAAAAATTATGAAATTTTAAACCTAGCAATAACTTCACATCCTGCATCTAACAAAAGTGGTTTCGTCGAATTCCGAGGTCGTTTGCAAAATGGCCAATTTCACGGGCTATTTAATTTCCATAACGACCTTTTTGAAAATTCATTCGGCCATAACTTTTGCTTTCCGCTATGAAACTTCGATTTTTCAGACTCGTTAGAAAGGTATGCACTAACAGATTTAAATATTTTTGGTTTCACTCAAATCTGTTTTGTTTTGCACCCGGTACAGTCCGACAAAGTTTGAATTCAATTTTTGAAACTACAGCGCCATTTCAGGCCTTGTTTATAATTAGAATTAATTATATTCGTTTTCAAACGTCGATTCAAACTCACTTTTCATTGCTATTATTTAAAATATTTGTTTTAAATATTTAAAATCCATTATTTTAGCCAATTTAAAAATTTTAAATTGGTTCAGATTTTCCGGGTCGTTACAATCTCCCCCGAAAAGGAACAAAGTCGAAAGTGGTTTGATTAATCAACTCTACGTTCGATCTGGCTTCCATTCTCTAACTTTTCAGTTTTTGAGAATTTTCAAATTCTTCAAAAATTTGGCTAACACCCGGAATTTTCGAAAAATTTCGCCATAACCTCCTTTGTACGGGGAGACGTTTGGAAATTTATTGGGCCGTACTAGGTACCCAATAAATCCTAATAAGAAAACACATATTTATAGTGATATATTTTGGTGTTTACAGGGGAGCGTGTATTGATAATAACTCCAGAGAATGAATTCTCGTCACCCTGTCAAAGCCTGAGGGAGTGTGTGTTTTAAATGCTCCAGAGGATAAATCCTCGTCACCTCGTCCCGTGTGGGAAATAAATAGTCCATGTGCCGTATCTAATAACTAGAGAGACGTGATTATTGTCAACTCCAGACCCGTGTGGCGTTTTTTATTAATCTGGCAATTTTATCTTTACAATTTAAATAGTCCATATCCGTCATCAGTTCAACCTGTAAAATATAGTCATCGCTATACAAGCCTCTCGCTCGTATGGTAAATCTTCCACCTCATCACACAAGCTCCAAATGCTTATGTGGTATATGATGAAGTATGCCTATCTTCAGAAGTATGCCATGTAATGTAGTTCAAAATTAATTGTTACTATCCTATAGCGACGTTTATTTTTACACACAGAATAACCAGCACTCCGCATCTAATGGCATTCATAGGAGTTGATATAATAATATTTCGCATCCAACTCATTGAGGTTTACCTATTTGTCGGGCACGCAAATAAATTCTTTACTCAACAGCTATCCAATTACCTGTTCAAACTTATATATAATGCACAAGTATATATATTTCTCTCTATTTTTAAATCAGTTCAATGTGTGATTTAAATGAATAAATTCTACCATTATTCTCTTATCGATTAAATTAACTATCGTTTTAATAATTTAATTAATCAAATCTACAATCCCATAATACAAACAACAATCAATTTGTTTTTAACTTTTCAAAAATATACTAATCAATTTCTATACTCTTTTAAAATCCTTCAAACTACAGAATTAAAAGTGCACATCCATGGAAAGAAAATAACAACAGAGTAGAGAACTAATTGGTAATGCAAAGTATGGTAAATGTACCTTGCACCGGAGTCAATCAGAGATATCCACTCGGCATCTAGGATAGGCTTTCTGAATGCTCTCCTCATTTTTCCAAGTACAATCTCGCGGATCTCCACTCCATTGCACTTTGACTAAGTGAACCTTCTTGTTCCTCGGTTCTTTGGTTTCTTTGTCGATTATCTTTAGCGGCTCTCTTCTCACAGCCAATTCTGGAGTAATTTCAATATCCTGTTGAGCTGCTTCTTCCACGATCTAGTCTGGATCATGATAGTGCTTTCGAAGTTGAGATATGTGAAATACATCATGAAATCCAGGCAACCAATCTGGCAATTTAACCCTATAAGCGAGAGTTCCGATCCGTTCCAGAATAGGAAACGGACCAATGAATTTGGGCGCCAATTTCCCTGTTTTACCGAATCAGATGACTCCTCTCATCGGAGATACTTTCAAATATACGTAGTCGCAAACAGCAAATGATATATCCCTTCTTCTCCTATCGGGATAACTCTTTTGTCGGCTTTGAGAGGCAAGTAATCGCTTCTTAATAAAGTCGACTTTGTCGGCAGCTTCTCGGATCATATCTGGCCCCAACACAAGTCTATTACCTGGTTCGACCCAACAAGCATGGGATCGGCACGGTCTACCATACAACGCTTCGAATGGTGACATTGTAAGGCTCGCCTGGTAGCTGTTGTTATAAGAGAATTCAGCCAAATGCAGATGGTATTCCCATGATCCGCCGAAATCTAGAACACAAGCCCGCAATAGATCTTCCAGTATACGATTCACCCTCTCAGTCTGACCAGCTGTCTGAGGATGATAGGCGGTGCTTAAGTTCAACTTCGTTCCGAGTTCAACTTGAAATGCCTCCTAGAAGTAAATATTGTATCTCTATCACTAACTATACTGAGCGACACTCCATGTAGCCTTACAATTTCCTTGAAGTATATCTGCGCCAGACTCTGAGCAGTTCTGTTTGATCTGACAGGTATGAAATAGGCGGTCTTCGTGAAGCGATCTACGATCACCCAAATACTGTCATTTCCTTTTATGGTTCTGGGCAAACCATCTATGAAATCCATGGAAATATGTTCCCACTTCCAGCCTGGAACGTCTAGCGGTTGCAATAATCCAGCCAGTTTCTGTTGGTCGCTTTTGACTAGCTGGCAAGTAGGGCATCGACTAACATATATCGAGATATCTCTTTTTAACAAATTCCACCAGAATGTTCGCTTGATATCGTTATACATTTTACTCACACCCGGTTGGATACTGAGCTTAGATTTGTGGAATTCATCAAGCACATCTCTTCTGAGTTCAGGAATTTCTGGAACACAAATTCGTCCTTCTAACCTCAGAATCCCTTCGTTGTCGAGCTGGAAATCCGAAGCATTGCCTTCATGAATTCGTTGACTCATTCCTTTGATAAATTGATCGTCTTTTTGGAGAGCCGATATCTTGTCAGTCAACGAAGTCGCAATGATAAAACTGGCGATCATTTCATTCTTTCGGCTTAACGCATCGGTCACGACATTGGCTTTCCCTGGAGTGTATAGAATCTCAAAATCATATGCTGCAAGGAACTCTAGCCAACGTTGCTGCCTCAGATTCAGGTCTTTCTGAGTGAACAGATACTTTAACGACTGATGGTCTGTATACAGTTCGAATTTCTCACCTAGAAGATAGTGTCTCCAGATTTTCAAAGAGAACACTATAGCCAACAACTCAAGATCATGAGTTATATAGTTTTTCTCGTGCGGCTTCAGTTGACGGCTAGCATAAGCAATCACTTGGCCTCTTTGCATTAACACTGCGCCCAGGCCTTCTCTAGAAGCATCTGTCCAGACTTTCAAATCCTGATTGCCATCTATGATGGTTAACGCTGGAGCTGTCGTTAATCTTAACTTTAGCTCTTCAAAAGCCTCTTCACTTTCTGGAGTCCATTTGAATTTAGAGTGCTTCTTTGTAAGCTTCGTTAAGTGACCAGATATCTTCGAAAAGTTTTTAACGAACTTCCGGTAATAACTAGCCAATCCGAGAAAACTGCGGACTTCTGTAGGAGTACTGGGCTGTTTCCAATTCTGAATAGCTGTGATTTTACTTGGATCCACAGCAATTCCTTCTTTCGATCCAACGTGGCCCAGAAATTTCACTTCATCTTGCCAGAATATGCATTTGGACAGTTTGGCTTTCAATACATTCCGTCTCAGAATTTCTAGAACCTGTTCCAGATGCTTTTCATGTTCGGCCTTTGATTTAGAGAAGATTAGAATATCATCAATAAAAACCAGAACAAATTTATTCAAAACTCCTCTGAACACTCTATTCATCAAATCGACGAAGTATGCTGGAGCGTTACATAAGCCGAACAACATTACTAACCACTCGTAGAATAAGTCGGGACCTTTGAATGATGTCATTGGAACACACTCTTCGGCAATTCGAAGCTGATGGAAGCCTGTAGCTAGGTCCATTCGTGAAAATACCTGTGTGCCATTTAATCGATCCAACAAATCATCAATTCGCAGCAATGGATATTTGTTCTTTATTGTTTGCTTGTTCAAATCACGATGATCCACACATAGCCGTAGAGTACCGTCAGATTTTGGGACAAACACCACTGCTACTCCCCAATCAGAGAAACTAGGCCTAATTAGACCCTTCCATACTAGTTGTCGTGTTTGATTGTCAAGTTCTTCTTTCCCTTTCAAGGACATTCTTCGAATAGCATGAACTACCGGCCTTGCATTCGGAATCAAAGCGATCTTGAAATCTATTTCTCTCTGTGGAGGTAAGCGAACAACTTCTTCAAACACATCCGCATAATTCTTGACGACAAGAATGTCTTTGATGAGGTCAGGAATATTCCCTGCGACATCTGGGATATTTTCTATTTGGGCTGGAGAAACATCCAAAGCTGCCCAGAAGTCTTTTCTATTAGCATTCTGACCTTCACAGGGGATGGTTATATAATCACCTGATTTAATCTTCGCCTTAACGACTCTGTCGGCGCATTTAACTTCAGCTTCATATTTGGTCAACCAGTCTAACGCCAAGATAAGATCAAACTCTTTAAAATTCATGACGACCGCGATGGTAGGAAACCGATAACGAGAAAAAGAAACCGGCACTCCACAAACCCAACTGAGATCAATGGAACCCCCAACCGGATTCTGGACAGTCATTGGTTCTTTGAGCTTCTTCAAATTCAAATCTAGTTTCTTAGCTGCATTCTTAGCAATGAAGCTTCGTGACGCGCCTGTGTCAAACAGTACTTTAACTGGAATATCTTTGACCGTAAGCGTGCCTTCTAAACCATCTGGCCTTTCCTGAGCAGACGAAGATGCAGGCACTTCTGCCACTTTATTTACATGCACTGCTTCAGGTTTTCTGAATAGCGGGCAGGCCTTTAACAGATGACCGGCCTATTGGCATTGACTTCACTTTCTATTCTCTTGAAAATTCATCTCGGATTTAGACCCACCATCCTTTCGTCTATTCGAAGATCTGCAGTTCCTCATCGAATGCCCTTGCTGATTATACTTTAGACACACGACTGCCTTTACCTTTTTCTGACCGACCTTTGGCCTCTTTCTGACCTCAGCCTTTATACTTGCCTTAGGCTGCACACTTGTCTCTGGGCTATCAGCTTCGAATTTTCTTTTGCTGCCAGAACTGATTTCTTCTTCGTCTCGCAACATACCTTTCCTATCGAGATCTTCATACTGATAAGCCATGTATATCATTTCAGAGAAGGGGAGCTTCACATTCCTCATTACACTATTATGATATTTTCTTTGAAGCCCATTGATAAATCCCAAATTCTTCCTCTTCGGATTTTGAATTAGATGAGGAGAAAAGTGAGAAAGTTCGTTGAATTTCTTATGATATTCTGGGATGGTCATATCACCTTGTATCAAATAAGAAAATTCATCACATAATCGCTCGGTTGCTTCCGGAGGAGTAAATCTTTCCAGGAAAATCACTTTGAATCTATCCCAGGTGATATCACCTTCTGGATTATCCTTAATAACTGAATCCCACCAGAACAAAGCTTCGTCTTTGATTGCCCAGGAGGCCAGTAATCTTTTCTGGTCATCCCTCAGCTTTAATCCTCCAAAGATTTTCTCAGCCAAACGAACCCATGCTTGTGTTCTCATAATAGATTCTTCGCCCAAGAAGCGTTTTCCACCCAGATTTCTATATTTCATAAATAGAGCTTCTATATCCGGGTCAGTGTTACTTCTTCTATTTCTGGCACTCATTTTCTAGAGCGTCTGCAAACAGCAGATCAAGTGTCAGGTCACATAAAAGATATTTCAAAATATAGAGACAAATACTTGAATGTAAATGTGTCTATCTAGGTGTTATTTCATTCTGCTACTCATACTAGGATATTACTGATCCTATCTGTAATGAGTTACCCGTCCAAGAACACTACTGGTTCTATTTCTGACGAGTTCGTTAATATGTTATATTCCAGAACTAAGCTTAACCAAAGCTCTGATACCACGATGTGACGACCCCATTTCCCATACAGACGGAGACAAGGGTTATATTTGGAATATAACACAGAAACAGATAATAGCAGAACAGAATTAAGTAAATACACCAGATAATGAACAATAGAATATACTGGATAAACGTAATCATCAGAGTTACACAGTATATAGGATCATACTTAGTAAAAATACAGTTCAGCTATACATAAATGTCTACAGCGGAAATAAACAAAATATATACAATAGGAGCTGAACAGCATAAAAAGAGATAAATAATAGAATCCATCTTCAGCTCTAGCTATCCAGAAAGATCCAGCTACACCTGAATACAAGGCTGCCCATGTAGAAAAAGGGGCACCCGAGTTTGAAAGTGAAACAAACTACGAGTCAGTCATGGGATTGGAATGAGAAATCTACTCAACACATTTATAATATGGCTAATCACAGGATCACGCCACTTTTGTGGAACGGGTTTACTCCATTAGATTGCTAGTGCTTTAAAAACAAATCTTTCTTTTAAACAACGCAATGCTTTTTATAAAAATGAAGCCATTATAAGACTCAGTTCCCATCACACAATGCAACGCAAGCCAGAGGATAGAGTTTTTACCTTATAATGGCCAAGATATGCTTGATACGAATAAAACAAAAGCATTTGGTAGTACTACTAGTGTTTATATGTTTCAAAAACAATTTCGAATCATAACTATCAATCATAGACGACATGAGCGTCCCATGCCACTATATCGCCAAATATATATACAATCGAAACCGCACAGTCACGTATTTGGAAATTGGATTTCCGTCATGAACCTAGGCAAAAGATAGTCCTTACCGAATTCGATACAATCTAGCCTACCATGTCTCAGGATCAGAGCTCGAGTGACCCTTGGATCGTCAGGGCCGGTCCACCGATGTGGATTAAAATGCCTGAGCAATACGTCTCCTCGCGCTATGGGGCGCAAATGAGCCAACGAATGACTCCATCGGACCCGGATCGTCCGATCTAATCGAGGCGCCTCCCAACAGTAACAACCACATAAGTAAAATGTCAGGCCGTGTAAAAACACCGACACAACTCCTAGCTAGAAAGAAACGCATGCCCTCCCTGAGGTCCTGCTCCCGTTTCTAGTTCGTACCGGGGTGTGAGGCCCGCGATTTCACGTTATACAAAAAGCTATGCCACAGAGGCGGTGCTTTGATCATCTCCGCAAGACTTTGCTTCTCAACAGAAGCCCTGATCATTTGCCACTTAGGCATGCCACACTAGCAATAGGCATGCCACACTAGCAATTCATGCCATGCGACTGATGTCCATCGATATACAACCTCTGAGCTCGTGCGTTTCAGAGAAGGGCGTTAAGCAAAAGAATAAATTCTCCGCCTCCAAACAAATGTATATTTAATAGAGATCAATCAACACAGAATAAAATCCAATGTCAGACACACAGTCCATTTACAAGTCCGTTCTGGGTCTGAACGAAGCCGGTGGCACTATATACCTCGCAAACCCATCGACCACCACGTACGTCTGGACGATCATTACTCATTATCCATATTTCGGGATGCCTCCCAATCAGGACCTCGGTTACCATCCAAACGAGGTGAAGATCTCCGGTCTTTGACCATCGTCTTCATCTTCGATTTCTTATCGTCGATTCAGTTATTCAGAATGGGATAAACCTGGTCTTTCTGAGCAACTCGCATATATAATAAACAAGTGCAACACTAACATACATACGCATCATTTCAATTCATTAGTTACTAAACGTCAATCAGCAAGAGAGCGATTTCCCAAATATTAACCCCGAAGGCCGAAACCAACATCAGATCAATACCCAAGAAACCATTCGACTTAGCCAACCTTCAGTTAATTTCTAAATTTCACATCCATATCATTTATAATATTTTATAACGATTTATCTCTATTTTTATTTATTTTAAAATAGCCAATTTATTCAAAACGACGCTTCGGGCCATAATGCGGCCGTGGCGCTGTTTTTCTCTAGATTTGGTTTACACATATCTGAAAATCTAACCTTTGGATCTTCACAAAATTCACATCATTAGAAAGATCTTTTCAAAACGAATCCAACGGTTCCAGTTTCGGGAAAATCCAACGGTCGGATCTCCCGGTATAATCGTTTGAAGTTTCGATTTCAAAATACGAACTGCAGCGTCGTTATTCGATTAAAAATATAATTATATTTATATATATATAAATATAATCGATTCTGGCGCTGTTTTTCTTCAGATTTGAATTAAACATTCCAGATAATCCAACCGTTGGATTTTTACAAAGTTGGTGCTGTTGGAAAGATATTTCCAAAGCGAACCCAACGGTTGCGATTTCAGGAAAATCCGATGGTCGGATCTCCCAGTATAATCGTTTGAAATCACGGTTTCAAAATACGAACTGCAGCGTCGTTATTCGATATATTTCAATTTTATTTATATATATATATATATATATATATATATATATATATATATATGTATATATCGATTCTTCGATTTCAAAGCTATATTCTTTTCATACGTTTGATAAAAATTATATTTTTATCTAACTGACTTCTATTTCAACATTTCACTATATTTAACAATTCATGTATATAATAAAAATCTGATTTTTATTGTAAAACAATTCATTTCGAAACACTATTATTTTATATAGTACATATAGGTAATAAAAATAGGATTTTTATTATAACACAATTTCTTTCAAAACAAGATTATTTTATATAGTTCATATAGATGATAAAAACGTGATTTTTATATTTAAAACACGAATATCATTCAACACATGAATTTCTATCCAACGAATGAATATCGACTCAACACATGAAGGCTTTCTATTCAACAAATAAATATAGTTTCAACAAATGAAAATAATTCAAACACATGAATATTATTCAAAATTTCGACAGCATAATGGCAGTGTAGTTAAAACCAGGACCGTCCCTAGTACGGCTCCTCGCTCTACCTTAAAACCTCGCAGTTTTTGACAATGGGGAATCATGCATCTAGTTCGCACGCTGACGGCATGTATATATTTATTTCATTTCCACAAACTAATCCTATGTGGTTTCAACCAAATATTTCTCAACCACAAACGGGTATTTTTCAACCACAATCAATCAATATCAATCACAAACAATTCCAATCAACCATTCGCTATCAATCAATTTTCACATAAATCACAACCAATAAATATCGTTCATGGTTTGTGGACGAGGGGTGTGTATATATATATTTATATATAGCATTTCACTTCTATTTCAACATATATATATATATATATATATAGCATTTCACTTCTATTTCAACACATATATAATTTTTACAACGCATATATAACTTATACATCGAACGTACAACTTATACAACGTTTATACATGAGGTGTACAACGCTTATATAACTCATACATCGACTATATAATTTATACATCGTCGTTTTCCATATCGTTTATAATTTAGAAGTCTCACATTGGGTTCCAGTCCACCAAAAATTGCAGAAGGCTCAGAAAAATATGCGGTCTCTTCAAGAATGTAGAAGACGTCCACACGGTCACGATGTTTCCTGTTTCATCGAATTTCGTCAAGAAACGAAAAAGATATGATTTTTCAAAGTTTGCAACGCTTTAAAACTGTTGAAATCAGTTTTAAATATACAAGGCCATACCTCTCTGAAAATCTTCAAAACTAGGTCGCGATTTATCTTTCAATCCATTGATTGTTGCTTTGGTCGGCCAACGCCACCTTGTCGGGCTAGGAGAGGCGCACGTGCGCCAGGAGGTGGGGCCAGTTCAGTGGTCCTTGTAAGCGGCGGCGGCAAATTGAAGTCGTCGACTTCGAACTGGTAGATCTCGACGTTCCGGCGACTAGAAAACACGAGGTCGGTCTTGATTTGAAGAGGGGGAAGAGACCTTCGAAAAGTTCAACTGGAGGGAGTGGCGAAAACGCCTGTGGCGGCGGCGATCGGGCTGGGAAGTTTCGATGGTGTTTCCGTCGTTCGCCGGGGAGAGAGAAAGAGTTTTTTTTAATAAAAATTATGATTGGCCGGTGGGTTTTAAAGGGGTTTTCTGACACGATCACCGATCTAAACCCAACGACTGTCGTCCCTAGCATTTTACCCCCATTCCGAACACAATGGGATATGTTTCGTAAGCCTATTCGACTGTTTCAGTCAGTTTTCCTTCCAATTAAAATATAAAACATTCAATATTTGATTTGAACGTGCATTTCAATTTGCCCGGGCCACAAACTGATTCGAAAAATTCCAGAAAAATAAATCTGGCTACGTTTGACGATACGGTCCCAACAAAACTAGTTTCGTCGAATTCTGAGGCCGTTTGCAAAAAGGCCCATTTCTGGTCGATCCAATTTAACTGTAATTGATCAAAACACGTTTTCATTTGCCCCGCTCACATACTAGCTTCAAAAATTATGAAATTTGAAACCTAGCAATAACTTCACATCCCGGATCCAACAAAATGGTTTCGTCAAATTCTGAGGTCGTTTGCAAAATGGCAAATTTCACGGGCTATATAATTTCCATAGCGACCTTTCTGAAAATTCATTCGGCCATAACTTTTGCTTTCCGCTATGAAACTTCGATTTTTCAGACTCGTTAGAAAGGTATGCACTAACAGATTTAAATATTTTTGGTTTCACTCAAATCCGTTTTGTTTTGCACCCGGTACAGTCCGACAAAGTTTGAATTCAATTTTTGAAACTACAGCGCCATTTCAGGCCTTGTTTATAATTAGAATTAATTATATTCGTTTTCAAACGTCGATTCAAACTCACTTTTCATTGCTATTATTTAAAATATTTATTTTAAATATTTAAAATCCATTATTTTAGCCAATTTAAAAATTTTAAATTGGTTCAGATTTTTGGGGTCGTTACACTGTGTGGCATGCCTAAGTGGCAAATGATCAAGGCTTCTGTTGAAAAGCAGAGTCTTGTGGTTGATGATCAAAGCACCGCATGTGCGGCATAGCTTTGTGCAGCGTTGATTTGCGAGCCTCACACCCCGGTGTGAACCAGAAATGGGAGAGGACGGCAGGGAGAGCATGCGTTTCCTTCTAGCTAGAAGTGGCGTCAATGGTTTTACACACCCTGACGAGTTTGACTTATGTGGTTGTTGTTGTTGCGAGGCGTCTCGATTATATCGGTCGATCCGAGACCGATTGAGTCATTCTTTGGCTCATTTACGCCCCAAAGGGCGGGGAAACACATGTTCAGGGTTTAAGTTTAATCCACATCGGTGGACTGGCCCTGCACGTTGCATAGGTACAGTTGCGATTGAGTCCTGAGGAGCGGGCTAGAGCATCTCGAAACGGTTAGATTGCGGCTTACCTTGGTTCACAGATGGAAATCCAATTTCCAAATACGTGATTTTGCGGTTTTAATTGTATAACTAGTATAGCGACATGATATATGGTACCCATGTCGCCTGTGATTGATACATCTATATTTGAAGTTGTTTTCTTCACTTTTAGTAATAATAAAAAGATGAATTTTAGCGTATCAAGCATTCTTTGGCTATTATAAGGGAAAACCCTATCCTCTGGCTTGTGTTGCATTGTGTGATAGGACCTGGGTCTCATAATAGCTTCATTGTTCTTTATTCAGCATTGCGTTGTTGTTTTATGCACTGGGATTCTTGGGAGGAAACCCGTTCCGTGTTATACGGCGTGGTCCCTTGATTTACCTAACTTTAAAATAAAGATTAATAACTGTTTTAGTTCTCACACCAATCACATGACTGACCTGGAGTTTATTGTTTCGACCTAAACTCTGGGTGCCCTTATTTTGACACGGGCAGCTAGTAGTTTTGGTTTTGTAGATTTATATTCACAGGATCCTGATTTACAGCTGGAACGATACTCAGAAAGCTCTCTATCTGTGTATTACTTCTAGTTGCGTTTTGTATTATTTTCCGCTGCGATGTATTTAAATGTAATTTAAATTTCTGATATTTTCTGTGTAATATTTATTCATACTCTGTATATTCTTGTATTCTGATGGAATTGTTGTAATAAGCAATGAAATGTTCTTTTGTTTGCATTCCGATGTGGCTTGTCCTCAAAGTATCCGCTCTTTCCTTCACGGGGAAGTTACGGGTTCTTACACACGCTCTACATATATAATATACAAACAAAACCAGCAGATAGTGTATTTCTAGAGGGGAATACACAGGGTTCAACAAGAACGTCTTTCAACCCGGCCCACACATGACTGACCACTCATTTCGCTTGAGTGTATCGAATGTATATAACCAACGGTTGTGTACGGCAATCGTTTCCCGAAAAGGAACAGCATCGAAAAGAGTAAAGATGCAAATGAAATTTCTATAGATAGGTGATTATATACCCTAATGGGAGCGACCCACATAGCCATGATGCCTGCCCGATTTTTGTCATGTCCCGGTTGATGAGGCTTGAGGTTAGAATTTACCTTTAGAACATATGGTCACCATTTAATTTGAATGCCACATTGTCAGATCCGTCAAATCGCTAATTGACGTCCACAAATATACTCTGGATGTAAAGGAAGTGCCCTTCTTTGCCACCAACTCGGTATATTTGTAAAGATCAACGTACGTGATTTTTAGGAAATACTCTATCAGACATTCGTCCATACAAGTCATCCAGGAATAGGATGAACCGAAGGTACACTCCTATTGCATCCAATATAGGAATCACCCCCATTGATCAGTAGCGAGTAGTCCTTGCCAATCCGAAGATTTCACTCATGACCGAATCACTGCAGAAATATCTTTGGGAGCTAATCAGAGAATTTCAACAAGCAGTTCTTCCGCTCATGAAGACCTACGACCTTCAATTCTTTAAATTATATGATCGCCCCTACAAGGTAGTTTATGTAAAGTCGGTTCGAAGTGGATTTGGGTCCAGTTCCCATCGTGGTCTCTTTGAACTAACATGTAAGGAATATTTATTTGATAGTCGGTGTTTTAATTATTAAATTAAATAGTGTAATTAAATAAAACTATTTATTCAATTTATTGCATTCAATTTCCATAACATCTCATATAAATCAAATTCTGGTTTTAGAACAGTATTAGTACAAAGAAATTAAATAAATGTATCCACATTATGTTTGAAGTAATTTAGAGTTGATCTATCACTTCATAGCACAACAGATAGTTAAAAATCACTCACCACAATATTTTTAATCAACAAAGATTTAACGTTTTAATTCCTATCCAATACTAGTTCAAGGATTTTTGATCCTAGTAATAATTTATTCTATATAATATTGTTCAAAATAAATCGGTTGAGTTATTTAACTTTATCTCTTGTTCCCAATAGATTATTAAACCATATTTATATATACCAGAGATTTGAACTTGAGTTTATGCGACTATATCTATTGTGCAATCACGCAATAACTCAATGGCTTCCCAATCTTTTCTTTTTATGATTTACCTATTTATGTCTTTATTTATTATATAAGTATATAATAAATATACACATATATATTTAGTTTCTATTAAAATCAAATTTATTAGATTTGATTAAATAAAAATATTCAATAGACCCAATGTGGCCTAAGCTCGCACAACCAAAACATCTACTATCGACTTCCTTAAATATGTTTCCTTCGTCTCTTCTTCTTCATTTACATATAATAAATGGTTTAAGTTAGAATTTATTAAAACAATATTTTACTTATTTATTTAATATATATTAAAAAAAACTACAGGTCCAACTCGGTGCATTTTTGCGATTTGTTTCCGCCACTTCTTCCTATACGAGACTTCCTTTTCCTCTTATTTAAGTCATTTAAACATTGAAGAATGTTTTAATTAGTTCTAAGATTTAAAACCCACAAATTATTATTTTTTAATATCAAGCCTAATATTTAATAGGATTTTATATTTTTGTAGGCCCGTACAAAAGCCCATCAATCCTTTCCCAAGCCGACGTGTTTTACTCCGAACTTTCTTCTCCAGTCCGCTCACATTCTCTTTTTCCTGATCGGATCATTTACTTTTTGCCAAATGAAAGAAAAAAAAACAATAAAATCGCGTGTCTGGTATTACCAGAAACAAGTACCACTTCTGCTTGATCCTTACTTCATCTCCTTACCATCCTTTATTTGACTTCCTTATTCTATCATTTGCTGTTATCCTTTTCCATGTGCACCACTTCGACTATGCACATGCAAAACACATCCCATCGCTTCCCTGACGTCCTGACTATCGTCGCAACTCACGATCACCCACCCCATCTCATGTCCATCACCAAAACATGCCACACTTCCCTGTAGCAGAAAATCAGTACTCAATCGAAACTCCGAAATGGAGTTATCTCCATGAAACCGCCTAGCACCGTCACCTCTCATCTCTATTCACCACCAAACTCCGTCTTAAACTTGCAGACGCCCTACTCCTCAAATTTCCACTGGTTCGCACCCTTAATTTGCCCTAACCCGCTCGCAGTTCTTCCCAAACTGAGACTATCCATAACAGCCATTTTACCCTATTTGAATCAAATTCTACACAGATACTGATTTAAAATTTTATACTATATTTTTCCTATAATCTTAGATCCTCCACGCTTCTCCAGCCCGAATTACGCAGACTTCGATCAACTAGGTCACCAAGAATCACCCAAATCCCATTTTCTGATGAACCTAGCATTTCTACACAACCACTACACTAAAAATCGAGATTTTAATATAAAAAATATGAATTATTAATACCATTTCATCCATATATATAAATCTTGAAATGGTGCTGTATGAAATTTTGAGTTTATTTCTTATTTACTGTATTTTAAATAAATTCTAGGAAATAAGCCACTATTTTACTTGAACCTATTTTTAGAGCATATACCTGACAAAACTAAACAATTTTCATCATGATCCTACTTCCTAAAATAGATTAGGATTCAAGTTCTTGATTTTTAAGTTAATAGGGTTTTCATATATATACCCTTACAGTAAAACCACAGGCAGACTTTAGAAGTTTTCTTACAGCTCAACAAAAATAATCATGTATATATATATATAATATTATACTAATCAGTAGCAACAACCGTGTTGAATCAAATAATCGTACAACTATGCGATAGATTTTCAATAGAAAAATTGTAGTTGTTTACTTCACATTGTATATTACTGTTGTTTATATTTGTTTACTGTTTTATATATATCTTCACTTTCTTTGCTATTCATTTTATTATATATTTTTGTTCCCAGATTATTCAACTAACTACAATTACATTAAATCTAAGATAAAGGGTGCATATCACTACACCAATAATTTAAATATAACTGTAAAATAGTTTAAGTGCTTACTTACAAACCTATAAAATATTGTTGTTAAATATTTGTGTTCATTATCTTTCCTATTAAGTTGTTCCATCCTCTGTTTTCCTTGAGTCCAAATCTAACTAGATTCCAGAGGTTTAACGTCAATATCTAGATCAAGAAAAAATTTAAGTGTTTACTCACTTATTCAGTACGGTGTTGCCATTGTGTCTCAGGTTGGTTTAAAACATTCAAGGCATAGTCTAACTGTTTTCATGCTTGATTAAACATAAATCATTGAAATCGTAGATGGTGTTATATATATATATATATATATATATATATATATATATATATATATATATCAACACACAAACAGTTTCATATTATCAGAACTAAATAAAACAGTAGATAAAAATGTGGGTGTTTACTCATCTTATTTTGTGTTTTCTGTCTTATACTATCATACTGCCTTGCCACTAAATTTCCAGATTTTGTGCCCTGTCCATGTTCACATCCCAAGCATTTGTATATGTTTTCTTCTCTTCTCCAGGCTTTGATTATATTATCTTTCCATTATTTCACAGCTTCTATACTCGGTTTAGTTCCATTGTTTTTTCTCTTTTGTTTCATACTGTTTTTCTCTCATTTACATTCTCTGTTTTTCCTTTGTTTTTTAGTGAATTCGTGGGTGGAATTCATTTAGTTCCCATGAGTATTTATAGATGCAATACGTCTTAAAGTCTTGTATAACTACCTATGCTTTGGTAGAGATGTTTAGGTTGACTTGCTTTGCTTGAAGAAGATGTGTTTGGTCATTTCAGGTTACTCTGCAATCCACTGTCTTTGCTTCAAATTGCAGAGAGCTATAGTCTGAATTCTAGGTGTATTGACATGAGCTGTTCGGCTTAATTCGACTAGAAATAAGGTATAAAGGGTACATGTATGCCACAACCTTAAGTGAGGTGATGTGTGATTGCACAATACAAGTAAATGTTTTTCTACTTTGCCCTTAAGCAAGAATCACTCCCATATTCTTTCTGCATCATAGAGATATGTTCATGTACTTTATATATTAATAATAAACTTATACTCCAATGCAAGATCAAATCCTATTTGGTGGCCTTAGATTTTCTATCAAATCTCATGTATTTGGCTGGCATTTCTCTTTTCAAACCTAAGCTAGGCTATGTATGTTACTACAGGTTTTACACAGTGATATCACATGATTCTACACCTACCCTCGGTTGTGCTTGTTTCTACAAGGATCATACTGCAACCTACTTGTGAGTTGTTTGTTTTCATTTATTTTCAATGATAATGTCAAGGTTACACATATGTATTGATTGAGAAGGAGTTATGCTAAGTCACTTTCCATCCATCTTCCAGGCTATGTAGTGTATACTAGCTATGAATTCAGGGTGTGTACAACCATGTGTAGTGGCTCTAGAAACTATTTGTAGGGATGTTTAGGCTTTCTTTTCTATTAATTGTCTAATTTCCGTTTTGCTAACATTAGTACACTAGCAATCTTAGTATCTTTTCATATTTTTACTTAGATATTCATCTTACTTCATGTATATATTTATATATGTGCGTACATGCCTTATACATATATATTCATCTATATATATATATATATATATATATATATATATATATATATATATATATATATATATATATATATATATATATATATATATACATACATTATACATATACATACTACATTCATTTTCAGGTTATGCGCACAATCCAACTTTTAAACTCATGTATGTCCTATACTTTTACTTATGTAACTTGACTACATGTATATATCCTCTTTTATATTTTAATCTAAGAAATTTTTAGAATTTAAGTGTTTCTTTTTAATTAAAAAATCATTATCTTCTTATGTAAAATAAATTGATATTTTTAGTTCAAATATTCTTGTTAGTTACCTTGTGTCACTCTATGTACATGAATTTAAAAAAAAATAGATTATTAAATGCAACAAAAGTGTTTAACAACATACACTTGATTATAGGTATACATATATAACAAGCTAAAAATGATTATTAAGTGAATTTGATCTCATTAAGTTCATCAAATCAATGCTACAAATCTTTACATTACTAAATACCTCATTTTATTGCTTACTTAAGTATTCTATATTCATATGAGCTTAAAAACACAACAAATGATAAAACTCAATTATTTATTTTATATACATATCTAACATTGGTTAAGAGATTTAAATCGTTGACAAATACATTTATGGAATTTCTCTGATATATATTCCCAAATATATAAATCTTAATTTATTAAATTAAATTAAATTATTCGTATAATCTATACACTATAGATCACAAAACTAGTCTAAAACCCCGGGTCATTACAATCTACCCTCCTTAAAGAAATTCTCCCCGAAATTAAAGAGTACGAGAAGACACATATCAAATACATCCATTTAAATGGCTAGAAATATCGGTTATTACAGCTAGAAAATATTTCCATTTCATATTCACACCTCACCATTCTCCCATATTCATCAGTTCCTGTAAACTAGTAAGAAAATAATACTGTAAGTATCAACCCCGAAGACCGAAATCAACATCAGATCAACACTACGGATATTATTTATCTTAATCAATCCCTAACTAGGTTCCAATTTCTTGACGCCATATCTCAATTCCCGATGAGCCTGTATTACACCATTTTCCTATTTTAAGAATATACTCCTGATTATTTTAGGGAAAATAATCCCAAAAATTACTTACTACACTAGTTTGGACAAAATTTATTCAAATGTATATATCTGCTTCAAATTCTCCTTTTCAAACTCCAATACAATTTAACTGACCAGTCCAACTCTACTTAAGTCAACATCAATCAATTCTATTCCATTCAGTTTACCTTTACTTCCTTAATCCACTTGGCTTGTCTTATTTAAATTGTCAAGTTCCTGAATCAAAATTCATGGTTTTATTTCAAATCAGTTCGAATATAGTTTGAAACACCTTTCTCATTTTCCAATACCTTTGAATTTTCCAGGATAATTTATTCCCAAACCATCTTCCATCAAAGATCTTTCTAACTCCCGGGATTTCAAATTCAAGTTCTAGTTTGAATTTAGTTTTGGTTCGTTTCATTTGTATTTTTATACTTATACAAATTCCAATTTTGTTTTATATAACCATCCAGATGTTATAATCTGTTATTTGATTATAATAGCAACCAACATAGCAATTTATAAAAATCTCTAAAACTAATTTTTCTATATAAAAATATAATCTTAGGTAAAATTATTTCATTTACCCATCTTTTAAAACAATATTGTGTCGAATGACTCTGTTCAAGAGTTTATAAATACCTATCGATAGTTTGCAATCCCGTATCGACCAGAATTTATAAAGCACTTGATAAACCAATCAACACAATATAAAATAGTTTTTTATTTTATATCAATTAACAAATACGTCCTCATATATATACACTCAAACTCAGTCTAGGGTATTACTAACCAAACTGTAACGATCCAAAAAGTTCCGATCCTGATCATCGATACTAATACATATCCTATATCATGTATCGACTAATCAAACACCAAAAATTAACATATCATCAATAGAAAGAAGTTAGAGGATGAGAAATAGAAAGATAGAAAGTTAGAACAGAAGAAAAAGAAGAACATAACATAACCAGAGTATTACGAATCTCACAGCAGAACTGAATAAAATATATTATATAACAATACTTGAAATACAAAATTGGTATTTGTAATTACATACGTCATCAGAGTACAACATACATATAACACAGTGGAAATAAACTCTATATATCTAATATTAAGGCCTCTTACTCCAAGCTCCTTGAAGTATATCTGTAAAATCCTGAACTACTTGACTACCCGTACAAATTTGGGCACCCAAGAGTTTAGGGAAAACATAGAAAAATAAACTCTGGGTCAGTCATGGTACTGGTGTGAGTAAACGGTTTTAAAACAGATTGATTTAATGTTCAAAAATCCTTTTGAATAAATGACAATCGTAAGACCAATCCACACATAAACACGGATGGTTTTTATCTTATGATAACCCAAAATGCTTTTGAAACCAATATCTCTTATGATAACCCAAAATGCTTTTGAAACCTATATCTATTCTGATATTATGATAGTGTCTAATTACAAATAAATGCAATCTAGCAGAACGCTTGCATCTCATGCTCCACATGCATAGTATACAAACAAAATCAAGGGGCGCTTATTGGACAATGGATTCCGACTATGACAAGGTATAGAACCACCTGCCGATAGTGTATTTCTTGAGGGGAATATAAAGGGTTCAACAAGAACGTCTTCCAACCCGGCCCACACACGACCGACCACTTATTTTGCTTGAGTGCGTCGAATGTATATCACCAACGGTTGTGTACGGCAACCATTTTCGAAAAGGGACAACATCGAAAAGGGTAAAGAAGCAAATGAAATTTCTCTAGATAGGTGATTACATACCCTAATGAGAGCGACCCACATAGCCATGCTGCCTGCCCGATTTTTGTCATGTCCCGGTTGATGAGGCTTGAGGTTAGAATTTACCGTTAGAACATATGGTCACTATTTACTTTGAATGCCACATTGTCATATCCATCAAATCACTAATTGACGTCTACAAATATACTCTAGATGTAAAAGAAGTGCTCTTCTTTGCCACCAACTCAGTATATTTGTAAAAATCAACGTACGTGATTTTTAGGAAATACTCAATCAAACATTCGTCCATACAAGTCATCCAGGAACGGATGAACCGAAAGTACTCTCCTACTCCATCCAACATAGGAATCACCCCATGGTTCAGTATTGAGTAGTTCTTGCCAATCCGAAGATTTCATTCACAACCGAATCACTATTGAAATATCTTTGGGAGTTAACCAGAGAATTTCAGCAAGTAGTTCTTCCGCTCATGAAGACCTATGGCCTTCGATTCTATAAATTGTATGATCGCCCCTACAAGTTAGTTTATGTAAAGTCGGTTCGAAGTGGTTTTGGGTCCAGTTCCCATCTCGGTCTCTTCTAACTAACACGTAAGGAATTTTTTATTTGATTTTCGGTGTTTTATCTATCAAATTTAAACAGTGTAATTAAATAAAACTATTTATTCAATTTATTGCATTCAATTTCCATAACATGCTTATTAACTTATATAAAACTAAATTCTGTTTTAGAACAGTATTAGTACAAAGAAATTAAATAAATGGATCAACATTTTATTTGAACTAATTTAGAGCTGATCTATAGCAGAACGATTGTTAAAAATCATTCATCACAATAATTTTTAATCAACATAGGTTTGACGTTTTAATTCTTGCCCAATACTAGTTCAAGGATTTTTGATCTTGGTAATAATTTATTCTATATAATATTCTTCAATATAAATCAGTTGAGTTATTTAACTTTATATCTTGTTCCCAATAGATTATTAAAGCATATTTATATATATCAGAGATTTGAACTTGATTTTATGCGACTATGTCTATTGTGCAATCACGCAATAACTCAATGGCTTCCCAATCTTTTCTTTTTATGATTTACCTATTTATGTCTTTATTTATTGTATAAGTATATAATAAATATACACATATATGTTTAATTTCTATTAAAATCAAATTTATTAAATTTGATTAAATAAAAATACTCAATAGACCCAATGAGGCCTAAGCTCGCACAACCAAAACATCTGCTGTTGACTTCCTTAAATATGTTTCCTTCGTCTCTTCTTCTTCATTTATATATAATAAATGGTTTAAGTTAGAATATTTTTAAACAATATTTTATTTATTTGTTTAATATATATTAGAAAAATTATAGGCACAACTCGGCCCATTTTCATGATTTGTTTCCACCACTTCTTCCTGTATCAAACTTCCTTTTCCTCTTATTTAAGTCACTTAAACATTGAAGAATGTTTTAGTTAGTTCTAAGATTTAAAACCCACAAATTCTTTTTATTAATAGCAACCCGAATATTTAAAAGGATTTCATATTTTTGCAGGCCCATACAAAAGCCCATCAATCCTTTCCCAGGCCGACGTGTTTTGCTTCGAACATTCTTCTCCTGTCCGCTCACATTCTCTTTTTCCTGATTGGATCATTTTCTTTTTCCCAAATGAAAGAAAAACAAACAATAAAATCGCATGTATTGTATTACCAAAAACATGTATCGCTTCTGCTTGATCCTTACTTCATCTCCTTACCATCCTTTCTTTGACTTCCTTATTCTATCATTTGTTGTTATCCTTTTCCCTGTGCACCACTACGACTGTGCACATGCACAACACATCCCATCGCTTCCCTGACGTCCTGAATATCGTTGCCACTCATGATCACCCACACCATCTCATCTCCATCACCAAAACATGCCACCCTTCCCTGTAGTAGAAAATCGATACTCAACCGAAACTCCAAAATGGAGTTTTCTCCATGAAACCGCCTAGCACCACCACCTCTCAGCTACGTTCACCAACAAACTCCGCCTTAAAATTGCTGACGCTCTACTCCTCAAATTTCCACTGGTCCGCACCCTTAATTTACCCAAACTTGCTCGCAGTTCTTCCCAAACCGAGACTACCCGTAATAGCCGTTTTACCCTATTTGAATCAAATTCTACACAAATACTGATTTAAAAATTTATATTATATTTTTCCTATAATCTTAGATTTTCCACGCTTCTACAACCCGAATTACACAGACTTCGATCAACTAGGTCACCAAGAATCGCCCAAATCCCATTTTCTGATGAACCTAGCAATTCTACACAACCACTACACTAAAAATCGAGATTTTAATATTAAAATTCATGAATTCTTAATACCATTGCATCCATATATCTAAATCATGAAATGGTGCTATTTGAAATTTTGAGTTTATTTCTTATTTACTGTATTTTAAATAAATTCTAAGGAAATAAGCCACTATTTTACTTGAACCTATTTTTAGAGCATATACTTGAAAAAACTAAACAATTTTCATCGTGATCCCGCTTCCTAAAACAGACTAGGATTCAAGTTCTTGATTTTTAAGTTAACAGGGGTTTCATATATATACCCTTATTGTAAAATACACAGTCAGACTTTAAAAGTTTTCTTATAGCTCAACAAAAATAACCACGTATATATATATATAATATTATACTAATCAGTAGCAACAACCATGTTGAATCAAATAATCGTACAAATATGTGATAGATTTTCAAAAGAAAAATTGTAGTTGTTTACGTCGCATTGTATATTACTGTTGTTTATATTTGTTTACTGTTTTGTATATATCTTTACTTTCTTTGCTATTTATTTTATTATATATTTTTTTTCCCAGAATATTGAAATAACTATAAGTACATTAAATCTAAGATAAAGGGTGCATATCACTAAACCAATAATTTAAATATAACTGTAAAATAGTTTTAGTGCTTACATACAAACCTATAAAATACTGTTGTTAAATATATATGTTCACTATCTTTACTATTAAGTGGTTCCACCCTCTGTTTTTCAAATCCTTGAGTCCAAATCCAACTAGATTCCAGAGGTTTAATGTCAATATCTAGATCAAGAAAATTTTAAGTTTTTCTCACTTATTTAGTACGGTGTTGCCATTGTGTCTCAGGTTGGTTTAAAATATTCAAGGCATTGTCTAACTATTTTCATGCTTGATTAAACATAAATCATTGAAACCGTATATGATGTTATTTATTTTATTTTTTGAAAATTGGTTCACTTTATTGCTTAAAACCAATAAAACCTCCTTTATAAGCCTCGTTAAAACCCCACAATCCCCCTACTGGGTACCTTACAGGGAAAAAGAGTACTTATAAATATGGTATACATGAGCAAGTACGTATAACAAGCCAATCTCAAATACAGAAATACAGCTGAAAAAACCATAAAACAAGCATGAATTTAAACTAAAAGAAAGTCCAGCTTCACGGCCCATCAGAAAGCCCAAAGGTCTGCTCCATTCAATTCCAACTGTTCCATATTTCATTACCCTGTATCATGTAATTCGATCCCCTATCTCTCTAAAAATTGCACATTTCTCTTGCTTCTAATTGATTTACTTCCATTATCACAAGATAAAAAAACAATTTCCTTTTCAATTTTCAACAAAGTAGATAGAGAATGATTTTTACGCCCTTGAAAAATCCTCAAATTCCTTTCCCTCCAAATGAAATAGATCGCAGTTGAAAAAGCAGCACAAGCTATATCTCTCAATTAGTCCTTTGAGATGAAATTTGTGTGGATTATTCTAGCTTCGGCTTTCAGATCGGTACAATTATCAAGCGGTAGAGACAGCTTTTGTTTCAGCGACAGCCAGATGAAAGCAGAAAAGTCACACTGAAAGAAGAGATGCTGAATTGACTCTGGATGATTCTCACATAAAGGATATAAATCATTTGTGATGTTACCAAAATGTTGAATTCTATCCTTCGTATTCAATCTCCCCTTTATTGCAAGGTATGAAATAAAGCTCATTCTTTTACAATTTTTCCTATGCCAAACAACAGAAAAAGATGGATTAAAATTATCTTTAGATCTAATAAAATCCCAAGTTCTATTAAAAGAGAAACTTCCCCCATCACACCATTCATATGCATCTTGGATTCAATTAGACTGGATTGAACCGAAACTGATTTCTTCTATTAATTCCTTGGTTGCAGGATGAACATCTGGTTGCCAAGATTCATTTCTAATGATGAACTCAACTTTCTGATTTGCTTGACCAATCAAATGAAACCTATCATAACCTAGTAGATCAACCAAGCATTGGCAATTGATCCAAGGTTCAAACCACAAAGAGGTATCTTTTCCATTCACAATAATTTTACTGAAAAATTGCTTTGAATTTGATCCTAATCTTTGGATAGACTTCCAAGTACTAGAGGCATTAACATCAAAAGCTATTGACCAAATTTATTTTTCTTACAATATTTGTTGTGCATCCACTTACTCCAAAGGGATGAATTTGATAAATAATTCCAAAGTAGTTTGATACATGCCACTTTCTTCAAATCTGGTAAATTCTTTAAACCAATGCCCCCTTCACATTTTGGTTTACAAAGAGTTTTCCATGCAACCTTATGAGAAGTCCCTCCCCAAAAAAAATTAGCACAAAGAGATTCCAGTTTATGAATTGTAAATTCTTGGATTTGATATATGAATAACCAATAAAGGATAATAGGAGTTATTACAGACTTAATCAACTCAGCCCTACCTGCAGAATTGAGTAGCTTAGTTTCCCATCCTTGAATTTTAGATTGCACTCTTTGAATCAGAGAATTTCATTCTGAATAATGTAAATAATTTAAGGAAAGAGGTACTCCTAGATACTTTATTGGCAGAGAACCTTGTTCAAAGCCTAAAATTTTAATGATATCTGAAGTATTTCTAGCAGACACACTAAAAAATACTTTAGATTTTGATGCATTAACATTAAGTCCTGCAAACTAACTTAACTTCTGAAAAATATCCTTCAAAGTATTTGCATTCTGTGATGAGGACTTTCCAAAAATCATTAGGTCATCAGCATATAATAAATGAGAAATAATAGGCTGAATTTGACAACTGGGTTGAAAACATCTAGACTTTATTTCTTCATCCATCAAAAAATAAAAATACTGCATGGCAATTGCAAAAGGATAAGGGGAAATGGGGTCCCCTTGTCTAATACCTCTAGTTGATTTTATAAAACCCTTAGGAATGCCTTGAATAAATATAGAAAAGGTAGCAAAGGAGATGCACTCATAAATCAGGTTGACAAAATGTGTAGGGAAATTCATTTTAGACATCACAAAGCAAATGAATTCCCTATTGACCTTATCATAAGCCTTCTGAAGATCCACTTTCACAAATAGTTTAGGCATCCCTATTTTGCTAAAATCTCTTAAAAGTTCATGTGCAAAAAAATATTATCTCCAATATAACTTTCCTAGATAAAAGCAATCTGATTTGATGAAATAAGATGCGACAGGAAAGGTTTTAATCTATTGCACAAGCCTTTTGCAAAAACCTTGTAATATACATTACAACATGATATGGGTCTGTAGTGAGATATTTCAAAGGGTCTATCATTTTTTGGAACCAAAGTTATAAATGTGTGATTAAGATATTTGGGTAATTAACCAGACTTGAAAATATCATCAACAACTTCCAAAAGCCCAAATTTTATAGCATCACTGTGAAATTTGAGAAACTTTGAATTTATTCCATCTGGACCAGGACTGGAATCATCATGAATGGAGAATAAAGCATCTTTAATTTCTGATATTTCAACTCTTTTCAATAGAAACTGATGGCCTTGTTCATTGATAGAGGCAATAGGAACAAAATCTGGAAAATCATTAGAACAGACCCATTGAACATATCATAGGAAAAATTAATAACTTCATCCTCAATCTCATTAGGTTTAAACAATAAGTTTCCATTCTGGTCAATCAAAGCTCTGATATGATTAAAAAATCTTCTATTTGACATTCTAGAATAAAATAATTTTGAATTTGTATCCCCTTGCTGAAGCCATGCAATTTTAGCCTGTTGTTTGAAACCACTAAAATGAATATTTTGTATATTCTGAAAATTCTTCTTTGCTTGCAGGTAATTGTCATAAATTTGCAAATCTTCCGGATGGTTATCAACATCAACTTCCATCTATGAAACTCTATGTTCAGCCAATTTAAGGTTATTTGTATATTTTGAAGTTTTTGTAAAAACTGGTAGCTTTGAAAACCCCAAACGTTTGACAATAAACCTCTTTGAACCGCTTCATCATAGCCAGGAAGAGAACACCAATTGTTTTTAAATCTGAAAGGAAAACCTTTGACTTCTGGGGTTGGAATTAAATCTAAAAGTATAGGATTATGATCACTTGAATTTTGAGACAAAGCTAAAGCTTTCAAATTGAGAAACTATTGCAGACAATTAATACTTACCAAGATTTTATTAATGTGTATATCAATCCCTCTTCTTCTCCATGTAAATTTAAAACCCAAAGGTTTGATTTCTGTCAAAGCAATTTGGATTATAAATTTTTGAAACTCTCTAATCTGTTGGTATGGAATAGACAGTCCTCCTCTCTTATCATTAGGTGACAAATCATTATTAAAGTTGTAACAACCCATCATTTTGCCCGGTTCTCGCCGGTAATTAAACCAACTTAAACCGTTCAGAAAGACGAATTGTTATGGGTACATACATACATTGAACAAAATAACAGAACTTTTCATTGCACAAAACGATATTACATCAGAGTTACAGGGAATATCAGAGTTACAAATATATACACAGCGGAAGAAAACATATAACTATACTATCAACGGAAGAACAAAACACAGCGGAAGCTTTAACTCTATCGTGGACTCCAACTCAGAAAGCGCTCCGAACTTCGCTCCAACGAATCATAGGTGCAAAAACTAAACTACTAGCTGGCCGTGTGAAAATTAATGGGCACCCAGAGTTTAGGAAGGAACAATAAACTCCAGGTCAGTCATGGGACTGGTGTGAGAACATAAAACAGTTGTTTTTAGGATTTATTTTAAAGTTGGGAAATTCACCGGGCCACGCCGCTATCGCGCAACGAGCTTACTCCATGTGAATGCCCGTGCATATAGATACGTAATGACTTTTGGAAATGAAGCTATCATAAGCTCGTCCCACATCACACAATGTAAGCGCACACCAGATGTGCGAGTTTTATCTTATGATAACCAAACATGCTTTCATACGTGAAAATCCTCTTCAATATTATTATATAGTGTGGAAAAACCCATTTCGCAAATAAATGTATTAATCCTAGACGGCATAATACCCCATCCTATTATGTCTCCATATATATATATATATATATATATATATATATATATATATATACATACAAACAAAACCGTGTGGCACTTATTGGAGATTTGGGTTTCCAACTTGATGATTCCTGGCACGAAAGATCAATCGGAATACAAATGAAATGTAATCACGGGGTTTTCATCCAGACGCGGACACCAATACAAATCGCGAGGCAGATCAATGGTTTTCGACCAGACACGGCCCCCGAACATACCCTATTCCATAAGTCACAAGTGGTTTCCCACTGCTGCAGCGGTCATCATCATCACATGTATATATATACACAACCTAACCGCCAGTTTCTCATCATCCGGGGTGTGAGGTTTGTCGATGTCACGTCATACACAAACATGCTTAGAAAAGCAATGCCTTGATCATCACTAGCTTGTTCATAACTCGGGTATGCCACATGGACAATTCACGACATATCACTGATTTCAATCAATGCATACCCTCTAAATTCGTATGACTTAGAGATGAGGATAAAATATTTGCCACAGATCCGATATATATTAACGGAGATCAGTGCTATGCGGTCAAATTTCAATGTCAAACACACCATCCATACAAGTCCGTCCTGGGTCTGAACGGAACGAAATCCGAAAGTTCTCCCCATACGTTCGGACTTCCTGCCACTCCGAAAATAGGGGCATCTCTCTACTGTAGCTATCAGTAAAGAAACCAATCGGCAATCAGTCCATTCGATGTGAAGAACCATGGTCTTCACTCGTCGATTCCAAGTCTTGAATTTGCTTCATGCATCATATTATTACTTGGAATGGTTCCGGACTTAAATCTGATCCCGGTCTTCCCAAGTAACAAGCGTATTCATAAAACAATGGTTATGGATCATACAGGTTTCAATTCAAATCTCTTCCATATTGTCATCAATTCCACTTCAGATTTAAAGTTGGATTTATCTCAATCTTAAAAATCCCGTTACCATCTTAAAAACCCAACATTCATTTACAAACCTTAAATTCATAATAAAATTTCTTCATTCATTGTTATCGCTCTCAAGCCTTCTTAGCCACAAAATTTAAATTTGGCTTTGAAGTTCTGTACACAAATATTCTTATCATTTTAAACCAATACACTTTGCAAACTTTCTTTTAAGGTTAAATAATGGTTCATGACTTATAACTTCAATCCCAAGCTATTTCCATATAACGGTAAAACATTACTTAAGGGCTAATTTCGAAGAAAATATTAAAGCATTCTTAAAGTACTATGGGCAAATTATAGATTTCAAAATTCATATCTTCTAATTCAAATCCTTCCGAAAATATGAATTATCAAAAATTTCCAAATTATAAATTCATTTATTCGATTACATGTATAGCGATCTTCATAGATTTTATTTGAACATAATTTGCAAATCGTTCATCAAAACTTGAAAATTTCGTTCTTAGTCACAAGTTATCGTTTATAGAAATTTAATGTTTCTTATTTCACGCAAATCAGATTTAGAACATCAAATTATAGTTGCTTGAAACTTAAGTCGATATTCATGAATGATCGTTTATTATATTTCAAGTCTCCAAATTCCATTGGGTTTAAATTATATCCCAAATCCGAATAAATTTTTTTTAGCTTGCAAATGGACTTTAAATAATGGAGCCAAGTGTTTAATAGAAACAATTTTTAATTATACATTCAAAACATTTTCGATCTTCCCTTTCAATTATATTTCAAGCTTATGGATAGCTATACAAAAATGAAATCGGACGTTTACATAAATTTAGGTAACTCAAAATCAACCTTTTAGTTAGATTTTAAAACTTACTTCAAACCTAAGAGTCAAAATCAGATCTTTAAGACAATTCCAAAATCATCCCGCCATTTACAAAAACGCTTGATCGTTTGTAACTTAGATTTTCAAATCCTCAAAAATCTGACTTCAAACTTTAACTTTTAAATTTTTATTTTTTTATTTTTTTTATTAACCAAACGTTATTCTCATAGAGAAGACACTTGAATTGACTACCCATATACTCCACAATTGCAGCGCGTGAGTGATGCAACCCAATCGATCTATATAAAATAAGTTAATCTATCAACATAGCAACATCCAAACAATTGTAAAAGGTCGCGCAAGCGTTACATTAAATAACGCTTAATGTTTGGTGTGTTTAGCCATGGACATCCATCGCATGCAATAGCAATCATTAACAATCAATTCCTTTGTGCGCTGACGCGTTACAGTCAATAACGCGTAGTGTCTAATGTGTTTAACTATAGGAATAGTCATCCAAACATTGCACACAAACATTCCTACTCAACAAATTATCATAGATTTTAATTATCTAATAACTACCAATTTAAATAAATGAATTAGATTAGGAGTTCTCACCCTCTGCTTCTTCCTTTACTGTTGTCCACTTTATTGTTCGTATTCCCATGTCTCCGCGTCCCTTCTTCCTGCGTTTTTTTTGCTCTCCTTTTTTTCCTCTAAGATATTTATTTGCTAACTAAAAAAAATGCACTCATGCCAAGTTGGCTAGACAAGAGGATGTGCTCGAGTGGGAGGACACGCACAGATCCACATTGTATGTGGTTTTTTTTTTTTTTTAGAGAGGACGTGAGTTTCAAGTGGGATGGGCAAGTGTTGGCCGAGGGGGACTTACAGTGCAGCGGCGAAGTGGTGGACTGACGATGGCAAAGGAAACTTGGTGCCTGCGTTACTGCTTTAAATGGAAGGGAGGATAGTGTATTGAAGTGTGCGGTGGAAGGGTTGAACTGGATAGAGGGTCTCGCGAGTAACAAAGGAGAAGGCTAAAGTCACGGTTAAAGGATGGAACCGGAAATGGTTGCGTGAGTGGCTGCCATGGAGGAGGGGAAAACATGCACAAGTTTCACGTCTTATTTTGTTGTTTATCATTCTTTTTTTTTTCGGTTAATGGCGGAAGCTTGAAGGTGAAGGTGAAGGTGGAGACAAGAAAAAAAATGATGGGCAGGCCAAGAATGAACGTTGGAAGGGAAAAGGAATTTGTACAGTGTATGCTTTTAAAAGTGGTGAAGCAAAATTGTACGTGTAAGGCCATTAACTAGAAAAAGGACAAGTGTTCCCTCCCATGCCTTATTTGTATACACGTTTTTCCTCTTTTTTTTTTCTTTTTAGTCTTTTGGTCCAATTTTATGTACAGAAACATAGATCATTTGGTTACGGTACTTTTCATTGTGAAAGAGAATTGAGACCTTGCCATGTTTGCTTAAGGGCAAGTTCAGACGTGTATTACTAGATGCCTTAAATTTCACTTTGGAGTTGTAAAATGTACTATCGTCATGTAAACCGTTGTATGAAAAATAATAAACCTCAAGAACATGTTTCCTTTATTTTATTTTATTTCCTTGCGTTCTCTTTTTTTTTTTTTTTTTTATCCGGTACCTTGCGTTAAGAACTTGGTGTTAATATTTAATGTGTATAGTTTGCTCCTTGCGTTCCATACCCTTGCATGCATTTTCCCAAAACTAATTTCTCTTATCAAACTTTGTACACCACAAACTTTTCCGATTTCCTTTATTTCTAATTATCGATAGCCATCAACAACAAACTAACATTATAATCGTATACACTAATGTGCCACGATCCCAAAACAGAAATAAAATAGACCGGTTGATTTGTTATGTAAAGTGTCAATAGGGACCACAATTACCCTAAAATAAGTTAGAAAAATATATGTTTATTTTCCGAAATAAAAATTACAGTAAATTTTTATAAAATATTTTAAGGCGACGCGAACGGAAACTGGACAAAAATTTTAAACGAATATTTAATTTTAATTAAATTTCAGATTCTGATCGATTCTAGCAACTGAACTACAACTTATTTTGATAATTTGATTAACGACGAAACATTTTCTCCAAACAAACATTGTTGTAACAAATTCCACAATAAAATTTAAGTTTTCCATCATTTAAATACTATTATCGCCTTAAAATCTGATTCGACAATTATTTAAAAATTTCCAAATTTTATTTAAAATTCATATTAAATTCAAATTTGATTTTCAAAAATCTTAGATCGTTACATTCTCCCCTACTTAAGGCTTTTCGTCCTCGAAAAGGAGAGCTCGTGAAATTATGCATAAGCAAAATAAATCTTACCTATAAATTTAAAATTTGAAATCTCAAGAAGATCTCGGACTTTGAATCCCCTTTTCATTTCATTGAAACATTACCTATTCATATAGAGAATCTTTACTTCGGGACTTCCAAAACCAAATTTTCTTTCAAAATTTCAAATATACTATGATGAAATCTATAGGTTATTAGTTCGAGAAGTTCATCCTCATGACAGGGCAACGGAGTATCACCCATCGCAGAAAAATCCTATCCCTCATCACAACCCAGTTTTAGTCATGGTTACTCGAATAAACCAAATCATTTCATATACCGAAGTTGTAAATCATTTCGCAATCCATAGTTTCCAAATACTTAATCAAATATTTCAATTGTCGGGATTCAAGTCATCGAAATTTTCTTTTTATTTGTAAGCCACTCTTTATAAACTATCATCATTTCCAAAGTATTTTGGAAAACAAATTCAATTGCTTGGAAATAACATTTTTCTTTAGCTTCCAAATGTTCAACTTATATTTCAAGATAAGTGAACTTATTCGCATTTACTAAGTCAAATATTTTAAGAATCATATCCAGCTTCATATGTCTCAATTTATTTGGAAACATCTAACTATTTACATAAGTTAATGTTCATATAACCATACGATTTCCCTTCAATCAAATTTGATCAATACGGTTTCTTTAACAGCCCTTTTTCCAAATAAGTCTTCCTACATTCTAGAATTTTAAATAATCATTAACAATTCATAAGTCCTTAAAATTTCTTTTAGCTCGAATTCAATTTTTCTTCAAATATTTCTAAGATTTCCGAAAAATTTCCATCTTTAATAGTTGAATTTCATAGTTAGTTGTTACATCCACCTAGCTGAACAACATCTTTTATTAAAATCCACTTAAATCCGAAAATCTGTATAACTCTTTCATTCTTGTTCACATTTTCGTTTAGAAAGTTTTCTTACTCGACTAGTCGGAAAATCATTTCCATTTAAAATAGCATCACGCTTCTGCTACGCTACTCTGATTCGGCATATTTCAAACTAGTATTGTTTCAAGCATTTATTTAAACATTTGAGGTAAATTTCAAATTCAGCTAATATTTATAAATCCAAATTTCTTATATCAGTTAGGCCCTCTATTTTAAATCCTTTCAATTACCATGCAATGTTTACTTGTTGAGATTTCATCAACATATCATTAGAACAGATCACTATTTCTAGTTTGAATTTAACCTTGGCTTTACTCGACAAATCAAATTTCATGCTCGAGTCGAGTTATAGATAAAAGTTCAATATCAGAATAAGGTTTCGAATCAAATCACTTGACTAAGTTCATAGGACAAAAGGTATGAGTGATGCTCTTCAAGAACAATTGGTTCGAAAAAGAAACTAGCGTAGGTCAAGATAGATAAATCGAGTGCACCTAACGATACGACTAAGGACGATTCAAGTTTGGTAAAATCTTACTTTAATATTTCCTTTTGCGTCTTAAGCAATTGCTTGTTAAGAAATTTCCAGTTGACTTCCTTATATCGTCTCAATAGGGAAGAGTATTTTCTCCCCCACTTAAGACGTTAGTTATATTCTAAAATCGACTTTTTACACAACTTCCTATTTAAGTTAAATTAACCTTTAAATACCTTAAGGGTTTGCTTTGCTAAGATTATACCTCCAAGAAAATAAATTCAATCTGTAATTTATCGTTCAACATTCCTATTAGGTATAGGTTAAATTCTATTGTTTGACCCTCATCGAGGAATATGATATCTTCTCTGATTACAACCTATTAAATTACAACATTCATATCCAAACGTTAGTTATACTTTGATCCATTATTCTTGTAATTCTGAGATATGGTAAATTATCCTCCTTATGTGCATTTTCAACAATACATTACCCAATTCTTAAGTGAGATTTTACCCCTAAAACATCATTCTAGTTTTCTCAAGTACTTGTTGTTTTAACCTATTCAAAGTTTTAAGTCTTCAAGGTCTTTCAGTATTCTTAAGCTAATCTCAGTTTCCCTTTCAAACTTCTAGTTTTGTTTTCCACAATTAAAATCCTGGATCAATTCACCAAACCCCTTTTCTTAAGGTTGATTCATTAAAACACTTAGCCTGATGATTTTAAGTATTCCTCGACATTTAAACTGGAATTATATAGTCATCACACTTTCGAAACTTGAAAATGAATGTTGATGGTGTTGCAGTCATCAACAGAATCATTCCCGAGCGACTAGAGTGTGATTCTATATCTATCTAGTATATACTGGACTTCGTATATACGTTGATCAGACGTATATTCAAAATCCTTACACACTCGATAGTCCAGTCGTGAAGTCGAATAAAACACTCGCAATCATTATTTCCAATTATATTTCAAAATATATTTCAAAATGATTTATTTGCTCAAAATACTTTATATGGATTTCAAAATACGCTCTCTCGACATAATATTCAAAAAAATATCATTCTAGGGCATTTCTAACCCTATCTCTAATGGGATGTTATAACTCTGATGAGTTCTATCATTTGTCCAAAATATGTCGTACCCTAAAGCTTTGTATAAATCCAAAGCTCTGATACCAACTATAACGACCCATCTTTTTGCCCGGTTCTCGCCGGTAATTAAACCAACTTAAACCGTTCAGAAAGACGAATTGTTATGGGTACATACATACATTGAACAAAATAACAGAACTTTTCATTGCACAAAACGATATTACATCAGAGTTACAGGGAATATCAGAGTTACAAATATATACACATCGGAAGAAAACATATAACTATACTCTCAACGGAAGAACAAAACAGAGCGGAAGCATCAACTCTATCGTGGACTCCAACTCAGAAAGCGCTCCGAACTTCACTCCAACGAATCATAGGTGCAAAAACTAAACTACTAGCTGCCCGTGTGAAAATTAATGGGCACCCAGAGTTTAGGAAGGAACAATAAACTCCAGGTCAGTCATAGGACTGGTGTGAGAACATAAAACAGTTGTTTTTAGGATTTATTTTAAAGTTGGGAAATTCACCGGGCCACGCCGCTATCGCGCAACGGGCTTACTCCATGTGAATGCCCGTGCATATAGATACGCAATGACTTTTGGAAATGAAGCTATCATAAGCTCGTCCCACATCACACAATGCAAGCGCACACCAGATGGGCGAGTTTTATCTTATGATAACCAAACATGCTTTCATACGTGAAAATCCTCTTCAATATTATTATATAGTGTGGAAAAACCCATTTCGCAAATAAATGTATTAATCCTAGACGGCATAATACCCCATCCTATTATGTCGCCATATATATATACAAACAAAACCGTGTGGCACGTATTGGAGATTTGGGTTTCCAACTTGATGATTCCTGGCACGAAAGATCAATCGGAATACAAATGAAATGTAATCACAGGTTTTTCATCCAGACGCGGACACCAATACAAATCACGAGGCAGATCAACGGTTTTCGACTAGACACGGCCCCCGAACATACCCTATTCCATAAGTCACAAGTGGTTTCCCACTGCTGCAGTGGTCATCATCATCACACACACACACACACACACACACACACACATATATATATATATATATATATATATACACAACCTAACCGCCAGTTTCTCATCATCCGGGGTGTGAGGTTTGTCGATGTCATGTCATACACAAACATGCTTAGAAAAGCAATGCCTTGATCATCACTAGCTTGTTCATAACTCGGGTATGCCACAGGGACAATTCACGACATATCACTGATTTCAATCAATGCATACCCTCTAAGTTCGTATGACTTAGAGATGAGGATAAAATATTTGCCACAGATCCGATATATATTAACGGAGATCAGTGCTATGCGGTCAAATTTCAATGTCAAACACACCATCCATACAAGTCCGTCCTGGGTCTGAACGGAACGAAATACGAAAGTTCTCCCCATACGTTCAGACTTCCTGCCACTCCGGAAATAGGGGCATCTCTCTACTGTAGCTATTAGTAAAGAAACCAATCGGCAATCAGTCCATTCGATGTGAAGAACCATGGTCTTCACTCGTCGATTCCAAGTCTTGAATTTGCTTCATGCGTCATATTATTACTTGGAATGGTTCCGGACTTAAATCTGATCCCGGTCTTCCCAAGTAACAAGCGTATTCATAAAACAATGGTTATGGATCATACAGGTTTCAATTCAAATCTCTTCCATATTGTCATCAATTCCACTTCAGATTTAAAGTTTGATTTATCTCAATCTTAAAAATTCCGTTACCATCTTAAAAACCCAACATTCATTTACAAATCTTAAATTCATAATAAAATTTCTTCATTCATTGTTATCGCTCTCAAGCCTTCTTAGCCACAAAATTTAAATTTGGCTTTGAAGTTCTGTACACAAATATTCTTATCATTTTAAACCAATACACTTTGCAAACTTTCTTTCTAGGTTAAATAATGGTTCATGACTTATAACTTCAATCCAAAGCTATTTACATATAACGGTAAAACATTACTTAAGGGCTAATTTCGAAGAAAATATTAAAGCATTCTTAAAGTACTATGGGCAAATTATAGATTTCAAAATTCATATCTTCCAATTCAAATCCTTTCAAAAATATGAATTATCAAAAATTTCCAAATTATAAATTCATTTATTCGATTACACGTATAGCGATCTTCATAGATTTTATTTGAACATAATTTGCAAATCGTTCATCAAAACTTGAAAATTTCGTTCTTAGTCACAAGTTATCGTTTATAGAAATTTAATGTTTCTTATTTCACGCAAATCAGATTTAGAACATCAAATTATAGTTGCTTGAAACTTAAGTCGATATTCATGAATGATCGTTTATTATATTTCAAGTCTCCAAATTTCATTGGGTTTAAATTATATCCCAAATCCGAATAATTTTTTTTTAGCTTGCAAATGGACTTTAAATAATGGAGCCAAGTGTTTAATAGAAACAATTTTTAATTATACATTCAAAACATTTTCAATCTTCCCTTTCAATTATATTTCAAGCTTATGGATAGCTATACAAAAATGAAATCAGACGTTTACATAAATTTAGGTAACTCAAAATCAACCTTTTAGTTAGATTTCAAAACTTACTTCAAACCTAAGAGTCAAAATCAGATCTTTAAGACAATCCCAAAATCATCCCGCCATTTACAAAAACGCTTGATCGTTTGTAACTTAGATTTTGAAATCCTCAAAAATCTGACTTCAAACTTTAACTTTTAAATTTTTATTTTTTTATTTTTTTTATTAACCAAACGTTATTCTTATAGAGAAGAGACTTGAATTGACTACCCATATACTCCACAACTGCAGTGCGTGAGTGATGCAACCCAATCGATCTATATAAAATAAGTTAATCTATCAACATAGCAACATCCAAACAATTGTAAAAGGTGGCGTAAACGTTACATTAAATAACGCTTAATGTTTGGTGTGTTTAGCCATGGACATCCATCGCATGCAATAGCAATCATTAACAATCAATTCCTTTGTGCGCTGACGCGTTACAGTCAATAACGCGTAGTGTCTAATGTGTTTAACTATAGGAATAGTCATCCAAACATTGCACACAAACATTCCTACTCAACAAATTATCATAGATTTTAATTATCTAATAACTACCAATTTAAATAAATGAATTAGATTAGGAGTTCTCACCCTCTGCTTCTTCCTTTACTGTTGTCCACTTTATTGTTCGTATTCCCATGTCTCCGCGTCCCTTCTTCTTGCGTTTTTTTGCTCTCCTTTTTTTCCTCTAAGATATTTATTTGCTAACTAAAAAAAAAATGAACTCATGCCAAGTTGGCTAGACAAGAGGATGTGCTCGAGTGGGAGGACACGCACAGATCCACATTGTATGTGGTTTTTTTTTTTAGAGAGGACGTGAGTTTCAAGTGGGATGGGCAAGTGTTGGCCGAGGGGGACTTACAGTGCAGCGGCGAAGTGGTGGACTGACGATGGCAAAGGAAACTTGGTGCCTGCGTTACTGCTTTAAATGGAAGGGAGGATAGTGTATTTAAGTGTGCGGTGGAAGGGCTGAACTGGATAGAGGGTCTCGCGAGTAACAAAGGAGAAGGCTAAAGTCACGGTTAAAGGATGGAACCGGAAATGGTTGCGTGAGTGGCTGCCATGGAGGAGGGGAAAACATGCACAAGTTTCACGTCTTATTTTGTTGTTTATCATTTTTTTTTCGGTTAATGGCGGAAGCTTGAAGGTGAAGGTGGAGACAAGAAAAAAAATGACGGGCAAGCCAAGAATGAACGTTGGAAGGGAAAAGGAATTTGTACAGTGTATGCTTTTAAAAGTGGTGAAGCAAAATTGTACGTGTAAGGCCATTAACTAGAGAAAGGACAAGTGTCCCCTCCCATGCCTTATTTGTATACACGTTTTTCCTCTCTTTTTTTTTCTTTTTAGTCTTTTGGTCCAATTTTATGTACAGAAACATAGATCATTTGGTTACGGTACTTTTCATTGTGAAAGAGAATTGAGACCTTGCCATGTTTGCTTAAGGGCAAGTTCATGCGTGCATTACCAGATGCCTCAAATTTCACTTTGGAGTTGTAAAATGTACTATCGTCATGTAAACCGTTGTATGAAAAATAATAAACCTCAAGAACATGTTTCCTTTATTTTATTTTATTTCCTTGTGTTCTCTTTTTTTTTATTATTATCCGGTACCTTGCGTTAAGAACTTGGTGTTAATATTTAATGTGTATAGTTTGCTCCTTGCGTTCCATACCCTTGCATGCATTTTCCCAAAACTAATTTCTCTTATCAAACTTTGTACACCACAAACTTTTCCGATTTCCTTTATTTCTAATTATCGATAGCCATCAACAACAAACTAACATTATAATCGTGTACACTAATGTGCCACGATCCCAAAACAGAAATAAAATAGACCGGTTGATTAGTTCTGTAAAGTGTCAATAGGGACCACAATTACCTTAAAATAAGTTAGAAAAATATATGTTTATTTTCCGAAATAAAAATTACAGTAAATTTTTATAAAATATTTTAAGGCGACGCGAACGGAAACTGAACAAAAATTTTAAACGAATATTTAATTCTAATTAAATTTCAGATTCTGATCGATTCTAGCAACTGAACTACAACTTATTTTGATAATTTGATTAACGACGAAACATTTTCTCCAAACAAACATTGTTGTAACAAATTCCACAATAAAATTTAAGTTTTCCATCATTTAAATACTATTATCGCCTTAAAATCTGATTCGATAATTATTTAAAAATTTCCAAATTTTATTTAAAATTCATATTAAATTCAAATTTGATTTTCAAAAATCTTAGATCATTACAAAAGTCACCCATTAGGATCCAGGCATTAGAATAATTGATGGACTCATCTACCAAATTTTGCCATAAATGTTGTCTGTCCACAAGGGAATTACTACCATAAATAGTAGTAAAAGTCATAGCAAATCCACCTCTATTTAAAGCTTTAACTGTCAAATGTTGAGGAGAGTAGGTTACTAAAGACACATCCCTTACATTTGTGTCCCAAATTAGAAGGATTCTACCACTAGAAACTGATGAGTTATTTGTCAGAAATCTCCATGAACTTGGAAGTAAAGCAGAAAATAAAACTAGGTTATTACTTGATAATTTTGTTTCAATTAAACCAACCAAGGTTGATTTAGTTAAGTTTAGGAGTTTGATCACATCTTTCATACGAAAAGTTGTGTTCATACCCCTAACATTCCGAGCTAATAATGTCATTTAATGGAGAGAATGTGAATCAATTACAACCTTGTTTTTATTTCCTTGCAAGTAGTCTTTATTCTTGTCAATAAATGAAGAGACATCCACCTGTTTACCCTTGTCATTTACTTTGTCATTTCCTTCAATAACATCTGCTATGTTACTTAAATTGTTTGGCATTACATCTTCAGGTAATTTGGAGTTTAGGAAATCAAGGTTATCCACCTTTTCTTAAGAAGTTTGAGCTGTTGATTTGGACTTAAGGATTTCAGATCTATTCTCCTCAGAATTAGAAGCAACATTTTCTAACTCTTTATCTTCATGATTAGGAATATTATCCTCTGTTTCTTGAATATCAGAAGCTTCTATATGTAAACCTTCATGAGCTTCAGGTGGAATCCATCTAGCATCACTGTTTCCAGAATGATAATCTTCATCATAACCAAAAAAATTACATTGTAAACATTTCATTGGAATGAACTCATATTCTACTGTAATTTTTGTTTTTTGGCCATTATGTAATAAAACAGTAATTTATGTTTTGATTTCAGTTTGAGTGTCAATAGATATTAAAACTGTCGCATATTTTGTAAAGCGTTTATCTGTTGTGTTTTCATCAATCAAAAGAGGATTTGAGATAAAACTAGAAATCATTTGAAAAGCTTCAATAGACCAAAACTCCATAGGCAGATCAAGCAATCGCATCCAGATCTGAGCTTCATTGCATGTTTTTGAACTTGAATCATAACCTGGATGCCAAGCTTCGACATACATTAGCCTCCCAAAATACGAGTATGTAGAGCTTTCAATGATGCGAGAAAAATCATCTGATCTTCCAAACTGAACAAAGAAATTATAGCTACGAGATATATGTATATTAAAACTACCCACTGGTTTCCAAACTTTGGATATGTAATCTTTCAGCTTAATCGATGATAAACGGAAATGGATTGGGATCAAAGCTACCGTGTTCTTCCACGAAGATTCTGATATATTGAAAACTTTTCTGGAATAAAAATATATTCCAGATTTGGTTTTACAAAGCTAAGCTTTCTGAGATTTAAATCAGATGGGATCGGATCAGAGTTTGACGTAGGATTTGATGAGGTTTTAGGTTGTGGATTTTTAGATGTAGATGATGAGGGTTTTGGAGAAGAAGATGAAGGTTGCAATCAAAGGAGAGAGAAAGAGGACGGAAATGCATGCTTTTTGTCTTCCATTAAAAGGAAAACCGTTAAGAGGTGAATTTTTTTTCATATATATATATATATGATGTTATATATATATATATATATATATATATATTAACACACAAACAGTTGCACATTATCAGAACTAAATAAAATAGTAGATAAAAATGTGGGTGTTTACTCACCTTATTTTGTGTTTTTTGTCTTATACTATCATACCGCCTTGCCACTAAATTTCCAGATTTTGTGCCATGTCCATGTTCACATCCCAAGCATTTGTATATGTTTTCTCCTCTTCTCCAGGCTTTGATTATATTCTTTCCATTATTTCACAGCTTCTATACTTGGTTTAGTTCCATTGTTTTTTTCTCTTTTGTTTCATATTGTTTTTCTCTCATTTACATTCTCTGTTTTTAATTTGTTTTTTAGTGAATTCGTGGGTGAATTCATTTAGTTCCCATGAGTATTTATAGATGTAATACATCTTAAAGTCTTGTATAGCTACCTATGCTTTGCTAGAGATGTTTAGGCTGACTTGCTTTTCTTGAATAAGATGTGTTTGGTTATTTCAGGTTACTCTGCAATACACTGTCTTTGCTTCAAATTGCAGAGATCTATAGTATGAATTCTAGGTGTATTGACATGATTTGTTGGGCTTAAGTCGGCTAGAAATAAGGTATAAAGGGTACATGTATGCCACAGCCTTAAGTGAGGTGATGTGTGCACAACACAAGTAAATGTTTTTCTTCTTCGCTCTTAAGTAAGAATCACTCCCATATTCTTTCTGCGTCATAGAGATATGTGCATGTACTTTATATGTTAATAATTAGACTTATCCTCCAATGCAAGATCAAATCCTATTAGGTGGCCTTAGATTTTCTATCAAATCTCATGTATTTGGCTGGCATTTCTCTTTTCAAACCTAAGCTAGGCTATGTATGTTATTACAGGTTTTACACAGTGATATCACATGATTCTACACCTACCCTCGGCTGTGCTTGTTTCTACAAGGATCATAGTGCAGGCCTACCTGTGAGTTGTGTGTTTTCATTTCTTTTCAGGTATAATGTCGAGGTTGCACATATGTATTGATCGAGAAGAAGTTATGCTAAGTCACTTTCCATCCATCTTCCAGGCTATGTAGTGTATACTAGCTATGAATTCAGGTACACATATGGGGTGTGTACAACCATGTGCAGTGGCTCTAGAAACTAGGCTGTTTGTAGGGATTTCTAGGCTTTATTTTCTATTAATTGTCTAATTTCCCTTTTGCCAACATTAGTACACCAGCAATGTTTGTATCTTTTCATATTTTTGCTTAGATATTCATCTTACTTCATGTATATATTTATGTATGTACGTACATGCCTTACACATATATATTCATCTATATGTAGACATTATACATATACATACTACATTCATTTTCAGGTTATGCGCACAATCCAACTTTTAAACTCATGTATGTCCTATGGTTTTACTTTTGTAACTTGCCTACATGTATAAATCCTCTTTTATATTTTAATCTAAGAAATTGTAAGAATTTAAGTGTTTTTTTAATATAAAAATCATTATCTTCTTATGTAAAATAAATTGATATTTTTAGTTCAAATATTCTTGTTAGTTACCTTTTGCCACTCTATGTACATGAATTAAAAAAAAAGGTTATTAAATGAAACAAAAGTGTTTAACAACATACGCTTGATTATAGGTACACATATATAACAAGCTAAAAATGATTATTAAGTGAATTTGATCTCATTAAGTTCATCAAATCAATGCTACAAATTTTTACATTACTAAATACCTCATTTTATTGCTTACTTAAGTATTCTATATTCATATGAGCTTATAAACACAACAAGTGATAAAACTCAATTATTTATTTTATATACATATCTAACATTGGTTAAGAAATTTAAATCATTGACAAATACATTTATGGAATTTCTCTAATATATATTCCCAAATATATAAATATTAATTTATTAAATTAAATTATTCGTATAATTTATACACTATAGATCACAAAACTAGTCTAAAACCCCGGGTCGTTACAAACTTATTTGCAGACTTGTCCATGACAATGTGTTATTATTGGAAATAACAACATTATGGTGCAAAAAGTTCAATAGTAGCACAATTGCAAAGTCTCATACATATATATATATATATATATATACACACACATGCACGCATATGTGTTTTTGTATGGAAGTTTATATGACACCCCTTTTTGTTGGCACCCCCATTGCACCTCTATAATAGCCACTGTTTATAGTAAATAAGTTAGTGGGGGAGAGAGAGTTAGCGGAAGGAGAGGGACAGTGGATTGTGTTGTGAAAATCAGTCGGATAAAGGGGTGTTGCAGTATTTGGGGTACTCTTAATCATATATATATATATATATATATATATATATATATATGTGTGTGTGTGTGTGTGTAACGTTCAGTGGCGCCCTAAAAATGGAGCATCTCAATAGCCATATGTTTTCCACCACACATCAGGTTTCTCTCTCCTTCCACTAATTCTCTCTTTCACTATCTTATTTTAGCATAAATGAAAGGTGGAAAACAAAGGGTCTATTGAGGTGCTCTATTTTTGGAGTTGCTTCACTGAAATTAGTAAAAGAATATCTGAATATTTTCAATGAAATTTTTAATAACAGGTGTTATTCTTTCACATTCATTTTAGTTTCCATATAATTTTTTTGATTAAATTGTTTCCTTAAGAAAATGAAGAGTGGATTTCAATTACTATTTTATTCTTCTTTTTTACGAATATTAGTTGACAACAATGGAATGTGGGTACTTCCAAGAATACAAATATTTAAGACACATGCTAGGAACCACTAAGACATAATAGAGTAATCCAACGGCAATGTTTTTCTACATAGTTGTGTATCGGCTAGCTCCATTTAATAGTTTTCAAATCCTGTTAATTAGACAATTCACTTAATCTCGAGCTAGGCATGTAGTATCAAATTAATTTTACAAAAATGAACCATTTCCATCAATTTATTTTTATATTTTGTAAAAAAAATCTGTAAAGGAGTACTAAATATAAAACTAATCAATAGGAAATATAGGTATCCACATGACTATTAACACTGGAAATAAAGATGATATTGGATGAGTTTCAAAAATATTGTTATACATATGTTAAGGCGATATGTAAAGCATGGAAGCAAACATGCCACAAAAACCGGTATATATACTAATGCCTTTTGCATCATAGCTAATAACCTTTCAAGTATAGCAGTAACAAACTAAATTTCTTTCACTTAGGTGTCATCGTCATGTTAGAGTCATTACACTATATAAAATGACTTATCTTTTTAAAGGATTCATGGTACCATGGGTACTTCATACGTGTCAAAAATGCATAAGACATTGTGTAAATGGATTTATGGTAAGCTAATTTAAAGTTGCTCATGCCTGCTTTTACCAAGCAGATACTGCTGTTTGTTACTGTATCTGCCAACTACCTAGGTACTGAATAAGCTAATATCAACTTGAACTCAGGAAATTTGAATATTTTAGCAACACCAGTCTATTCTTCATCCCTCCATTAGATCACCCAGTTTGTTTGAAGTTAACGTCCTATATTCAGAACCTCTTCCTCGTAGTAACCATTCCATTGAATTCCTTTCAGTATTCAGAAGTATAGTGGTTGGCTAAAACTCGTTAATTCTATATTGTAGCCATATTATTTTGTAATGTTTTCACAATTTCTTGATCATCATAGTAATACAATGTAACACACAAATAAAGTCATGATTAATTTTAGATTAGTGACACTGAAAGCAAGATAAAAATACAATGTAATATATAGATAATCTTGGATAAATTCAAACTTAGGAAATATTGGTAAATTGTATTGGAATTTGGTGATACAATATTTCCAAATATCAATTAGATTTTTTGGAGATATACATGGTAATTTCGTTACCGGTTTTGTGCAAGAAATGAATGGAAAGAAATGGAAGGAATATTAATGAATAGGGGTTATTGGAAATATTCGTCATTTAATTAGTTGTCATGTTTCATGAAGAAAAGAAACGGAAAGAGATTAAAATTGGAAAAGGGATCGATTGATGGAGAAAGGGAAAATTATCAATCAATCATATGACAATTAATAGGATATTAGTTTTTCCATAAATTGATTTATTTTAAATAAATCAATTATCTCATCCCCAAGTAATATTTTCTCTATTTAAAGAGAGGCATAGAGGATGATATTCCTATGAAATGTATGAAACATTTTTATTCTTCATTTCTTTTTCTCTACTTTAAAAACTCTGTAATCTCTTGAATATTAATAAAATCTCTTCCCCATTAAAGTGGACGTACACTATTGAAGTGGACGTACACTATCTTGCGATAGTGGAACCACTATAAATTTATGTGTTCTTTGTTGCCTTTATTTTTTTTCTGTGATCTGAGATTGATATTCATTTCAAGCTGTTTGTTCTATCACATTATTGCAAGTTCCTATTGAGGTTTTTTGGCAGAAAGGGGTTGATCACTCCTTACATCTGGTATCAGAGCTAGATTCGCAAAGAAGGTGTTTGGTAGAATAGTAGGAGGAGATGAAAACAATACAAATAACACGGCAGTGCCAGTAGTTGCTCCATACGTCACAGGCTTCTATGTGGCGTTGGGATCACAGTTGACAATAGAGAAGTGGAATGGTGAAGGAGATTTTGAAAAGTGGCAGAGGATGATGAAAGCAGTTTTTAGAAGAAATCACATTCATCAGGTAGTATTTGATACAGAGATATTGCCTGCTGATATTTCATCAGTGGAATTAGAAGGGATGGAAGAATGGGCCTTTACTACTCTTCAGCTTGCTATGGGAAAGAATGTAATTTCTGAAACCAGTCAGGAGACAATAGCTTGAGGCATTTGGAAGAAGTTGCAGGACCTCTACATGAAGAAATCCCTAACCAACCGTCTGATCCTATTGAAGACTTTCTTCACATATAGGATGAAGGAAGGTTCTTCAATTAAGACACACCTAAGTGTGTTTGATGACCTGTTGATGAAGATGAAGTTTGTTGAGTTGAAGATTGATGAAGAACAAAAAGCAATGGTTATGTTGTGTTCGCTTCTAGAGCGATACACTAGTTTCGCTAACAGCCTTATCTATGGTGGAGACACATCAAAATTAGATGATGTGAAGACAGGTTTGCTTAGTGAAGAGTTGAGAGATCAGATGAAAGGTTTTGGTGTTGGTGATAGCAGTGGAGGAAGTAGTAGTTCAGGCTTATTTGTAGAGAGAGGAAGAGCAGAGAAGAAAGTGAAGAATAATAGGGAGCGTTCCAATTCTAGGAAGCCTAATTCGCGAAGTAAGTCTAAAGATGGAAAGTGCTATAATTGTAAGAAACCAGTCCATTGGAGAAGAGAATGTCCGGATTTGGAGAAGAATACTGATGGTTCTTCATCTATTATGATGGAGAAAGGCGGTAGCGATTTGTTATTAGTAGTTGTATCAGATGTTGCAGACCACTGGATTCTAGATTCTGGAGCATCATTTCACATGACTCCTAATAAGGATTATTTTTCTTCCTTTGATGCCAAAGAAGGAAGTTCTATCCTTATCGGTAACGATGCTACATGCAAGTCTATGGGAGTTGGTTCAGTTCGCATTCGCATGTATGATGGGATTGTTTGCACACTTTCAAATGTTCTCTATGTCCCAGGTCTTCGGAAGTCTTTGATATCGTTAGGCTAATTGGCATCATTGGGATCTAAGATAACCATTGTCAAAGATGGTTTGAGAGTTTCTAGAGAGGCACTTGTATTGATGCAGGGTATTATGGCGAAATCTGTATTTGCTAATGGGTACCACTGTCCATGGAGAATCATGTGTTAGAGTCGATAGTTCTAAAAGTTTGGATGCTACCAAGCTTTGGCATATGAGATTAGGTCATACTTCGGAGAAGAACTTAGAGTTGCTTCGTAAGAAGAAAAAGATCAAGGGAGAAATCTTCAACAAGTTGGACTTTTGCAAGGAGTGTGTATTGGCAAAGAAAACTAGATTTTCTTTTGGTGATGCGTGCATACTTCTAAGAGGGTACTTGATTATGTGCATTCGGATGATTGGGGGCCATACTTTATGGCTTCTATTGGTGGAGTATATTATTTTGTTTCCTTCATTGATGACTACTCGTGCAAGGTTTGGGTGTATGTAATGAAAGCTAAGTCGGAAGTATTTGAGAAGTTTAAGTTTTGGTTAGCTATTGTTGAAAACCAAATAGGAAAGAAACTGAAGATCCTTAGATCCGACAATGGTGGTGAATATGTCTCCAAAGAGTTCCTTGACTACTGCAGACATCATGGTATTAGAAGACATTTTACTATATCTTGTGATCCGCAATCCAATAGGGTTGCTAAGAGAATGAATAGGACTCTACTTAAAAAGGCATGTTGCTTGATATTGACTGCGGGTATGTCTAAGGGTTTTTGGGCTGAAGCTATTTCGACTACAGCACATATTATTAATCGGATTCCATGCTCAGCCATTGACGGGAAGATTCCAGAGGAGGTATGGAGAGGTAAAAACATTTTATTAAGTTATTTTCGTATATTTGGATGTCCAGTTTATGTTCACAATACAGGACATGACAAATTGGAGCCTAGGGCCTCCAAATGTGTTTTTCTTGGTTATACAGATGGCATAAAAGGATATAGTATTTGGAATCCAATTACGAAGAAAGTTATACATTCCAGACATGTGACTTTTGATGAGTCAGCAATGTTCAAACCTTTGGAAGGTTTATCAGAGGGTTCAGACTCAGTTGATGAGAAACATGAAAAGACCGAGATTCCCAGTTTTCAAACCCAAAGTAGAGCTATCACTATTGATAATAGTGACGGAGAAGTTGAAGATACATCACATGATAGTCCACAGGTTTCCTCTAGTAGTGATGGTGATGGTCATGAAGCTAGAGTTAATTCAGCTCAAGGTGGAGTTCAAGGTGGAGCTGAAGGAGAGTCAGGCGATATAGTCATTCGGGCTAGTCAGAGACCAAAGAGAGCTCTAATTAGATATGGAGATTGGCAGTATGCAAATTTGAGCCTTGGTGATCAGTTTGAGTATGCTTTACATGTAATTCATGATGAACCTTGAAGAAGCCATGAAGTCGAGTGACAACTTGAAGTGGAATTGCACTATGGAAGAGGAGATACAGCCTTTGCAAAAGAACAAGAATTGGGATTTGGTACCACTACCCCAAGGAAGCTGAGCCATAGGTTGTAAGTGGGTGTTCAGATACAAGGCAAGATTAGTAGCCAAAGGGTTTCCACAAAGAAAGGGGCTAGAGTATGATGAAATATTTGCTCCAGTCGTTAGACAAACTTCAATTTGAATCCTACTTGCAATAGTTGTCGCTTATGATTTGGAGTTAGAACAACTTGATGTGAAGACCGCTTTCTTGCATGGTGACTTGGAGGAAACCATTTACATGAAGCAGGCAGAAGGATTTATTGTAGATGGAAAGTCTGATTGGGTATGCAAGTTGAAGAAATCTCTTTATGGTCTAAAACAGTCGCCTAGACAATGGTATAAAAGGTTTGATTCTTTTATGCTTTCACATGGTTTTAATTGTAGTACTAAAGATGCATGCATTTATTTTAAGTATTTAAAGAATAATAATTGGGCGTATTTACTTTTATATGTGGATGATATGTTGATTGCTTCCAAGGATAAAGCTGAAATTGAAATTTAAAGCGGAATTCGATATGAAAGACCTTGGAGAAGCAAAGAAAATTTTAGGGATGGAAAGCCAAAGAGATAGAAAGCTTGGACTTTTGAGACTTATTCAAAAGGAATATATTCAAAAGGTGCTTGCTCAGTTTAGCATGGATGGTGCAAAGGCTATCAGTACACCCATGCCTGTACATATACTGTTTTCTAATCAGGGCTCTTTGATCTCAGAAAAGGACAAGGCCTATATGAAGAAGGTTCCTTATGCCAGTGCAGTAGGTAGCTTGATGTATGCTATGGTGTGCACTAGACCTGACATCGCTCAAGCTGTTGGATTAGTTAGTAGATATACGACAACTCTATTAAAATTGCATTGGGAGGCAGTGAAGTATATTTTTAGATATCTTAGAGGAACGTCAGATTATGGGCTTGTTTTTTGCGGCAGAAATAAGGGTTTCAATTTGGTTGGATTCTGTGATTCGTACTATGCGGGAGATAGAGATAGAAGGAAGTCAACCTCAGGCTGTGTGTTCACACTTGGAGGAACAACTATTAGTTGGAGAGCGAGGTTGCAGACTATAGTTGCTTTGTCTACTACAGAGGTAGAGTTGATAGCTGCAGTTGAGGCAGCTAAGGAGGCACTTTATTTGAAGAAGTTATTGTGTGATTTGGGCTTCATGAAAAATGCTTGTTTGGTGAATTGTTATAGTCAAAGTGCAATTCATTTAGCTAAAAATCTGGTTTTCAGGTCTAGAACAAAGCATATAGAGGTAAGAGAGTCTTTCTTTATCTCTATGAATGAGGAGAAGTTAGTTCGTCTTCAGAAGATTCACACAAATGAAAATGCAGCAGACATGTTTACAAAGGCATTACCTGCCACTAAGTTCGAGCATTGCTCGAACTTGATTCACTTGATGAAGTGCTAGGTGCCACAAGGTGGCACAATGGGAAAGAGAGTAACTTGGTTGAAGTCAAGAGAAGATGTGGTATTCTTCTTGTATGAAGAGATAGGAGTTGGATGCACACTGTCTACCTGTTTTTTTTTTTTTTTTTTTTTTTTTTTGGTGTGAATGCTTCCAACACTTTGTTGTTGGGCGGTGGCCTTGCCTGAGTTCACTGACAAAATGCAATGAGGGGTGCTTCTGCGGGAACTCATTAGGAAGCTTTCACATTGGAGACTCTTGGTTGCAAAAGATATTGTATCAAGGTGGAGATTATTGGAATTTGGTGATATAATATTTCCAAATATCAATTAGATTTTTTGGAGATATTCATGGTAATTTCATTACCTGTTATGTGCAAGAAATGAATGGAAAGAAATGGAAGGAATATTAATGAGTAGGGGATATTGGAAATACTTGTCATTTAATTAGTTGCCATGCTTCATGAAGAAAATAAACGGAAAGAGATTAAAATTGTAAAAGAATTTGATTGATGGAGAAAAGGGAAAATTACCAACTAATCATATGACAATTAATTAATGGGATATTAATTTTTCCATAAATTGATTTATTTTATATAAATCAATTGTCTCATCCTGAAGTAATCTTTTCTCTATTTAAACAGAGGGATAGAGGATGTTAATCCTATGAAATGTATGAGAACATTTGTATTCTTTATTTCTTTTGCTTTACTTTAAAAAATCTGTAATCTCTTGAATATGAATAAAATCTCTTCCCCATTGAAGTGGTTGTACACTATCTCACGATAGTGGAACCACTATATATTTGTGTGTTCTCTATTGCCTTTATTTTTTTCTATGATCTGAGATTGATATTCATTTCAAGGTGTTTGTTCTATCACATCATTGCAAGATCCTATTGAGGTTTTTCCGCTGAAAGGGGTCGACCACTCCTTACAAATTGAATCAAAATATAGTTGAAATAAAAAAGCTAAAAAGACTAATAGAAGCCAAGTATCGGATTTACCATGGAAACCAAATCAAAAATCTCTTTCCTGGCACTAGAAGAAAGAAGATTGGGGTGATCTTATAGAAGAATGATGTCTCTTAATATGGATTCTACAATGACTATAAAAAGCCATTTTTTAGATTAAGAAATATTTTGTTTTACGTAGTAATATATTTTAATGCAACACCAAGTCAACTTTAATTCGTATTAGCAAATATAAAATCAAATAAACAAAAACTACATACCAAAAGGCAAGAAGCATGCCATGAATATGGATAAGGATCTTATGATTATAGTCAATGGAACAAGTTTATTAATTGGACTTGAATTGGGAAAAAAAAAATAAGATATGATATTATTCATGGATTAAAACAATTGTTAGGTAATAAAAATGAAAGCAAAAAGAAAAATTAAAAAATGATTTTTTTATAGATAAGAAGTTAAGAAAATAAAAATATGATGAGGAAATGAGCAAGTAACATTTATAAATAAATGTAATAGAAAACAATAGGTTACATTGTTGCTAGATGGGTAAATGGAGCTTGAAGTAGTAAATAATTATTAGAAGGGTAAATAGACCATTTTCTTCCAAATAAACCAAAGAAAAGGACTGATAGCAAGAACGAATGAGAAGTAAGATTATTTAAGGTCACATATTTTACTTTTTTTATGCACATAATATAATTAATATAATAGAAAAGATAAAGAGTAATAACTTGTACGAATAAGTAAAAGAGGAGAAGGGACTGGTGAAGTATACTACACGAAAAACTACTGACAAACAATATTATATATGAACACTCATTATAGTAATTTGGTATGAAATAAGATCTAGGAATCAACAATGCAATGCGGCTTGTATCTCTTTTCTTTAATCATATTCGTTATGATTAAGCGCTAATGAAACAAATGTTATCGTAAAAGTAAACAACAAAAACAGAAGGTAAATTTTGACAAATTGTACATCTATATCATTACATCCCTACTTTTGGAAGATGAAATTCAAGGGGCAGGTAGGTAATTTATTAACGTAAAATATGCATTTAAGGTATATGTCTACAACATATAACTGAGGTAATAAATGATGTGGATAGGACTTTTTTGATTTGGAAATGGTAGAATAAAAAAGACATTCTTAAAATTGATGTAGAAAGTAGCTTCTAAAAGGGACGAATGTAAAAACAAATAAGTTTATAATTAGGAACGCGTCCCTAATCTCAACAAATTCATATTGAGTACCCAGGCAAAAATTACATTTTTCAAGTTGTAGGAAATATAAAAAATGGTGGATAAGAACGAAAAAACATTGAATGAATGACGAAAAGATATTTGACTAAAAACAGAAGCTACTATATAATTGTATTGCGATGTGTAAGGAGAATATGGCTTTAGTTTTTACAGACAACTTTTCAATAAAGCTAAAGTGCTTGGTTTACGTAGTGTATGATGTGCAAAGGACATCCTCTGTCAATGATGTATTGCATAAAATTGCTTGGTATATTTGTGAAATTCTATCATTTGTAAAGGTGTTTACTTGGGCATTTAAACAGATTTGGTTATCTGATTTGAAAAAAAAACACAAATAAACTACAATACGTAGTTGTAAGAAAGTAACTGCATGAAATCTTTATTTTTTAAGATTACAATCTAAAGAAAAGGGGCTTAAGAACTTTAAGTTCTATATTTGTGATGGAAGTAATAAATGATGCATAAGGAGTAATGTACATTCCCTTTTTAAAATTTAGAATGTTTTTTGATAAATGTAAAATAATATGAAATTGCTCAATATAAAATATTACCATAAAAGACTTGAATTTCGTAACTGATTGAAAGTGGAAAATATGGCATGCGGGAAAGCTAATGCAAACCAAACATGAGTGGTTCTATTTGTCCTGTCAGAACTGTAACCAAATAGAGTATTGTGCCAATAGTCGTAAAACCTAATTTTCATCATTTAAGATACAGTTTAAAAGTGAGGAAAAAGAAGGAAATAAAAAGAGTTCAAGACTTATCAAATAAGAAGCATAACCTAGAGATGAAGCAAAGCTTTAAAACAAAAGAAGAAGAATTCTCTATGTAAATAAAATTGTTACTACCAAAATTAACTCCAAAATAGGCTATTGGTGAAGGGTAAAAACCGAGAGCATAAGGGAACAACCCGAAAGCCATGCAACCAACACCATCATCAATGGAAACAACCCGAAACCTATACAAAGAAAGGATTCTGGCAGGGTAGTTCCAGCATGAAGGGTAGATAACAAAGGATCACCAAAAATAGGAAGCCAATAAAGAGAAAGACCCAGAATCCTGCAGATCGAGACCTAGAAGGACGAAAGGGCTATCGGTATTAACTTGCTTAATACTGATACATCGATATACGAGAGCATCAAAGGCATAGATTTTGAAGCATAGCAGAATCATCTGGGAACCAACTACCGAGATCCCCATTAGATGGTCACCGAGAGGCCACTTTAGTAAGAAACTAATAAAGCACCGGAAGCGACACTCCGGGAAGCCGAATACACGAAAATACCGAAAGACAAGCCGAAACCTCAAAGAGAGACAAGCTATCCACACTAATCTGCTTAGTGTCGATGCCGACTAGGGTGGTCGATCCAATAACCATGCACTTGAATCATGAAGGCAAGTTCCACGAAAGATTAATAGCAAGAACGGAAGCTCATGACCGGAAGCCTATATCCAGAAGCCTAAAGCCTTCCTAAAGCCATCCATACCGATAGGCTTGATATCGATACAAAGAAGATAGATATGACATCAAAAAGAAGTTCAAAGACCGAGACTAACCTTCCGAGAGCTAGAACCAGCACCCAAAAATCCATAAGCAAAGCCAAAAGAGCGGCCGAGAGCTAAAGCAACCGGGACCAAAGGGAAAAGCGGCCGACAAGAGCTTCTGCTAGCCCGATAGCAAAAGGGGCCCCAATTTGTGTATAAATAAGACCCAAGGGGTCTCATTTTTAGGATGAATTCTTCATTTCTCATCCTGTACTCTTTTTCTCTAGAGTAAACTCTAATTTCTAAATCAATTTGGAGATTTCTCCAAATCAAGGATCAATAAAGAATGGATCAGCATTTAATATATTTTCCTGTGAGTTCCTTATAAGTTTTCTTAATGGTTTCCTATGCAACGTACATTATGCTTCTCACATGGTTTCGGATCCCTACTCGAGCTTAAGCCTTTCCGCAAAGTCATTGCAAAATATCTCCCTATAAGCCATTTAGCCTTCTAATGAGTGTTGTGTTTAGGGAACCCTTATCCTATGATAGCCGTTGGTTCTCAAGTCGCTTAATCATGATGCTCATCTCCTGACAGAAGAGTAACTATCCTTTCGATCTTAGACCTTGATATCTAGGAACTCAAGCTTGTGGAAGCTAGATAACCCCATTTTTCCCTTAGGCCCACTTCCATAGACCTATCTCTGGTGTTGGCGAAAAATATTGTTAACATTTTGGCACTAGAAAGAGGGCACGAACCTCCGACCTTGTGGTTAACAATCACATATCTAACTATGTTGTTCCATCCTGGGTTGGTCTTGGCTTTAAAGAAGCAGAAATCATGAATAGAAGTTCTCTACAAGTAACTAATGAGTTTCCCGTGGTTACATCAAGTATTGATGAGCCATGGACGGTCGAGAAGGTTAAGTTAGAAACCTTTCATATTCAAGATAAGGAAAGAGATGTAGAGCCTTATGATCATGATCGTTGGAGAATTAACCCTTTCCATTTGAGACCAGCCCCAATCTTTTCATTAAGCAATTCCACAACAGAAGAATATAACCCCTTTCTTCGTATCAAAGAAGCCATCCAAACACAAGCAAAGGGAACAATATTTGGGCAGAAAATTGAGAAAGGTTCCGCTTATCGTACCGCGAAAAAGCCTAAAAATATGTGCCCCTGTACCAAAACGTAGCTAAAGAAAGTTTTAGGATAAATAGGAGATAATAAATCGAGTGGTAAAAAGGCTAAAATCCAACATCAAAAGAAGGCCTTCGAATCAATAATACCAAAAGGTTATGAGCTTACTACATCAATGGAGGGTATATACAGTTCCTGGCTAAACATGAGTTGAACTTTTGGCCTTCATTAAAGAAGAAACCCAAGAATGAAGCCAAGTTAGGAGGACCTTATTGCTACTACCATATGATGAATGGACATGAAACCAACCATTGCAGAGTCCTAGAGGGGATGATTATCAACTTCTTAAGCCAAGGAAAACTACACCGATATGTAAAGAAAACATAATCGGCTACAGCAACACATTCTTTGAGAAAAGTATTGACAACATAATTACGGAAATGGAAACCCACTCAAATCTCGAAATGACCAAAGATGGGTCAAAGTACAAATGGATATAATCCTTGTCACCTCCGAGTTGGCTAGGACAAGGCACCCCGTAGAGCGGGGTGATGTGTAAGACTTTCTCCGCGTCGGAATTAGAAAGGGCCAGGTTAAAGCATAAAAAACGTAAGCGTCCGACCCACACCGTAAACGGTCGTGACGGAGCATCTAATTAGCACGCCCTTCCTCTGCTATGAACTAAGCATGTCATATCTCTGCTTGTAGAAGAGCACGTCCAACCTATGCTTATGTTCCGCATTACCCGCAGAAGGGAATGCAAACCCTTATCATTGCCTACGATGGACGGGATAAGGCATACCTTGGAGGGGGGGGGGGGGTGGAGTGTAAGCCTCTATCACCACCTACGTTGGCCAGGGAAGAGCATCAAAAGAGTAAGCCTTAAGTCTGTGTCTACGATGGCCCAGTTTAAGCATCTAAGACCTTATCATCGCCTACAATGGTAAGGATAAGACGCCCATTAGAGGAAGATAGGGTAAGTTCTTGGGCCTTGCTTGTGGATAAGGTAGCCAAGCACACCGGACGCATAGGCCCAAATAGTAGCCAGCAAAGCATGTATATCCTCTTCTTTGATAACCAAAAGTCCAGAGAGTGGCTCAAGATGCACATACATCTTCTGCTTCTTAAATCAAACCCAGAGGGGAAACAAAACTAATTACAAAGCAATGGGTTTCTGGTCTTCTATTAAATACCAGAATCTAGGTTAGTTCGGGACTTCTATTAGATACCTGAATCTGGGTTAGTCAGGGATTTCTAATAAACATCAAAAGTGAGTTCCTGGTTCTTTATTAAGAAACCTGAATCTGGGTTTGATCTAAAGTTCTATTATTACCGGAGGAGAATTCTCGGGTTTCATCCTAAAATTATTATTTAGAATATGGACCAAAGCTTCTAGTCATTACCAGGAAAGGCGCTCTGGCCATCTTTTGTTAGCACTCATATTCGGATTACAAAGACTTAAAGTTTCATTCCTGAAGAGGGATCATCAAACAAAAATTAGAGGAAAATTTAGAGTCTTTTATTAAATGGCTTTCGAACAAAGATAGTAGTCTTTCGTCTTACTCAGGGAGATTCTTCAGACTTCTTATGTACAATTCATTATTATTTCTGTTTAATACGAGCAATAAGTCACATGGCATGTGACGCACACAATTTACAAGTTTATTTACAAAAATTGCATCATTGGCTATCCAAATATTGATATGTATACATTACAATTACAAACAAAATCAAATGTCCTACCTCCCTTCATCTTCGGGAAAAGGCGGATTAATGGCATGACGAATTGTGATGCTTAGAAGCTCGTTAATTTACGCACATTTTTGCTAACATCGCCAAGGCTGTCAGAGGGTTTGACTTGAAGTTTCAAATTCCTATCATAAGCCCTACACATAGCCCTAAGAGATTTGTTGTCTTTCTCTAACTCCAAAACCCTTTATATGCAAATCTTGTCTTCCCCCATGTAAATGCCTGACATGATCAACGTATCGTTTAACACGGTTGAATGTATCCTCAATCAACTTGGTGTCATAGATGCTCTTTATCTCAGCTATCACTCTCTTGCACCATTCAGAAATGACTGATTATTCTAACCCTCGAGCGGGGTTCTTCAACTAAAAATATTTTTGAGAGACTGAGGCCTTATGCACTGTCGTAGCACAAGAAGGTTGAGATACCATTATGATTGGAATGTTTTTGAAGGAGTATTCCCATGTCTTACATTTCGCATTAAAATTGTCTAACTCAATTTCCAAGTTAGTGACATGTTGGCATAAACCTCTTAACTAATCCTCGAACTCAATAAAGGGTTTGGTCTTTATATCCGTCTTTAGTCCAAGAATAATTCTCTTTCCCTGGTAATTGGCCTTTCAGAATACCTATTCTCTCATTCAAATGCTTGATAGATAAATCTTGAAGCAAGACCGTTCTCTCTTGAGATACAGAGAGTCCCTTAGTTGCCCTACCCTTTTTCTCAACAGTTAATAGCAGTTTATCTTGAGGTGAAAAAGTCTCATGTCGATCCGCCTGCTCACAAAAATAAAATTTGGTTATGCATAAGTCCTTTTTACTCAGAAGGATGGTATTGTTCATCCGGATAAAAATTTTCGCATGAACTTTACTTAAAACCAACTTTTAATCGCCGTTGCACGTTCAAACCAAACAGAGTTACAAGGGTTCAAATTCACGTATCGATATACTCATTGTCCACATATCAATTTGGCATGTTCAATCCTAAATCTTTTTAGGGTCACCTCATGGTCTTCACCCAAGAAGTTAAAAGAGTGTCGAGGGAATCTTGCGTAAACAATCTTAAGCTCTCTTAGAAAATATTTTCTTTCGAAATTTTGAGATGTTGTTGAAAATTCCTCTCTCAGCTTACAGGTCAAACGTAACGCGTCTTCATGATAAATGAAGTTCTTTCATAATGTGAATAAAGGGATCAATAACCATAAATAACAGGCGGAATTACAAATATATTTTACACATTCATAACATCAAATTTACAAATACTCCTCTAAATTCATACAAGATCGACCTCTTAAATAGATCAGTGATAAACCTATCATTATTGTACTTAAGCTTTTCTGGGGGAAGGTCCTTAGTAATTGAGTGAACCTTTTCAAGATTCCAGTAGACCTTGGGATGTAGTCAATTCCAAACTCATCTAGATAAAGCCTATGAAGGTGACATATTAAGCCCCCGCTATGATCCCGTAGAAAATAAAAATCCACCGTTTTGTATCGTTTATAAACTTCATACAAGAAGTTAACTATGATATCCCTATCCTCAGTCTACATCCAAAATAAGTTCATTAACTCCTTGTTTTCCTCTCGAAAGGTTTCCCTATGCTTGTGGGCTTTCCTTAGTCTGGATGCAGCCTCATTCTCCTTGTAATACATGAGCTTAGATGCTCTCTACTCTAAATTATGATATCTCCGAGACAATGCATTATAATCTCTTAACAACCTTCCTTGCTCTATACGGGATCGAGTTATCTCCCTCTGTTTTTTGTCTAATTCTTCCCTAAGTCACCCTAAGTCATGAAATGATATTTCTTTTGGTTAATTCAATATAATACAAGAAGCCAATTACCATCATGTACTTGAGAGAAGAAAAAGCATTGCGAAAATGAAAGCTATACCTGAGAATGAGAATCCCTAAGTTGAGAAGGTTGTTCTCTTCCCGAGGCCCAGAAGTATCACCTTTCTTGGATGGATGAGCTTCAGAATCTAGAGCAATATGAGTACATACAACATCAAGATTATTCTTGAAAAATCATGTGAGACATCAGGAGCTATAGAAGGATAACTCCCATCCTTATCATGCTAATCTCGGCGATCACTGCCATTAGGACACTCACTACCATCTTCTCTGTTATCATCAACAAAAGTCGAATGCTCCTCTTCCCCCACCAGAGTCGTCAGAAAGGTCCTCAATGTATAGGAGATCTTCAGTTTTGAGCTTGTCCCACTTTGGCATCTCGACCCTTTGTTTGGCTATATTAATCCTTTCCATGACCCTATCTCTAATGAAAGAACGGATGGTAGAAAACTGCATCTCAAGAAGAATCCGAAGTTTATCGGAAAAGTCATGGAATAAGGCATCCTCATAGTATTTAGTCTTAATATGGGGAAGTTGAACCTGCAAATAGGCATAAATTCTGCTCTTAGCCTCATAAATTATCTGCGCCGCATATGAGAACTTCTCGTCCTTTCTTTTGAGTTCATCAACATGACTAACCACATTCTCTGCTATCTAATGCTCAAAAGTAGTAACTTGGTCAGACAAAGGACTCTTTGTCTGCCTCTCCTTTTCATGGGCTACTTCAGCATGCTCAAGGGAGCCCTTCAAGCTCTCGCATTCATCACTTATAGCCGCATTTGATTCCCGAAGACGTGTAACCTCAAACAAAGGAAAGGAAGGCGTTGTTTTAGACAAGAGCCATCTTTTTGTGACCTAGTAAAGAAATGGAGTCTGATCAGCCATCATGACAAATTAAAGATAAGGAAAAGGTCGGAGAAAGAAAATATATACTGATAATTGTTGATTGACTAAATGTTGATAAACACCTTCACCATCTAGAGAAGTGGGAGGTAACAAAATTTTCGTAACTTCGGGGGAAGAAAGAGTGAGCTTCACAACATCACCAAAATTCATGGTTGGCACTAGAGACCCCAGGGTGTTGACATGTTGGGAAGTGGAAGTTTGGGTCATGGCATGCTTGTCCACTTCTGACGTAGTTGGAAAGGTTGACGGTAGAATGTGACCCTCACACTCACTACGAAGGGTAACTTCATAAGAGACTGTAGTATAATCGACAGCAGGGGCTGTAGAGACAGGAACTTCTTGATCAGTAATCTCGACAATGGTATCCTGAGAAAGAGGAATAGAAGTGTTATGTTTTAATCTTTTAGATGGTAGCTAAATGGTTGATTAGGCCAGCCTCTTGATAGCGACGGTGGTAAATTGATCTAGAGAATTGGTGAGAGTTACAACTTCAGAAGCAGAGACCCCTGATCAAATGTAAATACAAAGGAAAACTCAGGAGTGAATATCTTACAAATTAAAGCTTCTTTGAAAAGAAAGTAGAAATCCCATTAAGGATACCTGGAAACAAAGGAGAAGAAATAGTTAATGCATTCGAACCCAAAGTCAAACGCTTGGATCCTAAGAAAGGAATGGGTGGATGCCTCAAGATCTTTTGCCATCGGGAAGAAGGTTGTATTGACGCAGTTTGTCCAAAGTCAACAAAATTGATCGACTCAGCTGCTCTTCAAATGCTTTGGAAATAATTTCAAGTGCGTGAGACTCACTCTCCGTTAAAGCAGCCCTCTTGTAAGCAGGATCTGAGAAGTTAGTAAGGTCAAACAAAGGCTAGGAAAAGTATGGTTACTCATGAGCAAGTAGGGAGACTCATCAAAATCTGCAAAACTGCTTGAAATGCCAGCAGGGAATCTGCTGAAAAAGAACTGATCCACCAAGGGTCTAGTCTTATTAGTATTATCGCTAATAATTTTCTTCAAAGGATTGGCATGCAAAATGGTCAAATCTGCTCCTTTCGAAAACCGTACCAAATGCTGAATTAGAATGGAAGTAAGGGGAGCCTGGGCTAATTCGAGCATCAGAACTTCGAGACATAAAAGTAAATTATAGGTGTTTGGCAGAATTTGGATAGGTGAGATTCCTAGATCCTGTAAGAGTCGAGATATAAAATCCGGAAAGGGAAAGAAGCCCCCATGCCAAATGTGGACGGTAGAATAAGCAAAGTAACCTTCTGAAGGATTTCTGATTTTATCCCAATTGGTGGCTAGGATGGCATTTACATCAGACATCCAAAAGCTGCTAAGGTTGGAATTTTCTTCATCCTGAGAAGTAATTAAAGATTTTTTTTCAAAGTGAATAGCTTCTTCTTTCGAAAAGTGCTAGGAACACCAAACTCTAGTTAAATATAGCTCTTTTTATCGGACATAGTGCTATCAAGTAAAAAAGTGAAGAACAAAGAGAGGGAATAATTATGCCAAATTACTTTTAATCCAAGCCGTACAGGCAAGAACCAATCAACGGGTCCGATCGAGGAAGACCAAAAGAAAGAGAATCAAAACGCCTAAGGGACATCAAAGTTTGATTTGAAAAGTCGAAATTACCCCTGCACAAGGGGAGGCAGATGTTACTACTAAAATTAACTCCGAAGCAGGGAATCAGTTAAGGGATAACGGACTTTCACAAGCATAGAAGAATAATCCATAAGAAAGAATCAGGCACAAGGTAAAACCAAGAGCATATGGGAACAACGTGAAAGCCAGGCAACCGACACCATCATCAATGGAAAGAACCCGAAACCTATACAATGAAAGGATTCTAGCAAGGTAGCTCCGGCATGAAAGGTATATATTGAAGGGTCAGCGAAAACTAGAAGCCAATGAAGAGAAAGACTAAGAACCCTATAGACCAAGACCTAGAAGGAAGAAAGGGCTATCGGTATTAAATTGCTTAAAATCGATACATCAAGAGACCAGAGCATCAAAGGAACAGAATTTGAAGCATAGGGAAATCATTTTAGAACCAGCTATTGAAACCCCCATTAGATGGTCATCGAGAGGCCACTTTAGTCAGCAACTAATAAAGCACCTAAAGAAACTTCCGGAAAGCCGAGATACACTTCAGGAATCTACCGAAAGACAAGTCGAAACCTCGAAGAGAGACAAGCTATCCACACTAATCTTCTTAATGTCGATACCGACAGTGGTGGCGGATCCGATAACTATCCACTTAAACCATGAAGGCAAGTTCCACAGAAGATTGGTAGCAATACCAGAGGCTCGTGATTGTAAGCCTATATCTGGAAGCCTAAAGCCTTCCTAAAGTCATCCATACCGATAGGCTTGGTATCGATACAAAGAAAACAAACATGGCATCAAAAAGAAGTTCCAAAGACCGGGACCATCCTTCCGAGATCCAGAACCGACACCCTAAAAAAATCGTAAGCGAAGCCAAAAGAGCGGCCGAGAGCCAAAGCAACTAGGACAAAAAGGAAAAGCAGCTGACAAGGGTTTATGCTGGCCTAATAGCAAAAAGGGCCCTGATTTGTCCGTAAAGAAGACCCCAGGGGTCTCATTTTCAGGACGAATTCTTCATTTCTCACCCTTGTACTCTTATTCTCTAGAGTAAACCCTAATTTCTAAATCAATTTGGGTATTTCTATTGTAATCACTTATGTATTCCAAATCATGGTTCAATAAAGAATGGATCAACATTTAGTGTATTTTCTTATAAGTTCATTATGAGTTTTCTTAGTGGTTTCCTATGCTACGTACATTATGCTTCGCACATGGTTTCGAATCGCTACTCAAGCTTAAGGTTTTCCGCAAAGTCATCGCAAAATACCTTCCTACAAGACATTTAGCCTTCTACCGAGTGTTAAGTTTAGGGAACCCTTGTCCTAAGATAGCTGTTGGTTCTCAAGTCCCTTAAGCATGATGCTTACCCTCTAAGGGATAAGCTATCCTTTCGGGCTTAGACCGTGATATCTAGGAAACGGTGAACTAACTCAAGCTTGTGGAAGCTAGATAACCCCATTTCCCCCTTTGGTCCACTTCCATAGACTTATCTCTGGTGTTGACGAAAAATATCGTTAACATAAATATTTACCTATGTTTGATCTAAACATCAGACGAATGAAAAGGCAATTAAATAATGATAGCAGCAACAACTATATAATTTGGAATCTTGTTTTTTTACATTAAATAGGTTAATTTTTTTTTACCGTTACAGGTTCAAAAACCACTAATGCTAATAAATATAACTGAAAGTAGCTAGAATTAATACCTGGTTCTCTACAATGGTTGAACCATAAAGATCACAACTTATTAAGCTAGAGAAGAAAAGAAGATTTAAACAAAATTAAGTTGTAAATGTTAGCTGAATCATTCTAATAATACAATAAATATTGTTCAATGTACAATTTATTCAAGACTTTAGCAATAACATGTTTATGATACTAATTACAGTATCACCCGGATAATATGTATTTTTCTTCAATTGAACTGTATTTAGTAAATCTTTTCTTGTAAACATCGGGTATGATAATTACATTTTTTTTGTAACAACCCGTCATTTTGACCATGCCGAATCGACAAAAACATGTCAACTCGAAACGTCCAAAACAAAAGATTGTTATTAGCTTCTGAGTTAAATGGAATAAATTACAGAATCACAAATCATAGACACATATACAGAGCAATATAATACCTCGTAACAGAAATTAAAAAATACAATAGTAGTTCATGAAGCTACAAAATAAAAATTTACATCAGAGTTTACATAAATCAATACAGCGGAAGTCTAATATAATAAATTTTGATACATAAGTAAATGATAACAGTACAAACAAAACAATGATAATACCTGACACTGGAACAACTGATCAAAGAGTGGATACAGGTGAGTAAACCCAATATAAGCTCCAACTCCAAGGATAAATCTCGAAACAGGAATACTCGATCTGACCCGAGCAATAATGCAAAACAAAACAACTCGGATCAGGGCTAATATTCTCATCGAAGTAAATCAACTCAAATGGAATGTTCGATGAAATGCAATCAGTAACTTAGAGGATGTTTGGGATCACCACTCTAAGGATCCATCAAACCAATACTATGTAGTATAATACGCTATATACAATAGTGTCTATCAGTAAAGTAAAAATATCAAAATAGCGTAAGAGGGATTACCATGATTACCCTTACACCGTTTATATATGTTAGATCCAAAAGTGGCTCTAACACCCAAATTATCTGAATTAGCAGAGACTTATATCTAGAAATGCGAGAAATCACAGAAAACATTCGGCGTTAACGAGCCTACGTCCACTTTATATCTATGATTATACGTAAGATTCGGGTACAATCAGAGATTTTTCTCTTAATCTCGCCTTTTACAATACTGATTCACTTAATGATTTCGAATTAATATTGGTAAGAAATAGTGCAAAGACAGTAATGGTAGGAACAACACTCAGAACTGCTAAAAAAGATCCTAAAAATGCAAAGCCTGGGGCTATTTATCGGTGATATCTGCAGACGGATCGTGGTCATAAGTGGCACAAATCCCGAAGATCTCGGACTAGTTCGTGGCTTGATGGAGAAACAGTCAATGTAGCCATTGTGGATAGGTGTCATGAGATACTATATTCTCGGATCGTGAATGACTTAGTCATGTCCCTCATCTCTCAGCTTCAGGGATCGGATCGAACCGGCGTGGACGGATTGGATCGGATCGAGCTGGTGTGAACGAGTCGGATCGTGGTCATGGGGGGCGAACGCGAACTGTGGAGGATGCAACTTCATGAACAAGGCTTCGTATTAGATATGTGTTCGAATCTTTGTGGCTTGGTCCAAAAGTTAGCCAACATTTTTCCCCCTCGAAGCATGTTTTATTGAGGATGGAACATGCTTCGAAATTATGAACTTACCTTTTCATGAAGTGATGCAAATCAAAAGTCGTGTCTATTTGAAACGTCGTACTGCTTCAGGAAGTTACATCCTTTTGCAAGTATAAATATCAAGTTGAATCCTTCGATCGGTTCCTTATTTGTTGGTCGATTCCATACTCTAGAAAATTCTATGATCGACTAGTTAGTTAAGTTTTTCCTTTTCTCTTTTTTTTGTGCTTTCGTTTGGGTCGTCGAAGCATTGTCGGGTCTTAATACGTTTGGATCTGCATTACGGTCTGAAAGGTAAACAAGATCCATAAGAGCCACAATGGGCTTTCCCGAATGTTCATAGTTTGCTAGGCTTAACGGGATGGACTGGATAGCAAGCCATTATTGGTGTTCTCGGCCCGTCAGCTTCTCAATACCTGAATGAGACAAAAATAGGAATACCGATAGTCACCATTACACCTATATAAACCGGCCCTTAGCTCACTTTTCCCCTTCTTCATCTTTTTCTATTTTTACTGCCGCCCCTCAAAAACTCGGTGAAAACCTTAACTTTCCAACTCCCCTTTGTTTTTCTCAAATCTCAACAGGTAAATTAACCGATCGTGCTACGATCCGTAGCCTATGTCACGAGTCAATGTTGCCTCACCAGCGTAGCTTGTCAGCGATCCAACACCCACGATCCGAGCCCAGTTTCATGCCTTAGCATTTATGCCACGATCCGATCCCCAAGACTTTAACGAACCATCTTTGCTGACGATCCCAGTTACATATTGACCTAAGTAATGTATAGCAATCACAATATATTGGACAGTTAGGTTAGAGCCTTCGAGTTGAACTTCCTGGACAGAACAATAGCATAACTTAACAGCATACAATGGACATTATCTTCTTATCTAATTAACTTCATGCTTTTCTTATTGTATGCACATGTACACACTTGCACTTATACACATGGGGAAGGGGTAACTTATGTTCTTATTTTTACTCACCAACACAACTATGTTGGATAAACAAGCGACCGAGACACCGAATGAAAGTACTGAATCAGAGACATCAGTACATCATAGCCCTAACGTGCTACCCTCAAATTCAGATGAGGAAAAATCCGATCCTGATTACAAGACCGATACTGATATAGAGTCAACTACTTCTGAGAGCACATCCCTTGAAGATGAGGATGATCGAGCTCCTGATGAAATTCCGGGTGTTAAGGAAATAGAGAAGTTCACTAATTCTTTACCCTCTAAGTTAGACGATATAAAACTTAAGAAGATATATTTAAGACACCGAATTCCCTGGGACGATGTGAAACCTCCAGAAAGCGAAGATAGACCTCATTCTGCCCCAGAGGGGTACATGACTGTTCGTCGACTCTTGTGCTGGGTAGGGGCGATTCCTCCTTTTTTCCCCACTTGTCATTGATCTCTTAAGATAGTTACACATTGCACTCATGCAACTCCATCCGAATGCCTATGCGGCTCTGTATACTCTGTATATTGCTTATATGGAGATTCTGCAGACCGAACTTACCCTTAAAGATCTGAAATTCTATTATCATTTCAAGCATCGTTCCGCAAGGACTCCCAATTTTTCTTTCTTCGAATCAGTTGCCAACAGAAAAGTTGTGACGGATGGTTATAATAACATAGGGGATATCGAATCTGACTGGTTTTATATGAAACAACAAGCTGGATGTGCGAGGAAGTGGCTACAAGAGAGTATGTTTTCAACTTTCCTGTGTTTAATTCAAATGCATAGTCTCAGTGCTAACAAATCATTTTGTTCCATACAGATCACAACTTTGAGAGAACGGAAGGACGATATACGAAGACCGAATGTCCCGCCTTCTTAAGAGTAACTCAGATTTCTTAAGGATTAAGAAATGTATCACCGACGAGAACCTTCACAAACACCGTCTCTTAGATATAAGATTCGGACTTGGAGCGGGCGGCAAACCTTACAAGTATATACCTCCGACTGAGGAAGAAGGAACTTCTCAAGCTGTAAAGAAAACTACCCTTCACAAGAGTCCGTCGCCAATGATTGATCAGGATGACGAGGATTTAAATGTATACAAAGGAGACGAGGGGCAAGCTGACGAATCAAAGGAGGTCCCGACCTCTGGGGGGCAGTCTCCCTTAAGGACTTCATCGCCGGTTGAGTCTGCCGCTCAGGATGAATTAACGGAGGAACAAATACTCGGGGAATTAAATAAGATTCCTTTACCAGACGATATTTATACTCAGGAAGATTTCGAAGGGGAACCAATTTTTCCCATCTCTAAAGAGACGAGTGCCCCAGTTGGAGAAAAAGAAGTCATCCAAACGAGCCTAACACTGGGCCCTGGTCCGTTAAAAATGGGATATCACGGGATGCACAAATCACATGCACCACTTATCATAGCACTCTTATACCACTGTCGTTCATAGTTTTAACATGCACCTGTTTCTTTTGCAGGGAAAATGTCTCGCAAACGATCTTATTCTTATCGTTCCCTTCGTGAGGGCACACCAAGCCTCCTTCCAGATCCCGAGCATGCTCGTAGTGATAGTCGGGGAAGGGATAGTCATCGGCCTCGGGATTCTCATCAACCTTATTCCACACGATATCGATCTCCATCAAGGCAAGGTTCTGAAAAGCCTCACAGTCGTCCATCGTTACTGGCTGGGGGCAAGCAACTTCCTAGAGATTTGACCCCTTCGAAGAGTACACCTTCTCATGTCCAGTCTTCTAACAAACACCACAAGCCAGAGGACAGAAACAAAGACGAGGGTGAGATCGTAAAGACGAGAAAGTCATCTCATGTTACTTCTAGCGAATACGACTTGGATACCATCCCTGCACAGAGTATTGCTCCCAGTTCTGAAATTCAGGCCAGGCTAGAGCGCTTGCAAAAGCAGTTCCCTGACATTTTCATTGAGTGGATGATATTTGTCCCGGATCTTGAACTGGTCCCTGAGGATTGGGACACAGAGGTGATAGGGTACGTATGCCATGTGGCTAAACAATATGGGATAATGAAGAAGCATGCTACTACACTTTCTACTATCATCCGCCAGCTGGAGACGGAAGCAGCCAGAGCCAGAGTGAAGATTGATAATGATGCTAGGGCTAAGGAGCAAAATGGAAAAAGAACTATAGGATGCACAGGCCCAACTGGCTTTAGCTCGGCGAGATGCAGAGACTTACAGGTCCAAGCTGGAGAGTGCTAGGGAGCGTTTTCGCAGTGAGCTTGACATAAACAGCCAGGAACGTGTGGCTCTGAGGAAGGAAGATCTTAGGGCAATTAATACCGAACTGAAGGCAGCATAGGAATGCTTTGCTGCTGAGAAAGATGCCTGGGAGAGAGAGAGAGGGCGAGCTTAAAAGATGACCTCGCTCTTGCCAAAAAGGAAAAGGAGGTTTTAAATGATCAACTTGCCCAAGCTGAGGAGCGTGCAGCTCTCGCTGAAAGTAACGCCAATAATGCTCTTAAATCGGCCACCGCTGCTGCTGATAACCTCGCTGAAAAAGAGAAAGATATAGCTGGTTTTGAGGAACTATTATTCGACTTCTTTGGTCAAGTCATCAAAACTCGAGACATCTCTTGGATTCCGGACTATCATGTTACTTTGGCCAATGTATGGGATGCAATTGTCAAAGGCGAGAAGCAGCGATTAATGGTCGACGAGATTGAAAAAAACCAGCTGATGCAGACCTTTCTTAGTGGTGAAGAACCCGAGGCTTTGGAGAAAGGTAGACGCCTAATCCATGAAGAGATCGAGAGGGAGAAGAGTAGGCTCAAGGACAAGGATAAAGTTGGCGAAAGCTCGAGCTCGGTGGTGGAGCCCAAAACCTCTGAAGTTGAGGAATATAACCCTGATGATCCATTGATCCCCTTGGCTCCAACCCCCCCAATTGTCGGGACCACCACTACAAATCTGGGAGATGAGTCGGTTGAAGGTATCTCCATATTCTCTCCACAGTTCATCAAAGCAATCTTAACATGTCGTCGTCTCACGGGACAGAGAACTGACATAGCCACATCCCCTCCTGATTCACTAACCTTTGCTTCTCGTGGTGTAGGTACCAAATTGGTCGAAAAAGGTGCAGAGGAGAAGGCAGTGGCAGAGAAAGTTGATGTCCCCCCGGGTTCGGGTATTGAAGTTTCTGAGATTCCAAAGCAAACCAAGGGTACAACAAGTGAGAGAGTCATGGTAGCACCCACGGAACCCGGCATCGGCGCACCTGCAGACGCTGAGATTATTGCGGCTTTGCATGACACAGATGTCGGTAACAGAGATGAGGAAGAGGAAGTTGTAATCATAGACGACGCCAAGGATGATGATAGTGAAACCTTGGCTGACATGCAGGCTAGGAAAGAAAAGCAGTTGATTCTTAAAAAGGGGGAATAGGACCTTGTATTCGTGCCCCCTATTTCTGAAATCGATCCCAAGACTGGGTTGGTTATAAGATTCTCTTTTAAATCAATAACTTCACAACTTGCCTCCCAACCTTCTAGTCCTCCCTCGGAGCCTCTTGTTGATAAGAGGAAGAGGAAGAAAAGTAACCGCTCTGACGCTGAAAAAGAGGGGTTGGAGAAACGGAAGGGGAAAAGAAATCAAAATCGTCTCCCAAGTGTAAATAGGATGCACTTATTAGCTCATATTTTAGCTTTAGGATTTCCGTTGGAAAAAAATGTAGCTGTGAGAGTGGCCCTCACTTTTGTTTAACGTCTCGTTCTTGTAAATCTACTTTCAGTAAATGAAAATCTATTTCTTTTGCGCCATTGCGTTCCTGCAAATTCATCATGTTAGCATAGTTTAAATAGTCATAACCAAAACATTCATAGTTAAATACTAAAGTCATGAGTAACAATCATTAATCATAACCGAAACAATCATCGAGAAATACGCATGCTAAGTAAATGTGTAGTGGTGAACGTATATGCCCCCAATCAATCGTCATTATAGTGCCTGACCATGGCTTATTAGCGATCGATTAGGATTATATTTGTACTATCCTGATCTTTCAGCGGGTAATGGTTCTCATGGCGCTAAGTCTCTAGCGCCTTTATACTCTCCCGATCCTTCAGCGGGTTAGAGTTCGAGCTTGATTCTCGGTCTTCTTACCGATTCCTTAGCGGGGCAGAAGTTCTGGGGGCGCTAAGTCTCTAGCGCCTTTGTACTCTTTCGATCCTTCTGCGGGTTAGAGTGTTATCAAGGCGGTTTTATCATGGTGCACCTTCATGCCTTGGGGACTTTATCTTCGCTTCCTTTATACTCTCTCCCTGATCTCGGGATTTAGAGTGCAAACAGTAGTGCGATTTACCTAGCTGCATCATTTACAGCTTTAGTTAGCGTTAGCTCTCCGATTTGATGGATGGCATTTTGGATCAGCTTTTTTGGGATTACTACATAATTTAAAACCAACTTCAAAGTGGTAATGATATATTAATCAAAATAAAAGAACAGATAATAAATAAATAAATAAATGGTGCAGTAAGGGTAAATGTCAGACTATGTTTTTATAGTGGTTCGGTCGAATCATGACCTATGTCCATAGTCTTTTGTTCAAGTAACCAGACTGTTCTAGGCAAGTCGAGCCTTTTTACATGGTCCTAAAAAACAAAAGAATAAACTGACAATTTCACGTCAGATAAGGCCACAAATGCTGGGCATTCCACACGCTGGGGATTTCATCTCCATCCGCGGTTGCTAGCTCGAAAGTTCCACTATCAAGCCTTCGTAAAATGGAGTACGTTCCTTCCCATTACGGGCCCATACGTATTGGGGGCGGAAAGACATGCTTCAGAACCAAGTCTCCGGGTTCAAATGTTCGAGCTCGGACTCTTTTGTTGTAATACCAAGCTATTTGTTGTTTATGCCTCAGGGCACGCAAGTCGGTTTCGTCCATTTTTCTTCAACCATGTCCAGGGATTCAAGGAGTAGCTCATTGTTGGTCATTGGATCATAATAAATGGTTCGATGAGATGGTACTTCCAACTCAACCAGAATGACCGCTTCTGCTCCAAAAGCAAGGGAAAATGGGGTGTGAACCTTCGCCGACTTATACATTGTCCTATAGGCCCATAGTACCAGGGGTAATTCATCAACCCACATGGCTTTGGCCCTCTTCAATCTTTTCTTTAGAATGGATTTGATCACCTTGTTTACCGCTTCAACTTGTTCGTTCGATTGTGGATGTGACACAGAGTTGTATCTTTTCTCGATGTGATACTTCCGACAGAAATCTCGAAACTCGATGTTGTCGAATTGGGTCCCATTATCGGTTATGATGACTTTTGGAATCCCAAACCGACATATAATGTTCTTAATGACAAAGGTGATCACTCGCTTAGTTGTGATCGTCGTCAATGGCTCTGCTTCTACCCATTTAGTGAAATAATCCACGGCTACAATAGCGAACTTTGCTGTGGGAAGGCTCCCAATAATGTCAATTCCCTACATAGCGAAAGGCCACGGGCTTGTCATTGTCTTTAACTGGCTAGGTGGCGCCCTAGGAATCTTGGAGAATTCCTGGCAAGCATCATAATGTCTTGCATACTTGGTTGCATCCTTGTTTATGGTAGGCCAGAAATAGCCATATCGCAATATCTTCTTTGCCAGCATTTTCCCTCCAGTGTGATCGCCACATTCGCCCTCATGGACCTCTTCCATCACATGCTTGATGTCATCATTGGCGATACACCGGAGGAGGGGCATCGAGAAATCTTGCCAGTATAGGACATTTCCTTGCAACACATATTGGGAAGCTTTTCGTATAACTGCACGCCTCTCACTTTTCTTCATTGGAAGCGTTCCATTTGTCAAAATGTTCTTTAGACGAGTCATCCATGACTCTCTCTCAGGCTCAATCTTTAATACTAGATCAATTTCCATCTAATCTATGCTAGGAGACTGTAATACTTCAATTTGGACTAGCTCTGTATCCTGAGGATTATCTGAACTAGCCATTTTTGCTAACTTGTCCGTCTTTTGATTCTCTGTTCGGGGAATATGAGATATGCTGTGGTGGTCAAAACCATCCAGCAACTTCTTTACTTTTTCCAAGTACGATATTAGCCTTGGACTCTTGGCCTAAAACTTTCCAGTGACCCGGTTTACAACTATCTTGGAATCGCAAAAAATGTCTAGCTTTGTAATATCCAACTCCTTGGCGAGTTTCAGCCCGACAATTAGGGCTTCGTACTCAGAGTCGTTAGTAGTGGCATGGAACTCCAACCTAAGAGCGTAATAAATTAACCGTTTTTCCGGAGTTTCGAGAACGACTCCCGCACCAGATCGCCTATCATTTTTAACTCCGTCTGTTTATAACTTCCAGGCATTAGGATCAAGGAATAGCTTTGGGGGATCATCCTTCTTAGTTACTACATCATCATCCGGGATCGTGAACTCTGCTATGAAGTCCGCAAGCACTTGCCCCCTTATTGACCTTCGGGGCAGGAAACTCAAATCGAACTTACTTAACTCAATGTTCCAGTTAAGTAGTCTCCCTGATGCTTCTGGCCTTTGCAGGACCTGTTTAAGTGGGTGATCGATGTGCACAGTAATGGGATGAGCTTGGAAGTAGTGGCGAAGTTTTCTAGATGCAATTAGTAAGCTATACGCCAACATTTCTATTTTTGGATAATTTCGTTCTGTGGCCGCCAATTTCTTACTCACATAGTACACCGGTCTTTGTACCTTATCCTCCTCTCTTATCAAAGACGAACTGATTGCGTGAGATGACACTACCAGGTACACAAATAAATCCTCGTGATCCACAGGCTTAGATAATATCGGGGGTCTTTCCAAATGGTTCAACATATTCTGGAACGCTTCTATACAATCGGGAGTCCATCTAAAGTTGCATTTGCCTTGCTTTATCAGCTCGAAAAAGGGGATGCATTTATCTATAGCTTTGGAGATGAACCTATTCACCGCCGCCACCTTTCCAGGAGGCTCTGGACGTCCTTAATTTGCTTTGGTACATGGATATTTCGAATTGCTGTAATTTGATCTGGATTGATTTCGATTCCATGCGAGCTGACGATGAATCCTAGGAATTTTCCAGATGCTACCCCAAATGAACATTTCAAAGGATTTAGTTTCATCCCATATTTTCTAGATGCTACCCTCTAGGCGACCCTATCGTAGGTATTTTCTTTAGTTGCTACGACGATTCCTCCCTCGGAGGGGAAGAACCACCTTTGGCTTCTACATCTTTCCCTTTACGAAGCAACTTTAACTCTGCAATGTAGCATGCTCGTGCAACAACTTGATCTCCTCTGACTATGCCTATGCCGGCATCCGTCAGGAACTTCAACAATAGGTACCAGGGTGCCATACAGGCCCTGAATTTGGCTACGGTTGGCCGGCCCAATTAGGCATTGTACGGCGACTCAATGTCCAGGACTACTAAGGGGAGAATTCTCACTCTCTGGCGTTCTCCTTCCCCAAGGGTTACTGATAATTCCATGTTTCCCATTGGGGCGGTCGAGGCCCCATTAAATCCACGTATCCAACCCTCGCATGGTTTCAGATCCTTCGGCTCGAGTTTCATTTGATCGAATGTTTTCTTGAACAGAATGTTGACTGAACTCCCGTTATCTACTAAGACTTTGTGAATTATAGCTGGACCGATGGTAACGGTGAACATTAATGGGTCTTCACTTGGGGAGTGAACCCCAATACTCTCTCGCTCACGAAATATGACGTCATCAGAAATCGTCTTTTGCTGCTTAGCTGGAGCGTTATCCTTGGGGTTGCTACATTCCCCCACTTCAAAGTGCTATTTAGCTGCATTCACATATTGATCCATAGCTCTGAAACTGTGCCTTGCCAGGTGAAACCCGCCAACTATGGTACTGATAACAATATTTTTTTCCTTTTTGCTGAGCCATCGGTTTAGCAGCAGGTTGGCCTTGGTTCGGGGATTATACGGCTTGCCCTCTATACCTAGGAATCACCTTATATTCATCTAGCTTCCCTTCTCGGAGCAGTTTTTCAATCACATCTCTCAGATGATGACATTCGTTTGTGGAATGACCATGGACCTAATGAAAAAGACAGAATTTCCCAGTTTCACGCTCTTTTTCTTTAGAATCCCTCAGAGGAGGTCTTTAGTATTGGAGGACATTATATGTATCCAGAAAGATGTTTTCCAACGTATCATTTAATGGCATGAAGCTCTCAAACGGTCTGGGTCGGGATCTCCTCTGAGAATGTTTCCTCGATTTCTTTTCCGATTATTGTTATTACTATTCCCCGATTGGCGACCACTGCCTTGATTCTTGTTCTCGACATTAACTTCAACTTTTCCTGAGCTATCTCCCATTTTCTTGATGGCCACATTAGTTGGGATATCCTCCTTATCTGTTGCCTTCCTCTTTCAATTGGCGTAAATCTCCTCCCGACCCATGCGGATGTTGGTCTTTTCATAGAATATCTCTCTGGTTAATGGTGGTTTACCGGCCAGTTATCTTCTAAACTTAGTATCCTTATCCACTTCGTCAATCAGAGTCATCAAAATAGTTTGTTCATGGGGATCTCTAACTTCTGTGACCGATAAATTGAAGCGATCTAAATAAGACCTCAAGGATTCGTCAGGACGTTGTTTAATGAGAGACAATTCAATGACATTCTTAGATCTTTGGGTATGTAATCGGAACTGATTTACAAACTGTTCACTTAATTCCATGAAACTGGAGATCGATCGCGCTGGAAATCGAGTGAGCCACATTAGCGCTGTGTCTTCCAGGAATATCGGGAACGCCTTACACTTCACAGCATTGGAGGCGGCAAATGCGTTCATGTACCATGAATATCTCATCAGGTGCTGAACTGGATCATCCTTTCCCGCATAACGGTCATGGATGGCATGTTAAATTTCCTCGGGAATCGGACCTCTAAAATATCATATGTAAAAGGCGAATGACTATGGCATATACCCCAATCTTCGGTTCTTTGTCCGCGACTTTGCACCATCATTTGCCTAATCATGGCTTCAACTTCCACATGGATCAGGGTGGATTCAGGATCTGCACTTCTTACCCGGCAGGCTCCTCCATCATTTCTTTGACGTGTTGCTACAAGGTTTGGGTCCTGGACAGAGCTCCCTTGCCCCCTATTGCCGCGATCAGTCGCACGACGAGCGGGAGGAACAGGTCGATTCTGAGCAGGATCAATAATGCCTCCATTCCTAGGTGGCAATATGGGCTCATTTAAGTTACGATTATTGGTTTCTTGATTAAGCAGTTCTTTATTTTCAGCCCTTTCCAATGGAGGCCATCGCCGGTTTCTCCAAGCCTCTTCACATGAGGATGTATGTTCCGGGAATAAGGGGTAAGCTGGAGGCGGCGAAACCTGCCTTTGAATAACATCAATTCGTCTACCTAAGGCAATGATATTCTGATGCAACAACGAGCTCTCCTGCCTTTGGGTGAGCAATTTATCAGTTTGCCTATCCAATGCTTCAAGTATTCGAGTCAGATGTCCTTTGGTAAATGGAGCAGAAGGGTCGAACTGGTCATATTCTCTTATACGCAAGGAACTTGATCCGGGTTGAGCGGAAGTACCAGTGCGAGCAAAATGAGCCATAATTTCCTTCCTAGGTCGAGTTGTAGTCTGATTGTCAGATCAGATCGTGGTCCTCCTAGGCTAGCGGGTCGTGGTACCTCCTTGACGTCGGGTCGTGGTGACAGGTGCAGGAGGGGTCGTGGCGAGGTCCTGCAATCGGTAGTTACCCTTTCAAATGCCTGATTCATCGATCCTTCACTGGATCAGATCGTCCCAACATTGCCACGATCCGAGAGCTCTTCCTCGACCTGTTCGTGCACGCTTTCTTCAATCGCTTCGTTCGCAGCTTCATTCAATTGCGAAGTTTGTACTTCCTTAGACTTCTTTCCGGCCATGATATTGAGCTTTACTGAAATCTTCAAAAATCGAAACAGTGAGGTTTCGGACTGTTTTCTTCGGACTTGACTATCCAAACAATAAAATTACAATCCAATATACTAAGACTTTGACTCTCAATGAAACCACCAAAATGTTAGATCCAAAAGTGGCTCTAACACCCAAATTATCTGAATTGGTAGAGACTTGTATCTAGAAATGCGAGAAAACACAGAAAACACACAGGATTTATAGTGGCTCGGCGTTAATGAGCCTACGTTCACTTTATATCTATGATTATACATAAGATTCAGGTACAATCAGTGATTTTTCTCTCAGTCTCGCTTTTTACAATGCTGATTCACTTAGTGATTTCGAATTAATATTGGTAAGAAATAGTGCAAAGACAGTAATGGTAGGAACAACACTCAGAACTGCCAAAAAAGATCCTGAAAAATGCCAAGCCTGGGGCTATTTATAGGTGGTATCTGCAGACGGATCATGGTCATACGTGGCACAAATCCCGAAGATCTCGGACTGGTTTGTGGCTTGATGGAGAAATAGTCAATATAGCCGTTGTGGACAGGTGTCGTGAGATCCTATATTCCCGGATCGTGAATGACTTGGTCATGGCCCTCATCTCTCAGCTTTAGGGATCAGATTGAATCGGCGTGGATGGATCAGATCGAGCTGGTGTGAACGGATCGGGTAGTGGTCATGGGGGGCGATCGTGAACCATGGAGGATGCAACTTTATGAACAAGGCTTCGTATTAGACATGTGTTCGAATATTTGTGGATTGGTCCAAAAGTTAGCCAACAATATATTCCTATAGTATATACAATATCGTAATTCCTCCATAAACTAGAGGTTGATCAGAGGGCACTCCATATAAAACAGTACAAAACAAAGTCGTAGTGGGCTCGTATAAGGCATGTGACAAGGCACGCAAGGAATGCTAGGGTGGATTCACCGTTTGCAGAGCCGGACTGGTGGTAACGCATAGTAGCTACTACCGCCCACCTTGATAAAAACTCCCATAATGAAAAGGGCCCAAATCGAATCTCATCCGTAATACAATAATGTCAAAGAAGTGTGCTCGATAGGAGGTATGATCTCACTTTGTCTGTGTGTAGCTCCTGTTTTAGCCACATCAAGCTGACTCAAGGTAGTCAAGTTCTCTTAATTAATATGAAATAAAATAAAATTGAGTCATTCGCCAAATCATCCCCTTCATTCTTGAGCTCCACCGCGTACATAGTTGTTAAAGTGGTTTTCGGTATTGGCAGAGAGTATGACAATAGCCAATCCCGGTTTCTTTAACAACCAGTCGTTTACATTTTTCAAACCACGGTCGTTATTTATAAATCACTTTGTAAAATAGTTTATAAAAAATCTCATATCCGAGTTTGAAATTAAAATTAAATATCTAATTTTGAATATATTAAAATTTGAAACCCATTTACTTAAATCGAATCGATTTAGAGATCATATCGTAAAAGTCTCGTAATATAGTAAAACCAATACTATTTAACTTCGAGGATTTTTTAGTTCGATATATTCAAAAATCCAAGTTTCAAACTATTTAACAATTTGCTTTACGTCGATTCAAAAAATTCAACATTTGATTCGAGTTCAAGCTATATGATTCAAGTCAAAAATTACTTTTCAATTTAAACAAAGTATATTCATGTTATACGATTCTAATCGTTATTTATAAATTTAACAAACTGAATAATCTAATTTTCCCTTATATGGATTCAATTAAGTCAATTCGAAAATCCAATCACTTAGGTTCAGCTTTAGTTTATATAATTCAAATTGAAATCTTAGGTTTTAATTTAAACCAAATCATATAATATCTTAACTCGAATCGAACTATTTAAATTCATTACTTAAAATTTGGGTCGAAGCCTTATATTAAATTCAAACAATTTATAAGATTTAAACCATTCTTATAAATCAATTCAACAAATTTGCCAATTCAAAACCAAACGATTTATAAAATCGATTCTATATATATATATATATATATATATATATATATATATATATATATATATATATATATATTCAAATTCACATTTTAGTTGCTAAAGAAATCGAACTCATTTCATATCAAATATGATTCAAATTAGAAATCAATTTACAAAATTCAAGTTTATTTCCTATATAAGTTCAAATTTTAATCCAATTGATAAAAATCAAATTTATTTCTTAGTTAGGAAATTAAATTTCAAAACAATTTCACAATTCAAGTTCTTCTCTTATAAGTTCAAACCAATTCGAATTCAAATTCATTTCATCTTTACCTAATTAAAATTCGTCTCTACTAAAAGGTCATATCAATTCGAATCCATAACTTGATATGAGTTCATTCTTTACACAATTATCGGTATATCAAATTACATCTTTAAACTTCGAACTTAAATAGCGAAATCCAAGTTATCCATCTTGAGTTTATAATTAAAGTTTATAATATATATATAAAAATTAATTTAAAAAAACATATAAATATAAATGATTTTATAAAATTCTAAAATTAATTAGAATATAGATTATAACATATATAAGATTAAAGCAATATAGAAAATAAGTTTAAAATAATTAATTATAATAATATGAAAGTTTACAATACCTACATGATTAAATTATATAATTTAAAATGAATAAAATTATAAGTAAAATCTTAAATAAGTATTTAAATCTATATTTACCTATAAAATCATTTTAAAAAATATAATTTAAAATTTATAAAATTTAAGTTTTAAATTTTTTAAAATAATATATAAAAAAATACAAATCTTAAGTTATTATTTTAAAATCAAATTCCCAAATCAAAATACTTCGAAAACATGACCGTGGTGTCAGTATATAGTTTTCTACCCTATGGTCAAGTGATACAGATATTTATCATTTCAACCCGTAATTTATAAAAATTCTACGGTTCTATCATTACATCCTACGATCCCAAATTCAGTAAAAACTATTTAGGACTATCATTTCAACCCATAACGATTTTTCCCTATTCTAACGTTCGTTCGGGTATGTATCAGTTCAACCCTTAGTGATTTTCCTAAACTAGGGGCATCAACAATCACAAACAATAATCACATAGCAATAATCACAGTATATATCATCAGTGCAATTGCGTGTCATATATCGTGTCACATATGAAATGTTAATATATATCAAATCAAACAATTTCTATCAACAATCCTATACATTTCATATAACAGTTCATTATTGATCTAACATTCATGAAAAATGTAAGTCAGGTGTGAGATAAACTCACCTTTCGTGACACAGAATGGAGACAACAAACTGATTGACATAGAATTAGAACGACGATATCAAGGCATGATTCGAAATGGATCAAACTCGATGATTGCTCAATATTATTTATTTTAAAAAAGAAGAGGTTAGGGGATTTTCACAATGGATCAGTATGTTATTGGGTTTTGGGACGGTTCGGCTATTAGGTTTGGAATAGTTTACGAATTCAGCACCAAACTTTATTCAAAAAAATAAAAATAAAAATAAACACACTACATTCTTTTGTAAAATAATATATATATCTAAATTTACACTCACCAAAATCATTATGTAAATGTATTTTAAATTATATAACTCATTCGAAACAATTGTATATGGATATTATAAATCATACTATTATATGTAAACACACACATAAAAATATTAAACACCCATGCACTACACATATAAACAATACAAACAAAACACTAATATACTCAAGCACACACTCTTGAACGCTGTGTAATCAAACTCACGCCATCACATTTCCAAATTCCAAGAACAACACAGACTCACGCTGGAACTCATACGCATGCAAATAAACCCATAGCTCACGCAACAAAACATGCAAATGACAACACTCACGCCAAGAAAAATACTCCACGCAATATACACAATTACCAAAATTTCACACTCACGCAAAATACAACATACATGGATTCAGATTTTCAGGTGGCGGACAGATTTGCGGATGAGATGAGGTGAGAGGGAGAAGACGGGTTTGTCTTGGTGGTTCGGTGGCTTCAGGGTTTGGAGGGCGGAGGTTAGCAGGAGGCGGAAGGTGCAGTGACCGCTTTCATGTCTGCGGAGGTGGCTTCAGCTGAGGATGGCCACAGCACAAAGGAGTTGGTCTGAACTGATGGAGGGTCGGCGTCGGTGTGGTTCAGGGCAAATGGTCCGCTTTGTAGGTGCATTGGCGGATGGACGAGGGGATATGAGGGATGGAAGGGCTGCTGGGATGTTTGAACGGAAGGAATCAGAGAGAGAACTGGTGAAAAGCAAGAGGAGTTGGCACAGAAGAAAGGCGTGAGTTAATAAAAGGGGCGATGGGATGGAAAAACAGAACTGCAGCCATTTGATTTCGTGAAGAAAGAAAAGTGGGAATACTTTTGTTCCATTTTTTTAATATATATAATACGAAAAGCTGGATGGATCATTTGCATTGAAATGAGCATGGGTTTTAAATTAGTCTGGAAATCGAAAACGAAGAATGTGGAACAAGGAAGAGGCACTTTACTAGGATCCATCGTTCAAACGTTTGAAAAGGTAAACCGAAAAGGTTTCAATTCAAAAAAAAGAAAGATGAATGTTTCTGACTTGAACAGACATTGGAATTGATTCAGCCTAATAAAAAGTTGAAAGATGTTTACATCAACCACCACGATAAATACAAAATAGTAAATTAACAAGAGAAATAATTTAAAATTAAATAAAGATATAAATTTATTAATATCGAAAACAAATTATATGTACGAGTTTAAATATATGAATAAAAATTCAAATGAACAAACACAATAAAAATTTATCAATAAATAAGATTTGAAATCTCAAACCTTGATTTTAATATCAAATTATATATAAATTGAAATCAAATTGATATAAAATTCTGAAGTTTTAAATCAAATCAAAATAATTATCTAAATAAAACATAAATAAATTGAGCTTTAAATAAACAAAATATAAAATAGAAACCAAAATTAAAATAAATAATTAAATAAATACTCTAAAAATTCGAGTTGTTACATTCTCCCCCACTCAAACCTTTTCGTCCCCGAAAAGGAACGAGGGAGGAAAACAGTAATTAAATAATATATTTAAACTAATGGTTCATATTTATTATCATAAAAATATATAATTTGAAATATATATAAATCAAAAGTTAAAACATTTTCAAACATTTCAAAATAGTTTTAAGTATTCACTTGACGTCTCGGTTGGCAATATATTGCTATCCCACTTTCGAAACGTGAAAATATGTATCGATGATGCTGCAGTCATCACTAGAATCATTTTCAAGCAACTAGAGTGTAAAACTATATCTATCAAATACACATAAAATTTAACATATACGTTGATCTGACGTATATCCAAATCACTAAGTATTAGATAGGCCACTTTTAACGTCGAGGAAGTACTCTAAACATCCTTCCTATATTTAAACAGAATATGTACAAAAAATTTCCCAAATCATGTATTATAAATAATATATTTCAATTCATTAAAAAATTTGGTAGGGAAAAATTATATCTCTCCCCACTCATTTATTAAAATTCAATTCGATCTTTAATAAATATACAACAATGTTATTACCAAATCAAATATATAACAATATCATTCAATAATATAACTAAATATTTTCGAATCTATGTTATCTATATTATAAAACTAGCTTAATTACATAAGTTTAAACGTGTATAAATTTAAAATCTTTATAAACCAATTTATATTTATAATTCCTATATATACATATATATACACTTATAAACAATACCATTATAGATTTCAAATAAGATAAAATCAATTCTTCTTACAAAATCTACATCTTTAAATCTTAATCAAAATATATAGAGTTTATAAACTATAAAATCTTAAAGTATAAACATAAATCTTTTAAGAATATTGGTACTACTAAAACGAAATGTTATTTACAAATAAGAAAATCTTATACTATAATAGCTTTCAATTTACCAATTTCTAACCAATATTTAATAAGAATGAACATGCTAGAAGACTTATACTCTTCTTTACTTACCTTGTTATGGATCAAGATAAGTTATAGAATTCAAGTTAAAAACTGAACGAATGAAATAACCTAATCAAAGAGGATCTACGAAGGAAGATAGATTCAAAATGGGAAGGAAATTTTGGAAAATATTTAAATATTAAACAAAATTTATATCCGAAAATATTTATCTATTTTAAAGCTATTTATACTTCAAAAATACGCTCTCTCAAGAAGGATTATGCGATTGATTCCAATCATTCTAAGGTATTACTACCCTATCTCTAATGAAAGAATAACCCATATGCCAAAGTTTTGATAAACCAAAGCTCTGATACCAACTGTAACGACCCGTCATTTTGACCATGCCAAATCGACAAAAACATGTCAACTCGAAATGTCCAAAACAACATATTGTTATTAGCTTCTGAGGTAAATGGAATAAATCACAGACCATAGAAACATATACAGAGCAATATAATACCTTGCAGCGAAAATTACAAAATACAATAGTAGTTCATAAAGCTACTAAATAAAAATTTACATCAGAGTTTACATAAATCAATACAGCGGAAGTCTAATATAATAAATTTTGATACATAAGTAAATGACAACAGTACAAACAAAACAATGATAATAGCTAACCCTGGAACAACTGATCAAAGAGTGAATATGGGTGAGCAAACCCAATATAAGCTCCAACTCCAAGGATAAATCTCGAAACTGGAATACTCGATCCGACCCGAGCAATAATGCAGAACAAAACAACTCGGATCAGGACTAACATTCTCATGGAAGTAAATGAACTCAAATGGAATGTTCGATGAAACTTAGAGGATGTTTGGGATCACCATCCTTTAAGGATCCGTCAAACTAATACTATGTAGTATAATACATTATACACAATAGTGTCTATCAGTAAAGTAAAAATATCAATATAGCGTAAGCGGGATTACCATGATTACCCTTACACCGTTTATATATTCCCATAGTATATACAGTACCGCAATATCTCCATAAACTGGAGGTTGATCAGTGGGCACTCCATATAAAAAAGTACAAAACAAAGTCATAGTGGGCTCGTATATGGCATGTGACAAGGCACGCAAGGAATGCCAGGGTGGATTCACCATTTGTAGAGCCGAACTGGTGGTAATTGTAACACCCCACCTCCGCCAGTGCCACTCTTGCAAGCACAGTGGCTTTGGAGGGGCGTTTAAACAAGGTAAACATGCATGTAGATATCACAAGACAGAACATATAAGTAAAACTGAGTAGTAAAGCAGCGGATTAAACTAGCATTTCAAAACCATAGTCATATTACAACAAAGTACTTGAGCATTATTTTCCAACAAACAAAGTCTAGACAAAAGCATAAACTGAAAAACTGAAATACATAAAGTACTATCCCCAAAGTGAAGTGATAAACCATAGCTAGCTCAATGTCCAAACCCGTACATGAGCGAATCCAGTAAGCAAGCTAGAAAGATCCAAGCTAAGCTCCAATGTTCCCACCCTGAGGACCTGAGGGGGGGAAACAGAAGACAAGAGGCGAAAGAAAACAGGTCAGTCAAAAAGACTGGTAAGCCCTACTACTATCTGTCTATGAACTAGTAAAGTTAACTGGCATGAGAAGCTGAGATGAACATAAGGATAATAACATACTGGCATGATGATTAACTAACAAGGTAGATAAAGGTGTCATCACATAATCAAGGTTAAGTTTTGCACCACGGGTGTACTAGCATTCTAACATGTCAAGTAAAAACAAGAATTGATCCCTTGGCCCAAGCTTGGCCCAATATAATGAGGTGACCTAAATCAAGGTCCAACTACACAGTCTAGTCGATCGGCTCCCTATAAGCCTAACTCGTCAAGTGTCGGTGTCATGCGGCTTAATCATGTAATGTAGTTGACTGTACAGGGTCCACCCTAGGGTGTATCAGGCCCTATGGTGTAACCCTCTGACACCATACCATGATGCACAGTCCAAACCTACCGTTTCCTGTGTTCAACTCTGGACTTGATGTGCACGACCATGGTCCTCCTGAACAACCGGGGCATCATTCAGCCGTCTCTTTTGGTCTCTTACAATCAGCCCAGTAATCGTGCCCCACCCTAGCCTAGTCCTAGGGTCTTATGATACTACCTAGAAGGTTACTGCTGAAAAGGACCACGCAGCTAGGGTTTCTTAACGGGTTAAATGTGGTTAACCCGATCCAAACGTGGATTAAATCGGTTAAGAGTACCCAAGGCTCCTGACTTAACCTCGATTAACCCATCAAGCCCAAATTGGTTAAGTATTAAGTGGACCATGACTTAACCCTAATCAGGAGGCATTAATTAACTTAATGCGCTTTAACCTCTCACATTAGACTTTGTTGTGGTTACTAGTTAAGCCGGGCGGGTCCGGGTAGCTTTACACCACAACTAGGTCTAACCTCGGGTTCGAGCACAACATGACCAACTTCTCACATTGGGTCCTATTGTTTGTAGCCACTAGTTAAGCCGGGCGGGTCCGGGTAGATTTATGCTACAAACTCAACCCAACCTCGAGTTGGCCACACTCATATTTTCTAAGTGTCATGTCCATTATGTTTCCAAAACATAATTACAAGTTAACATATCACGTCATGTTACAAAAATCATGTTCATGTCATTATGTTACCCAACCCCAACGTAATCCCATCGTTTACATAATCGCAACAACGCATAAAGGATAAAATAGGGAACTTGGCATAACCTTGACATATAGGTGTTGAAGCCACAAGTTTAACATGGTGGCATATGAAATGTACATATGTTCATATACTTGCATATTGCATTATTAGGCTTCAAAAGCATGCATAAAACCAAACTTAGCATATGAGTGATACATGGTGATAAATAACATGTAGAAGTTGCTAGAAGTTCGCATTTTGCCTCACATGCGAGTTATCATAAGGGATATGATAACTTTCAGGTTGGCAAAATGCAACCTTTAATATAAAGCTTGGAGCTTTATGCTCAAAACCTCAAGTTTAACTTGCATAACATGATAACATGATCAACCCAAACTTGCATAACATAGCAAGATGTGTCATACATAATGATTAAACCAACTTGCATAATGATCATCCAAACTTGCATATAATGATCAACCAAACTTGCATATAATGATCAACCAAACTTGCATATAATGACCAACCAAACTTGCATATAATGATCAACTAAACTTGCATATAATGATCAACCAAACTTGCATGTAATGACCAAACAAACTTGCATATAATGATCAACCAAACTTGCATATAATGATCAACCCCAAACTTGCATCATTCATTTAACTTTAGAGTTCAAAGAAAGAAAGTAGAAAATGGCTTATTATGCTATGAAGACACAAATAAATATTTATTATAAAGATTGAGACGAAGCCCTTATGCAAGCACCAAAAACCCAAATATGCAAGCTCCAAATGAAAACCCTTGAGCCAATTCAATAAAAACCCTTGCTTTGAAATAGAAATGTTGCAACTTGACTTGAATGCAAGCTAAGAACACTCATACAAGTTTGAAAACACTTGTATGAACTCAAAATCTCTCATAGAAATTAACTTAGAAATTTTAGCATGAGAGTGGAGGCCATGAGAGGAACAAATTTGGCATAGTTTAGTTGTAGGATTGAATAATGGTGATTTAGGCTAGGTTTAGGGGTCTTTTTATAGAGTTTTAGGATAGTATTAGCCATAGGATTAACCCTAGATTCAATCCAAGCCATCAAAGCATGTCTTGGGGAAGAAGTCAAGTGTAGGAACCATCTAGGGCCTTTAGATTAAAGCTGAACCATGAGAACCATTCAAATGCAAAATCTGCATTTGAGCGAATCGGCCCACGGGTTGACAGCCAAACACCCTGGATTAACCCCTAGTCGACCCAGCGAGCTCGGGTCGACCTCAAAAATCGGCCGGTTCGGTTATTCCCCTCTCCCAATTCGCTGTTTTGAACATTTTTTCATATTTATTTATTTAATTTTCAATTATATATATGTATCAATATATATATATTTCTCTGCGCAACCCATTTCACTTAATTAAGTATACTTTAATTTGTGAATTTTTCGTGAAACTTCGCGAGGCCATAACTTGGTCATACGGACTCCGATTTTCGAAAACTCGGACTCTATTTCGCGTATTTTTCCGAGGCGAACGCAATGGCAAAGCCCGTTTCCCTTGATTCAGATTTTACAGTTTAATTCTGCCTCCATTTATGTTATAACATGTTATTCAAAAATACGGGTTGTTACATTCTCCCCTCCTTAAAGGATTTCGTCCCTGAAATCTCCAAGTTAGGAAGAACGTATCCTACCATCCATCATCCATCTACTCAAAACATCATCCACGAGCAATCATTGTCCTTAAAAGGTTCTAAATGTTGTATGATCATATGCAAAGGTGTGTGTACATGTACTTATCTAATGCGAAAATCAGGAGGTTACTGATTCAGTAAACCCCCTTAATGCAAAATATGTTAGTGAAATGAGTCCATATGTATGCAAATTCCTAACATAATTTATAATCTCTACATGAGTGCACATAACATTCATCCATATGCAACATCCATGTGATAGCATAACAAGTTTTCATCCATGAATAAGCATAAACACTCATGCATATGCGGTATGAAAGTGTGTGAGCCAATCTTAGTGCCTAACGTGTATTATGCATCCATGAGTATCCACTTGCAAACACTTGCAACCACTTGCAAACACTTGCAACCACTTGCAAACATCAAACATACCATGTTTCAAATACATGTTTCAACCAAGGGTTTCTACCTAAGGTTCTCATGACAAGATTTACGAAACAAGATAAACTAGATAAGCATGTATAGCAAAGGGAAGATATACCAATCTAGGAAAAGAGATCGAGAATGTACCCTAAAAAAGAAATGGATAAAGCCCACGCATCTTCTCCTCGGTTTCCCAAGTTGCATCTTCGTCGGCTTCACCCCACTGAACTTTCACCAATTTGACTTCTCGATTCCTTAGTTTCTTGATCTCTGTTCCCAAGGTACGGATCGGAGCTTTTCTCAAGGTTGCTTCTTTCTCTACCTCAATGTCTTCAAGAATGCTTGGTTCAACCACCTCAGCGGACTCATGCAGGCACTTTCGGAGATGCGAGACATGAAAGACATTATGCACTCCGGCTAGCTTTTCGGGCAATTCCACCTTATAGGCCATCTTTCCAATTCTCTCTACGATAGGGAAGGGTCCTACGAACCTTGGTGCCAACTTCCCAACTGCTCCAAAACGTACCACATTACGCAAAGGAGAAACCTTCACAAAAACCATGTCTCCCACTTCGAATTCCAAATCTGCCCTTCGCTTGTCAGCATAGGATTTCTGTCTATGTTGGGCCGCTTTCATCCTTCTTCTCACCAATTCAACTTTCTCGGATGTGTCCCGTATCATATCGGGCCCAAGTATAAGTCTATCTGTTGTCTCCCACCAACAAGATGGTGACCTACACGGCCTCCCATATAAAGCTTCAAATGGTGCCATCCCTATGCTGGCTTGATAGCTATTATTATAAGCAAATTCTACAAGAGGAAGGTGGTCTTCCCAAGTACCACCGAAGTCGAGAACACAAAACCTCAAAAGATCTTCTAGCACTCTATTCACCCTTTCGGTTTGGCCATCCGTCCGGGGGTGATAGGCTGTACTCAGATTCAATCGCGTACCCATTGCTTCTTGCAAACTGTTCCAGAACTGGCTAGTGAAAATTGGGTCACGATCGCTAACTATGCTAGAAGGAACTCCATGCAGCCGCACTATCTTTTGAAGATAAACAGATGCTAGCCGTGATACGGTCCTCTTGCTTTTCACCGGAAAAAAATGGGCTCTCTTTGTAAATCTATCAATTATTACCCATATCCCATAAAGCCCAAATAGTTTGGTGGTGAACTTCTTCACCCCAACCATATACCACAAATAGGCTAGCCATACTCCTTAGGGGGTTTGCAACAGAACTAAGATTGAGGATAGGACTGAGAGGATATACTTAAAAGGTAGCATGCGAGTAAGCTCTACGGAACAATAGGGATCAAGGATATACTCTTAGAAAGAGATTAAATGCGCGTATCTAGACTTCAATCTTCTAAGCCGCATTTTCTTGTGCTTAATCCCATCGTGCCCTGACCGTCTTTTATCTTCGCAATTCCGTAGTTCTTAATTCTTGTTCCCAAAATATGAGTTAGAACTCATTTCACCGTTGCTTCTCGTTCCACTTCCACTTATTCTTTGCCTAAAATACTTGGCTTAAACATAACTGTGTGCTCATGGTTCATGCAAGCTTTCCAAGATTCGTTAGTGAATCTTGGATCTCATTTACATACTATACGGTATCCCACGCAAAAAACTATCTCTTGAAAACAGTGCCAATCCACGTTGCCAAACTGGAGCTGAGGTAAGGGCTCTCTTGAGCCTTTGAAAAGCAAGCTCACACTCCAAGTCCCATGCACAGACTAAGTTCTTCTTCGTCAACTTAGTAAGAGGGGCTGAAATCTTAGCGAAGTCCCTGATGAACTTCCTATAGTAGCCCGCCAAACCGAGAAAGCTTCTTACTTCGGTTGCACTCCTAGGAGTCTTCCACAACCACTTTCGCGGGATCCACCGCTATGCCTTGCTTAGAAACTATATGTCCAAGAAACCGAACTTCCCTTCTCCAGAAATGACATTTGGAGAACTTGGCTTTCAACTGATGCACTCTAAGCGTATTCATCACTTCCTTGAGATGCCTAGCATGCTCTTCCTCATCCTTTGAGAAGATCAGAATATCATCCACGAAGACAACAACAAACTTGTTAAGGAACTCCCTGAACACCCTACTCATCAAATCTACGAAGTAGGCGGGTGCATTAGTCAAACCGAATGGCATGACAAGCCATTCAAAGAATCCATCTGGAGTCCTAAACGCAGTTTTATCAATGCTATCCTCAGCCGCTCTAAGCTGATGGAATCCGGTGGCTAGATCGAGCTAAGAGAAAACAGAAGCACCTACAAGCTGGTCAAAGAGATCATCAATTCTCGGTAACGGGTGCCTATTCTTCTTTATCAGCTTATTCAACTCTCGATAATCAACACATAGACGAAGCGAATCATCCGCCTTAGTAGCGAATACCACCGGAGCACCCCATTCAGAAATGCTTCGCCTAATAAAATTCTTCTCAAGCAACTCCTTGATTTGCTTACTGAGCTCCCTTCTTTCACGAGGGGCCATGTGCCTAACGGGCAATGATACTGGCTTGGCATTATCAACTAGATAAATGCGGAAATCTATCTCTCGTTTAGGGGGTAACCCCTTAACTTCTTCAAAGACATCGGGATAGTCTCGGACCACCCTTACAGATTGCAGATCATCGATGGACGAGTCGAGAGATTCAAGATAACATAACATGATGGGACCTCTAGGGTTAAAAGAAATTTCTAGGGTGTTACCGAGGCGAGTCATGAGCCTCTCCACCCTATGCTCACAATCGGGGATGGCTCCATAACTGGACAACCAATCCATGCCCAAGACCAACCCATATCCCGTGACCCCGAGAACATAAGCACTACACGTGAATTCTACGGCCAAGATAGAAATTTTCAAATCCACACAAATCATAGACAGATGGGCGGAACCCCCAATTGGATTTGAAACACAAACGGGATCCTCAACTAAGCTAGTAATTAGGTGCAAACTTTCAACAATATCAGAAGAGATAAAACTATGCGATGCGCCAGAATCAAATAAGGTGAGAACAGGAAAATCAGAAATGTAAACATGAATTTCTATAAAAACTCTACCTCGATCAAAAGCTGGAAGAGCGAGGAGAGCCTGCAATTGCCCTCCAGAGGGTCCTACTTGCTGAGTTTATCCTTGCCCTTGTCCATGCTTCTTGGGACAATCCTTGCTAAGATGTCCAGATTCTCCGCAATGAAAACACTTGCCTAACTTCCTCTTCTTCTTCCTGCAATCCTTGGCTATGTGCCCAGTGATCCTACAGAAGTTGCACTTTCTTGTCTTTCTTGCCTTGTTGTTGTTCTTATCTCTTTTCTCGGTATCTTCCTTCTTGCCTTGGGACTCATTTGCCTTGACCTCCTTCTTGCCACTCTTATCTTCCTCTTGAAGTAGGGTCATATTCACCAAACTCTCGAAGGTCGCCCCCAGGGGTATATGAGATATGGCCAAACCGCGCAAGGGCTCATTTAATCCTAGAGCAAAGCGTAGGGCCTTCTTCCGAGCGGTGTTAACCCATTCTAGACCGAACTGAGCAAGTTGATTAAACTTATCCACGTATTCTCTAACGGTCATGTCCCCTTGCTTTAGTGATAGGAACCTCTCTAGCTGAAGGTTCTCTTCTGTCGATGATAGAAACTTTAGTCCAAACCTTCTCCTAAAGTCATCCCAAGTCTCAATGGATCTAGTAGTGGTGGTGACTACCCACCAATAAGCAGCTTCCCCTTTCAATAGCCATACCGCCAACAGAACTTTCCTACGATCTTCCACATCAAAGATAGCAAAGAGGTCTTCAGTTTCCTTTAACCAGTTTCTTGCCTCCACGGGAGTCTCCGTTCCGACAAAATTCTTGCAACCCATCGCCTTAAAGTCTTTGCAAAGCTTTGCGAAATCCTCTTGCGGATGCTGAGGGGGAGGAGGAACCTCAGCTACGGGAGGAGGAGAGATGTTAGCGACGGGGGAAGGAGGAGGAATGTTCGCGGGGCCGGCTTCATTCGCCCTTGCCTCCATAAATCTCCAGAACCAGACGGGTACTTGTACGCCTTCCGGGATGTTAAAGCGATCGGCCATACTAAAACGAAGAAAAAGATAGATTCAGAACGAAGAAACGAAGGATAGTGCTATGGCTTTTGGGGAATAGCCTTTTTAAAATAACTAGACTTTTCTTGGAAAATACTTAATTGGTTTTGAAAATAGTTTTTCAAAAGGTAAGTTTCAAAAACACTTTTGCTCAAATCTTGTAAACCTTATGATCTGATACCAAATGTAACACCCCACCTCCGCCAGTGCCACTCTTGCAAGCACACTGGCTTTGGAGGGGCGTTTAAACAAGGTAAACATGCATGCAGATATCACAAGACAGAACATATAAGTAAAACTGAGTAGTAAAGCAGCGGATTAAACTAGCATTTCAAAACCATATTCATATTACAACAAAGTACTTGAGCATTATTTTCCAACAAACAAAGTCTAGGCAAAAGCATAAACTGAAAAACTGAAATACATAAAGTACTATCCCCAAAGTGAAGTGATAAACCATAGCTAGCTCAATGTCCAAACCCGTACATGAGCGAATCCAGTAAGCAAGCTAGAAAGATCCAAGCTAAGCTCCAATGTTCCCACCCTGAGGACCTGAGGGGGGGGGGGGGAAACGGAAGAAAAGAGGTGAAAGAAAACAGGTCAGTCAAAAAGACTGGTAAGCCCTACTACTATCTGTCTATGAACTAGTAAAGTTAACTGGCATGAGAAGCTGAGATGAACATAAGGATAATAACATACTGGCATGATGATTAACTAACAAGGTAGATAAAGGTGTCATCGCATAATCAAGGTTAAGTTTTGCACCACGGGTGTACTAGCATTCTAACATGTCAAGTAAAAACAAGAATTGATCCCTTGGCCCAAGCTTGGCCCAATATAATGAGGTGACCTAAATCAAGGTCCAACTACACAGTCTAGTCGATCGGCTCCCTATAAGCCTAACTCGTCAAGTGTCGGTGTCATGCGGCTTAATCATGTAATGTAGTTGACTGTGCAGGGTCCACCCTAGGGTGTATCAGGCCCTAGGGTGTATCAGGCCCTATGGTGTAACCCTCTGACACCATACCATGATGCACAGTCCAAACCTACCGTTGCCCGTGTTCAACTCCGGACTTGATGTGCACAACCATGGTCCGCCTGAACAACCGGGGCATCATTCAGCCGTCTCTTTTGGTCTCTCACAATCAGCCCAGTAATCGTGCCCCACCCTAGCCTAGTCCTAGGGTCTTATGATACTACCTAGAAGGTTACTGCTGAAAAGGACCACGCAACTAGGGTTTCTTAACGGGTTAAATGTGGTTAACCCGATCCAAACGTGGATTAAATCGGTTAAGAGTACCCAAGGCTCCTGACTTAACCTCGATTAACCCATCAAGCCCAAATTGGTTAAGTATTAAGTGGGTCATGACTTAACCCTAATCAGGAGGCATTAATTAACTTAATGCGCTTTAACCTCTCACATTAGACTTTGTTGTGGTTACTAGTTAAGCCGGGCGGGTCCGGGTAGCTTTACACCACAACTAGGTCTAACCTCGGGTTCGAGCACAACATGACCAACTTCTCACATTGGGTCCTATTGTTTGTAGCCACTAGTTAAGCCGGGCGGGTCCAGGTAGATATATGCTACAAACTCAACCCAACCTCGAGTTGGCCACACTCATATTTTCTAAGTGTCATGTCCATTATGTTTCCAAAACATAATTACAAGTTAACATATCACGTCATGTTACAAAAATCATGTTCATGTCATTATGTTACCCAACCCCAACGTAATCCCATCGTTTACATAATCGCAACAACGCATAAAGGATAAAATAGGGAACTTGGCATAACCTTGACATATAGGTGTTGAAGCCACAAGTTTAACATGGTGGCATATGAAATGTACATATGTTCATATACTTGCATATTGCATTATTAGGCTTCAAAAGCATGCATAAAACCAAACTTAGCATATGAGTGATACATGGTGATAAATAACATGTAGAAGTTGCTAGAAGTTCGCATTTTGCCTCACATGCGAGTTATCATAAGGGATATGATAACTTTCAGGTTGGCAAAATGCAACCTTTAATATAAAGCTTGGAGCTTTATGCTCAAAACCTCAAGTTTAACTTGCATAACATGATAACATGATCAACCCAAACTTGCATAACATAGCAAGATGTGTCATACATAATGATTAAACCAACTTGCATAATGATCATCCAAACTTGCATATAATGATCAACCAAACTTGCATATAATGATCAACCAAACTTGCATATAATGACCAACCAAACTTGCATATAATGATCAACCAAACTTGCATATAATGATCAACCAAACTTGCATGTAATGACCAAACAAACTTGCATATAATGATCAACCAAACTTGCATATAATGATCAACCAAACTTGCATATAATGACCAACCAAACTTGCATATAATGATCAACCAAACTTGCATATAATGATCAACCCCAAACTTGCATCATTCATTTAACTTTAGAGTTCAAAGAAAGAAAGTAGAAAAGGGCTTACTATGCTATGAAGACACAAATAAATATTTATTATAAAGATTGAGACGAAGCCCTTATGCAAGCACCAAAAACCCAAATATGCAAGCTCCAAATGAAAACCCTTGAGCTAATTCAATAAAAACCCTTGCTTTGAAATAGAAACGTTGCAACTTGACTTGAATGCAAGCTAAGAACACTCATACAAGTTTGAAAACACTTGTATGAACTCAAAATCTCTCATAGAAATTAACTTAGAAATTTTAGCATGAGAGTGGAGGCCATGAGAGGAACAAATTTGGCATAGTTTAGTTGTAGGATTGAATAATGGTGATTTAGGCTAGGTTTAGGGGTCTTTTTATAGAGTTTTAGGATAGTATTAGCCATAGGATTAACCCTAGATTCAATCCAAGCCATCAAAGCATGTCTTGGGGAAGAAGTCAAGTGTAGGAACCATATAGGGCCTTTAGATTAAAGCTGAACCATGAGAACCATTCAAATGCAAAATCTGCATTTGAGCGAATTGGCCCACGGGTTGACAGCCAAACACCCTGGATTAACCCCTAGTCGACCCAGCGAGCTCGGGTCGACCTCAAAAATCAGCCGGTTCGGTTATTCCCCTCTCCCAATTCGCTGTTTTGAACATTTTTGCATATTTATTTATTTAATTTTCAATTATATATATATATATATATCAATATATATATATTTCTCTGCGCAACCCATTTCACTTAATTAAGTATACTTTAATTTGTGAATTTTTCGTGAAACTTCGCGAGGCCATATCTTGGTCATACGGACTCCGATTTTCGAAAACTCGGACTCTATTTCGCGTATTTTTCCGAGACGAACGCAATGGCACAGCCCGTTTCCCGTGATTCAGATTTTACAGTTTAATTCTGCCTCCATTTATGTTATAACATGTTATTCAAAAATACGGGTTGTTACAGTAATGCATGGTAGCTACTACCGCCCACCTCGATACACACTCCCATAATCAAAAGAGCCCAAATCGAATCTCATCAGTAATATAATATTGTCGAAAAAGTGTGCTCGATAGGAGGTATGACCTTACTTGGTCCGTGCGTAGCTCCTGTTTTAGCCACATCAAGTTGACTCAAGGTAGTCAGGGTCTCGTAATTAATATGAAATAAAATAAAATGGAGTCGTTCGCCAAATTATCCCCTTCATTCTGGAACTCCACCGCGTAAACAGTTGTTAAAGTGGTTTTCGGTATTGGCAAAGAGTATGACAATAGCCGATCCCGATCTCTTTAGCAACCAATCATTTACATTTTTCACACCGTGGTCGTTAATTACAAATCACTTTATAAAATAGTCTATACAAAATCTCATATACGAATTTGAAATCAAAATTAAATATCTAATTTTGAATATATAAAAATTTGAAACCCATTTACTTATCGCTTAAATCGAATCAATGTAGAGATCATATCGTAAAGGTCTCTTAATATAGTAAAACCAGTACTATTTAACATCGAGTATAGTTTAGTTCGATTTATATTCAAAAATCCAAGTTTTAAATTATTCAACATTTTGCTTTACGTTGATTCAAAAAATTCAACGTTTGTTTTGAGTTCAAACTATACGATTCAAGTCAAAACTTACATTTCAATTTAAACAAAGTATATTCATGTTATACGATTCTAATCATTATTTAAATTTTAACAATCCGAATAATCTAATTTTCCTTTATGTGGATTCAATTAAGCCAATTCGAAAATCCAATCACTTAGGTTCAGATCTAGTTTATATAATTCAAATTGAAATCTTAGGTTTCAATTTAAACAAAATCATATAATATCTTAACTCGAATCGAACTATTCAAATTCATTACTTAAAATTTGAGTCGAAGCCTTATATTCAACTCAAACAATTTATAAGATTTAAAAACGTTCTTATAAATCAATTCAATAAATTTCCCAATTCAAAACCAAACGATTTATAAAAATCGATTTTTTATAAAATTTATAAATATATTCAAATTCACATTTTAGTCGCTAAAGAAATCGAACTCATTTTATATCAACTATGATTCAAATTAGACATAAATTTACAAAATTCAAGTTTATTTCCTACATAAGTTCATATTTTAATCCAATTGATAAAAATCAAATTTATTCCATAGTTAGGAGATTCAATTTCGAAACAATTTCACAATTCAAGTTCATCTCTTATAAGTTCAAACCAATTCGAATTCAAATTCATTTCATCTTTACCTAATTCAAATTCATCTCCATTAAAAGTTCATATCAATTCGAATCCATAACTTAATATGAGTTCATTCGTTACTCAGTTATTGTTATATCAATTTACATCTTTAAATTTCGAATTTAAATCGCGAAATCCAACTTATCCATCTTGAGTTTATTATTAAAGTTTATAATATGTATATAAAAATTAATTTTAAAAAATATATAAATATAAATGATTTTACAAAATTCTAATATTAATTAGAATATAGATTATAACATATATAAGATTAAAGTAATATAGAAAATAAGTTTAAAATAATTAATTATAATAATATGAAAGTTTAAAACACCTACATTATTAAATTATATAATTTAAAATAAATAAAATTATAAGTAAAATCTTAAACAAGTATTTAAATCTATATTTACCTATAAAATCATTTTAAAAAATATAATTTAAAATTTATAAAATTTAAGTTTTAAAATCTTTAAAATAATATATAAAAAATATAAAATCTTAAGTTATTATTTTAAAATCAAATTACCAAATCAAAATACTTCGAAAACATGACCGATGGTGTCCATATATAGTTTTCTACCCTATGGTCAAGTGATACAGATATTTATCATTTTAACCAGTAATTTATAAAAATTCTAAGGGTCTATCATTTCAACCCGCGATCCTAAATTCAGTAAAAATCGTTCAGGTCTATCATTTCAACCCATAATGAGTTTTCCTATTCTAATGTTCGTTCGGGTATGTATCATTTCAACCCTTAGTGATTTTCCTAAATTAGGGGTATCAACAATCACAAACAATAATCACATAGCAATAATTGTACTATATATCATCAGTGCAACTGCGTGTCATATATCGTATCACATATGAATGTTAATATATATCAAATCAAACAATTTCTATCAACAATCCTATACATTTCATATAATAGTTCATTACTGATCTAACATCCATGAAAAATGTAAGTCTGGTGTGAGATAAACTCACCTTTTTGTGACACAGAATGGTGACAACAAACCGATTGACACGGAATTGGAACAACGGTATTCAAGCATGATTCGAAATAGATCCAACTTGATGATTTCTCCATATTATTTATTTTTAAAAGGAAGAGGTTAGGGGATTTTCACAATGGATCGGTACGTTATTGGGTTTTGGGATGGTTCAGCTATTCGGTTTGGAATACTTTATGAATTCAACATCAAACTTTATTCAAAAAATTAAAAATAAACACACTACATTCTTTTCGAAAATAGTATATACATATCTAAAATTTATGCTCACCAAAATCATTATGTATATGTATTTTAAATTATATATCTCATCCGAAACAATCGTATATGGATATTATAAATCATACAGTTATATGTAAACACACACATACAAATAACAAACACCCATGCACTACACGTATAAACAATACACACACAACACTAATATACTCACGCCATCACATTTCCAAATTCTAGGAACAACACAGACTCACGCTGGAATTCACACGCATGCAAATAAATCCATAACTCATGCACCAAAACACGCAAATGACAACACTCACACCAAGCAAAATACCCCATGCAATATACACAGTTACCAAAATTTCACAATCACGCAAAATACAACATACATGGATTCGGATTTTCAGGTGGTGGACAGCTTTGCGGACGTGATCAGGTGAGAGGGAGAAGACGGGTTTGTCTTGGTGGTTCGGTGGCTTCAAGGCTTGGAGGGCGGAGGTTAGAAGGAGGCAGAAGGTGCAGTGATCTGCGGAGGTGGCTTCAGCTGGGGATGGCAGCAACACAAGGGAGTTGGTCTGAACAGAGGGAGGGTGGGTGGTCGCTTTGTAGGTGCGTTGGTGGATGGACGAGGATAGGTGGGATGGGAGGGCTGCTGAGAGGTTTCAACGGAAGGATTCAAAGAGAGAACTGGTGAAAAGAAAGAAGAGTTAGCAAAGAAGAAAGGCGTGGGTTAATAAAAGGGAGGAATGGGATGGAAAAATGAAAATGTAGCCATTTGATTTCGTGAAGAAAGAAAAGTGGGAATACTTTTGTTCCATTTTTTTTAATATATATAATTTGAAAAGCTGGATGGATCATTTGCATTGAAATGAGCGTGGGTTTTAAATTAGTCTGGAAATCGGAACAAAGAACGTGGAACAAAGAAGTGGCACTTTATTAGGATCCATCCATCAAACGTTTGAAAAGGTAAACCGAAAAGGTTTCAATTAAAAAAAAGAAAGATGAATGTTTCTGACTTGAACTGACGATGGAATTGATTCAGCCTAATAAAAAGTTGAATGATGTTTACATCAACCATCACGACAAATACAAAACAGTAAATTAACAAGAGATACAATTTAAAATTAATTCAAAGATATAAATTTATTAATATCGAAGACAAATTATGTATACAAGTTTAAATATTTGAATAAAATCAATGAATGAATAAAAATTCAAATGAATAAACACGATATTTTTTTTTATCAATAAGTAAGATTTGAAATCTCAAACCTTGACTTGTAATATCAAATTATATTTAAATCAAAATCAAATTGATATAAAATTCAAAATAAATGAAGTTTTAAAGCAAATCAAAATAATTATCTAAATAGAACATAAATAAATTGAGCTTTAAATAAACAAAATATAAAATAGAAACCAAAATTAAAATAATTAATTAAATTAATACTCTACAAATTCGAGTTGTTACATTTTCGTATTTCACAATAGTGCGTCTAATTATGTATATCAAAGTTTTCCATGTAGGCATAAAAACAACATAGGAAGTTAAGCGTAAAGACTTTTTTAGCTCACGGACCTAATTATTTTGGATTCAATGTACATTTTGTTGCTGAACATACGGTAATTTTGAATGTAATCACCTGTTTGTTAACTATATATTTGGATTTAAATTCTTGCACGAAAGTACCTAATATATCATTCAAAATTAGCACAAGGAAACGGAAGATGATAAAAATAAGAATTTCATGCAAAAAAGGATGAATGTTGTAGAAAAGTTACAGAAAAAAGAGAACTAAAACACAATGTTCTATCAAAAGTATGATGGTAAGATAAAAATGGGTAATATACATACAACTTAAATTAAACGCTCTTCATCAGATTCTATACAACCAATTTTGATCAGTCTAAAATGGACCCCTTAACTGGCTTACAATGACATAAGGAAGTAGTGAACTAGTGGAAAAGCATCAAAATAAATAACTATATCTCTTTGTATAACAAAGGTTGCATATACCATGATAAGTGTAACGACCCAAATTTTTGGTCAATTTTATATTATTTTGATGACCTGAAAGTAGACCATTTTTGAGACAGCCTCGGATTTCGATGAAACCAATTTTATCTGATCTGTAACGTCAAAATATGTCAGATTCCAAATTTCAAGTCAATCGGAATTAGTGTGTAAACGTACGTAATATAAATGCGTGTTGAAAACCAATTAAAATTAATAAGAGCTAGAAATAAGGGCATTTTTTAAATAGTCTCTGAATTCGGCGAGACCAATTTTATTGGATCCGTATTAGTGAAATATATATGATTTCAAATTTTGTATTGACTAGATATACGGTTTAATCATACGAGTTAAAAAACGTAGGAATAGTTTATTTAAATTAAGTAGTTTATGTTCGTAAATGGATATTTGGAAACCCTTTAATTTTATATAAAATGGTAAATGACAACATTAATGATCTATTAGCATGTACTAAGGGTTTCGTAGAATTTAAATTAATTTAAGGGAGTTATTACCTTTCTTAGTTAAATCTAAAATGTTACTTTACTTATATAATAAAGAAAGGATTCTTAGCCATTAGGCTCCTTAAGCCTCCACCATTTAGACAACTTATGTCCTTCCCCATACAGGTGTCATTTTATTCCATTTTCTCTCTTTTCTAGAGTACTTAGGCAATGTGATAGAGAGAAGGTCTTAGTGGTTTTCATTTTCATTTAGTTCCATTTCCATGATTTCTCTTCTCCCCTTTCTTACACCTTAGCTCCAATGGCCTCCTCTGTCACGACCCCAAACCCCGTACGACGGTGCAAGGGTAATCTTTGGAATATAACACATAAACAGATTACAGCAGAACAGAAATAAATAAATACACTAGATAATTACAATAGAATACGCTGAATAAACATAATCATCAGAGTTACACAGTATACGGGACCATACTTAGTACAAATACAGTTCAGCTTTACATAAAATGTCCACAGCGGAAATCTAAACATAATATGTACAATAGGAGCTGAACATCATAAAAAGAGATAAATGTTAGAATCCATCTTCAGCTCCAGCTATCCAGAAAGAGCCTGCTAAAACCTGAATACAAGGCCGCTCGTGCAGAAAAAGGGACACCCGAGTTTGCAAGTGAAACAAACTACGAGTCAGTCATGGGACTGGTATGAGAAGTCTATTTAACATATTTTTCAATATGGCTAATCACAGGACCACGCCACTTCCGCGGAACGGGTTTACTCCATTGGATTGCCAGTGCTCTAAAATAAGTAAATCTTTTAAACATCGCAATGCTTTTTATAAAAATGAAGACATTATAAGACTCAGTACCCATCACACAATGCAACACAAACCGGAGGATAGAGTTTTACCATATAATGGCCAAAATATGCTTGATACGAATAAAACAAAAGCATTTGATATTAATACTAGTGTTTATATGTTTCAAAAACAATTTCAAATCATAAGTATCAATCATAGACGGCATTAATGCCCCATACCACTATGTCGCCATATATAGGTATACGATCAAAACCGCACGAAGTCGTATTTGGAAATTGGATTTCCGTCATGAACCGAGGCAAGGGATCGTCCTCTTTGCTTCAAGACAATTTAGCTTACCAAGTCTCACGCAAGCGCGCAGGCAAGCCTTGGATCGTCAGGGCCAGTCCACCGATGTGGATAAAAATTCCTAAACATTGCGTTTCCCCGCCCTTTGGGGCGTAAATGAGTCCTACGACACCATCGGCTTCACTTAGTCACCGATATATCCGAGACGCCTCGCAATAGCAACAACCACACGGTGAAAATAATATAAATGTCAGGGCTGGTAGGTGATTGACATCACTCTAGCTATAAAGAAATGCATGTCATCCCTGAGGTCCTCCCCCGTTTCTGGTTCATATCGGGGTGTGAGGCTCGCGAATTCACATTATACACAAAGCTGCGACACACAGGTCGTGCTTTGATCATCAACCACAAGACTTTGCTTTTCAACAGAAGCCTTGATCATCTGCCACTTAGGCATGCCACACAGGCAATTCACTCCATGCGACTGATTTCTATCGATATATAACCTTTGAGCTCGTACGTCTCAGAGAATGGCGTTAAGCAGGAGAATAAATTCTCCGCCGCCAAACATATATATATTTAATAGAGATCAATCAGCACAGAACAAAATCCAATGTCAGACACACAGTCCATTTACAAGTTCGTTCTAGGTCTGAATGAAACTGGAGGCACTCAATACCTCGCATATCCGTACAATCAACAAGTACATCCGGACGGCTACCACTTCAGCCCCATCAAGGTAGCTACTCCTATCATGAGCATCAGTAGCACCCCTCCATTCGACGTGAAGATCATCGGTCTTGCATCGTCTTCATATCTTCGACTTTCAATCGTCGATCAATTATTTGAAATGAGAATCAACTCGACCTTTTCAAATAATTCACGTATATTTAGAATTTCAAATCAATTCATTTCAATGGTTAAATTATTCGATATCACTAATTCTGTTCTTCAATGTAATTTTCACGCCAAACACATTCAACCATCAATTATCACATAAACCGAGCAAATTCAGTTTATTTCCATTCCATATCGTTTATAATATTTTATCATGATTTATCGCTATTTTTATTTATTTAAAAATAGCCAATTCACTCAAACGACGCTTCAAGCCATAACGCGGCCATTGCACTGTTTTTCTTCAGATTTGATTTACACATATTTGAAAATCTAACTGTTGGATCTTCACAAATTTTATATCATTAGAAAGATCTTTTCAAAACGAATCCAACGGTTTTAGTTTTGGGAAAATCGCAGGTCGGATCTCCCGCACTAATTGTTTGAAGTTACGATTTCAAAATACGAACTGCATCGTCATTATTCGATTTAATTTAATTATATTTTTATATATATAAATATAATCGATTCTGGCGCTGTTTTTCTTTAGACTTGAATTAAACATTCCAGACAATCCAACCGTTGGATCTTCACAAAGTGGGTGTCGTTGGAAAGATATTTCCAAGGCGAACCCAACGGTTTCGGTTTCGGGAAAATCCGATAGTCGGATCTCCCGCACTAATCGTTTGAAATCACGGTTTCAAAACACGAACTGCAGCTTCGTTATTCGATTTATTTTAATTATATTTATATAATTATATATAAATATAAATCTTTCTTCGATTTCAAAACTACATACATTTCATATATTTGATGAAATGATATTTTTGTCATCAAAAATATTTATTCAACACATGAATATTTTTAGCACTTCATATTCATAATAAAAATGTAGATTTTATTGTTCAATCTATATAGTCAACACATGAATGTTTTTGACTTCACACATATGATAAAAAAATGATTTTTATCGTTCTAATCCTTTATTCAACACATGAATATTTTCTATAGTTGATATATATAATAAAAAGGTTATTTTTATCTTTCAAAGAATTTATCCAACACATGAGCTTCATTCAACACATGAATTTCTATTCAACACATGAATTTCTATTCAGCACATGAATTCCTATTCAACACATGAATTTCTATTCAACACATGAATATAGTTCGGTAGTTTATATATATATATATAATAAAAATGTTATTTTCATTGTAAAACAATTTATTTCAAAACCCGATTATTTTACATGAGATAAAAATGTTATTTTGATATTTCAAAGAATTTATTCAACACAGGAACTTCATTCAACACATGAATTTCTATTCAACACATGAATATATTCTCAACACATGAAAATAATTTTAACACATGAATATTATTGAAAATTTTGGCATCATAACGGCAGGGTAGTTAAAACCGGCACCTTCCCTAGTACGGCTCCTCGCTCTACCTTAAAACCTCGTCGTTTTTGATAATGCGGATTTCATGCATCTAATTCGTACGTAGACGAGCATGTTTATTTTTCTTTTCCACAAACTAATCCTATGTGGTTTCATCCAAAATAATTCTCAACCACAAACAGGTATTTTTCAACCACAATCAATCATTCATGATTTTCACCAAATTTCACATCAACCAATAATCCAAACAATATCACAGCCAATAAATATCGTCCATGATCTGTGGACGAGGGGAGTGTATATATATATATGTGTGTGTGTGTGTGTGTGTGTGTATATATATATTCGTATATAAATATATTTTAATTTCATTTCACTTCATTTCAATCATTTCAGCGCATATATAATTATTACAATGCATATATAACCTATACATCTAGCATACAATTCATACAACGCTTATACTTGAGGTGTACAATGCTTATATAACTTATACATCGACTATATAATTTATATATCGTTGTTTTCCAAATCGTTTATAAATTAGAAATCTCACATTGGGTTCCACTCCACCAAAAATAGTAGAAGGCTCAGAAAAATATCCGGTCTCTTCTAAAATGTAGAAGACGTCCGCACGAGTCAACTATCTCTTATTTCACTGGATTTCGTCAACATAGCAAAAAGATGTGATTTTTTGCAGTGAAATCATAAACCGTAGCGCTTTAAAGCGCTATAAAACAGTTAAATAAAATAAAGGCCGTACCTTTTTATTTTGATTCAAAACTATGTTTTAGTTTTTCGATCAATCCGCGCAACGATATGATGATCGGCCTTTACCACAGCGTAGGGCTTGGAAATCCGCACCTAGGGGTACAAACCACCCCGAACTCGCATGCGCCAGGGTAGAGGAAAAGAGGCCGACGCCGGCGATCTTCAGGAGGGCGGATCTCTCGAACGACGCGACGAGGTGGGTTGAGGCTACTATGGATTTGAAGAGGAAGGGATTCTCTACAGAATTCCCAACTGGGTCGAGGTGTTTTGTGGAGCGGATTGGAAGAAATCAGGCTGGGAAGTGATGAAAAACTTCCGCCGTCGCCTGGGGTATTATCGGGGAAAGAGAAAAAGTAAATGGGCTAACGAGATTTTTTCTTTTATTTATATATTTTTGAAAATTCGAAAATACCCCTCTTCACAAACTAGCTCCAATCCAAACCCAACGACTGTTGTCCCTAGCCAAATACACCCATCCCGAACACAATGGAATATGTTTCGTAGGCCCATTCGACTGTTTCAGTCAGTTTTTCTTCAAATTAAAATATAAAACATTCAATATTTGATTTGAACGTACATTTCAATTTGCCGGGGCCACATAATGATTCAAAAAATTCCAGAAAAATAAATCTAGTTATGTTTTGACCATACGGTCCCAACAAAACTGGTTTCGTCGAATTCTGAGACCGTTTGAAAAATGGTCATTTTCTGGTCGATCCAATTTAACAGAAATTCACCAAACACATTTTCCTTTGCCACGCTCACATATTAACTTCAAAAATTATGAAATTTGAAACCTAGCAATAATTTGACATCCCTGATCCAACAAAAGTGGTTTCGTCAAATTCTGAGGTCGTTTGCAAAATGTCTATTTTCACGGGCTATATAAATTCTATAGCGACCTTTCTAAAAATTCATTTGACCATAACTTTTGACTCCCACTATGAAACTTCGATTTTTCATATTTGTTAGAAAGATATTCACTAACAGATTTTAATATTTTTGGTTTCACTAAAATCCGTTATATTTTGCACCCGGTATAGTCAGTCAAAGTTTGAATTGAAATTTTAAAACTGCCGCGCCATTTCAGGTCTTGTTTTAATTTCAAAATAAATATATTTATTTTCAAACATCAATTCAAACATACTTTTCGTCATTATTATTTAAAATAATTTATTTTAAATATTTAAAATCCACTAAAATAGCCAATTTAAATTTTTTAAACTGGCTCAGATATTCTGGGTTGTTACAATCTCCCCCACTTAAAACTTTTCGTCCCGGAAAAGGAACAAAGTCGAAAGTTGTTTAATTAACCAACTCAACTTTCCTTCTGGCTTCCATCCTCCAACTTTTCAGTTTCTAAGAATTTTCAAATTCTCCAAAAATTTGGCTAACACCCTAAATTTTCGAAAAATTTCGCCATAACCTCCTTTGTACAGGGAGGGGTTTGGAAATTTATTGGGCCGTATTAGGTACCGAATAAATCCTAATAAGAATGCACATATTTATAGTGATATATTCCGGTGTCCACAGGGGAGTGTGTATAGATTATAACTCCAGAGAATAAATTCGCGTCACCCTATAAATGGTTTTTGTGCCTTAATGACCAGAGAGACGCGTTTATTGTCATCTCTAGAACAGTGTGGGGTTTTTATTAATCTTGCAATTTACCGTTATATTTTATATGATCCATATCAGTCATCAGTTCAACCTGTAAAATATAGCCATCGCCATACAAGCCTCTCGCTCGTATGGTAAATCTTCAACCTCGTCACACAAGCTCTAAATGCTTATGTGGTATATGGTGAAGTATGCCTATCTTCAAGAAGTATGCCATGTAGTGTAGTTCAAAATTAATTGTTACTATCCTATTGTAATAACCTAGAAATTCTGAGCCAATTTAAAATTTTTATTTTGGCAATTATAATGAAGTTTGAATATTTAAAATGAATTATTTTAAATAATATTGTCGAGAAATTTATTTTGAATAGAATTCGAACGTATATATTTATATAGATCGTCGTTAGAATATAAATATTTTATTTTAATTATATAACGAGCCTGAAATGGCGCGGTAGTTTGAAAATTCGATTTCAAACTTCAAATGAATATACAGAAATCGTTTTACTCAGAACTGGAAGAAACAAGAAATATTTGAATCTATTTAATCATATCTTTCTAACGAAGTTGAGAAACTGAGATTTCACTTTAGAAGTTGAAAGATATGTCCAGTTTAAAATTCAGAAAAGTCGCTGTGGAATATATATATTTTTTAATATATGTAAAGGCCCTTAGAAATGGAAATTTTTCAAATGACCTCGGTTTTCGACGAAACCACTTTTGTTGGATCCAGGATGTCGAATTATTGCTAGATACCAAAATTCTTAATTTTTTTGAATCAATATGTTAGCATGGCAAAAGAAAACGTGTTTTAACTATTTCAGTCAATTTCGATAGACTAGAAAATGGCCATTTTCCAAACGGTCTCAGAATTTGATGAAATTAGTTTTGTTAGAACCATATCGTCGAAGTGAAGCTAGAAAATATTTTTCGGGAATTTTTAGAGTCCATATGTGGCCCCGGTAAATTGAAATGTACGTTTAAATTTAATATATATTGATTTATATTTTATTTTTAATGAAAACTTGTCAAAACATTAGAATTGGCTTACGAAACATATCCCATTGTGTTCAGAATGGGGGTATTTGGCTAGGGGCGACAGTCGTCGGGTTTGGATTGGAGTTCGTGGCGATAACCAAGTATTTTTAGAAGTAAATGAATTAAATAATATAAAAATTTAATATAAACCCCCCTCCCTCAGCCAATTAGTTTTTTCTCTCTTGAACCCTAGCCCTAACTTTTTCCGCCGTCACCCAGTTTTAAAGGCGGAAATCGCTTTAATCTTTGATCCCAAATTTCTCTAAAGATACAACGAATTAAGGGTTGATTTCAGAAGCAAAAATGTAGAGTGGAGAGGGATCTAGATGCTCAACGGAGCTGATTTGAAATTGTCACTCGAGGAGACCAGAATCTCTGTCAGAAGAGACGTCGTTCGCGTTGTTTCTAGTGGCGTTGGAGCCCACCGAACTGCACCACTTTTGAGCTGGAGGAAGGCGAGGCAAGGCTCTCCGATGTGGCGTGGTTTGATCTTGGTCACGGCAAACGATAAGGGTGCGGTTTTGAACCCTAATTCGGAATGATGGGTTAAAGGGTTCGACAGTTTTACAAACGAGGAATATAAAGAAAGTCAACGGCCTGATTTTTCTACGGGTAAATGGAATTAAAGTGTAGTTAAATATATGTATAAAATTGTTTAAATGTTTAAATTGCTATAACATTGTCATACGGAAACGGAATGCAGCGATTTCAGATGCGTTGGGATTGCATCAGCGAACACTACGCAATAGAACCGATCGGAACGGAGCAGAGCCAATTGGAATTTCAAGCAAATTTGAAGGCAAACAGAAACAAAACTGAAACCGATCAATGTGAGAATTCTCTCACTATAATTTTCTGTACAGTTATTTATTTCATAACTGCATATATGAACTGTTCCCCGTCGTCCACAGACCATGGACGACTTGTTTGATTGTATTCTGTGTGAAAATATCATATATATTGAAAGTGAAAATATCATATATATTGAAAGTGAAAATATCATATATACTGAAAGTGAAAATATCGTGTATATTGAAAGTGAAAATATCATATATATTGAAAAGAGAAAATATCGTATATATTGAAAAGCAAAAATATCATATATATTGAAAGCGAAAATATCGTATATATTGAAAAGCGAAAATATCGTATATATTGAAAGTGAAACTATCGTATATATCGAAAGTGAAAATATCTTATATATTGAAAGTGAAAATATCGTATATATTGAAAGTGAAAATATCGTATACATTGAAGAGTGAAAATATCGCATATATTGAAAAGTGAAAATATCGTATATATTGAAAGTGAAAATATCATGTGTGTGTGTGTGTGTATATATATATGAAATGAAACCGATATATATGAAATGAAAACGATATATATATATGAAATGTGAAAACGATATATATATATATATATATGAAATGAAAACGATATATATATATATATATATATATATATATATATATATATGAAATGTGAAAATGATTTGATTGTTAAAAATATAATTTTTTAACATATATATACACTTTATAAAATTGTCGTGTATATGGCATATTCAATTTTGATTAGAAATTGAATATGAAGTTGAAATCATTTTGAAAACGAATTTAAAACGATTTATAAAATATGTTTTAAAAAGGAAATCGACAAAATATATATTATATATATATTATATAATGGCCTGAATAGAACGCGCCGCGCTGCGGCAGTTCGCGAATTTCGACCATTAACTTTGAACGGACATTACGGGAGATCCGACCGTCGTATTCTCCTATAACTGGAACCGTTGGGTTTGTATCGAAAAGAGCTTTCTAATGAATGTGAGAAATTTGAAATCTAACGGTTGGATTTGGAATTATGTCCAAATCAAATTTGAAAAAGCTCACTGTAAGTGCAGTTCGATGGTCGTTGATGGAAATCGACTGTATGGGCCTTGATAAAAGTATTAAAAATACCAATAATTTGTGTAAAATCATAAGAAATGATTTGGTAAGAATTGGGATGAAAAAACTCCATATTTGAAAAGATAAAAGTAGATTTTTATCGAAATGAACTAATTTTGAACCAGAATTATAATCCCATTTATTTTAAAAATAAATAAAGTGCATGTAACGACCCGCATTCTACGCATCATAGAATCGTAGAATATTTATTTCTGTCACATACGAAGTCGTATGGTCATGTAACTTTGGGAGACGACTATTGGGGTCATTTCCCATGTTCATGATTTTTCCCAATTTTTAAATGACCATTTTACCCCTAGTTGGCACTGTTTTGGCCTTAACTTTTGACTGGAAAGGAATTTTGACCTGAAACCACTTCCATTGGCTCCGGATGATGGTTTCTCTTTCCGTAGAATGGTCACATTAGCCAAACGGACTTACCGTTTGGGAGATATGGCTGAAACAAGTTTCAGATGGTGAAAAACAGCTTAATTGGGCTTAAACGGGTGATTAGCAGCTAGGCCCAAGGGGAATTTCGGGTTTAGGGAGATATAGGTGCTGATTAGGGTTAGAAAACATTTCTTTAGACATTTTCCAGCCGTCACTTTCATTCTTAACCTAGTCATGGCCTCCACTCTCTAAATCTCTCTAAAACACCCAAAAATCACCTTCTAATTGAAGATTAGGCTTAGCAAACATTAAATTAAGAAGAAAAAGCACCAAAGCAAGGTTGGAGCTGCTGTATAAGATTGGGAACAGCGCCAAATCAGAGAATATTTCAGTTTTGGGGTTCTAGTTGTGGCAAAGGTGAGTGATAGCATCGTTTTGACACTAATTACAGTTAATTAAGGGTAATTAGTGAAGATTAGCGAATTTATACACTAATAAATTCTAGAAAAATGTTTAGAAATTCTTAAATAATGTTTCATGCCTCTGTTAGAAAATTTAGACGATTTGATTAAGTTTTACTAAGTATATGCTTAAACATGATTAAGAAGGATTATAGGAAAACGTGAAGTTTTAGCCACTTTTGATCTATTTTGATTCATTTGGATTGTTGTTTGATGTTTGGGGTTGTTCTTACATATTGCTATGACACTATGGTATGTTATATGATTGATTAGAATAGTTAAATTGGTCGAAAACGTCGTCGAATGGCGTAGAAAGCTCGCTGGAAAGTTGCAGAAAAGTGCAGGTCCCGAACCGGTTCGGATCGGAGAAGGGGTCGGATCGGACTAGTGAACTGGCCAAGGGAACCCGAACTGGATTGGGACTTGTCACTGGAAGGAGCTTGGCAGGAAGGAAGGCCATTGCTTAGAGTTGGAGTGGACAGAAGACCGGATCGGAGCAATAGAGCAGATCGGATCGGAGAAAGGGAACAGGACGGATCGGAGCAGACAAACAGGTCAAACAGAAGGAATCGGATCGGATGAACTACCTCCGAACCGAACTCAAGCAGAGACAACCGGACCCAACCGATATCTGAAGGGGGAGAATCGCTGAACCGACCCGACCCGGAGGAAGACACCGACCCGACCCGAAGTGGACTACCGACCCGACCTGATGAAGGTGATGACTACCGAACCGAACAGAATCCTAGAGCTGCTGCTGCGCGACAACTCTTCTGAAAACCCACTCCAATTCGATCAAAACCTGAGATGCAAAGGAAGTCCAGATGAGAAGTTAGAGCTCAAGATTTAGATGGGAATCAATGAGTTCGCTTCATGGTTGGGCTTTGCTGCGGGACGCGTGCCAAGGAGTTATCGACGTCTATAGCTTTGGACCACTATGGTAGGAGGTACGAAGGCGGATTCAGGGCCATTATGGCATCGGTAGTACCAAGGGCTACGACCAATGAAGTGGGTCATTGAAATGTTTGGTCATGACTCCAAGTGTTTGGCTTGGTCATAGCAGGGTTTCTACAAGTCGGGATTCGTCATTGCCTCAGTTTTGTCTAGTGTTCCAAAGTGGTAGATGTCGTATGCTTTACGCACTGAGTGAGAGATGTGAGGATGGTTGCTAGGGATGATTTGTTTGCTATCATTGTGACATGCACACCCCACCCCCGTATTCTTACACTATTTATTTTGGCACCTTGGAGTATTGTACGGTATGTGGTACTAACTCTTTGGTTGCAGGTCCAGGTTCAGGTATGGTTTAGTATACCTGTTATTACTCTGTTTAGATGCTTATCGCTCATACCAGGCTTTATGTCTGACCCAGAGTTTTATGTCTCTTCTTATTACTCTGGGTGCTCACACGAGCAGACTAGAGACAGGTTAGCTGGTGATGCACGGGTAGATGATCCGGAGACGAGCAGGAGGCTTCCACGTAATATATGTAGTATTCTCCCTGTATTGTTGAAGATCACTGCTTGGGCATTGGTGGTGTATCTTCTACTTTAGTTTCTTTTGATTAGAGACAGTGAATTTGGAAAGTTGTAATAAGCTGTATTTGGATTTCCGCTGCTCTGATGTTGACATTGATTATTAGTTATCAGCTTATACACTGTCTCACCTGTTTTATGTCAAGTATGTTATTATTATATTTTATTCCATGCGCTGTGAGACATTCTACAGGTTCCTTGATTTGTTCATTCCCTTCTTTCCTTTCTTTGGCAACCGTTCCGTGCTAGTCGGGACATGTGTACAGCGCACTTTCGGAGGAAATGCAGGCTGGTGCGGGGCGGGCCGTCACACTTGGTATCAGAGCCAGGTTGCGTAGTTAACCTAGGGAAGTTATCAGGGAGAGATATTATGCGTATACGAGAGAGCGTATTTGTGATTACTTTGGTTTTTAAAAGCTATATATATATACTATTAGTAGTATAAGGATGAAGTCGTACTGCACTAGCACCACTATGGAGTCGTTAATCATTTCCTTTTTCAGATTGACGATGAGCCGATATGTTAGAGGTACCGGTAGGGGAGCCAATAATGGGAATGCTGCTGACATGAGGACGATGTTTACTGACCTCATGAGGGAGATGCTTAGAGATGTACAGAGGGCAGCTCCCAATGGTGGAAATGGTGGTGGTCCAATAGTGCAGGCGCCAAGAGTCGACTTCGCCAAGCTGAATAAGGATTATACTAGCCTTGGTGGGAAGCCGTTCCACGGAACGGAGTCGGCCACGGATGTTCAGGATTGGTTGGATAGTTGCGAACGTATCTTCGAGGATTTGGGTATTGAGGATGCAATGAAGAAAAAGCTAGCGTCCCGTCAGCTGCAAGGGCGGGCAATGAATTGGTGGAATGCTATAAAGGCAGCTACTCCCGAAGATCAGATTACTTGGGAGCAGTTTAAGGCTCGCTTTAGTGAGAAGTTCGTTCCAGCTGCTCAGAAGTCAGTGTTGTTTAAGAAATTCTTGGAGCTCAAGCAGAATGGCAGAGCTGTCTCGGAGTACATTGCTGAATTCGACACTTTGTCAAAGTATGGGTTATCTCTTATTGATACTGCCGAGAAAAAGAATGAGAAATTCATAACTGGGTTAGATCAGTACTTAGGGGAAAGGCTTATTAACCACATCGACGATACGTTTGAGTCGATTGTGGGGAAAGCATTAAGATCAGAGAGTCTCTACCCTAAGCCGAAGACTGAGGTTGCATCCGCAGATGAGCCAAAGCCACAAGTAAGTGGTGGAGGCAAGGGTGGTTCCCAGAATAAGAGAAAGCAGAACCAAGCTAAGGATGGCCAGAGGAAAAAGAATAAGCAAGATGTGGAGTGCTTCAGCTGTGGTAAGAAGGGCCATTATGCTAGTAATTGTCGGGCCAAGCCAGCGGATAGGAAGTGCTTCAACTGTGGCCAAATGGGACATCACAAGGATAAGTGTCCACAGCCCCCTAAAGAAAAGCAAATGGTGAAAGCATACGCTCTTAATGCTATTCCTTCTTCGTCGAATGCCCCAACTGCGGCGGAGAAGGGAAAGAATGTCGTCATTCAAGGTATGCTTTCTGTTTATGATGTTCCTGTTAGAGTTTTGTTTGATACCGGAGCTTCCAGTTCTTTCATTTCTAGTGACCTGGTAGATAGGTTGGGATTGGAGCCCGAGATTGTCGATAGACCTTTAGTAGTGACGAACCCGATTGGTGGTTCGACTAGCCTTAGCATGATTTGTCGTAATGTGGTCTTATCGAGTCATGGATGCATGTTTGTTTGTGATTGCTTTGTTTTGGGCTTTACTGGGTTTGGCATTATTTTGGGAGTAGATTGGCTCCAAAGATACGGGGTGGTGGTAGACTGTGAGGGCTTGTTGGTGACAGCTAGAGCGGATGATGGGCGGAGGATAGTGTTTGGTGGTCTACCCAGTAAGGGGGTATTGGCTAGTTTTCTAAACTCCCTCGACATTCCGCATAGTGAGTTGTCAGGTTTGCCCGTGGTTGGCCAGTATCCGGATGTTTTCGAAGAAGTGACCGGACTTCCACCACACCGAGAGATTGAGTTTCGTATTGATTTGGTAAAGGATGCCAGGCCTATAGTGATGCCACTTCGTCGTATGGCACCAAGAGAGCAGCGAGAGCTCGAGGTGCAAGTCAGCGATCTTTTGAAGAAGGGATTTATCAGAAGGAGTGTTTCTGAATGGGGAGCACCTGTTGTGTTTGCTACCAAGGCGGATGGTTCCCTTCGTTTGTGTGTAGACTACCGCGAATTGAATAAAGTGACGAGGAAGAACAAGTATCCTCTACCGCGGATAGATGATTTGTTTGATCAGTTGAGTGGCGCGAGAGTATTTTCTCAGTTGGATCTCGCGACAGGTTTTCATCAGCTTAGAGTGGGAGCTGAGAGTATAGCTAAAACGGCATTTCGGACGCCGTCTGGGTTTTATGAGTGGTTGGTCATGCCATTCGGGCTGACCAATGCCCCAGCATATTTTGTGGATCTTATGAATAGGGTATTCAGAGATCAGTTGAATAAGTTTGTCCTTGTGTTCGTTGATGATATTTTGGTCTACTCGAGGACAGAGGAAGAACACAAGGGACATTTAAGAATAGTGATGGAGGTGTTGAGAAAACACCAATTGAAAGCAAAGTTTTCTAAGTGTCACTTCTGGAAGAGGGAAGTGAGGTTCTTGGGCCATGTTGTATCAGAAAATGGTATTGCCGTGGACCCGGCAAAGGTGGCTACGGTACAGGATTGGCCTACGCCCAAGAATGCAACAGATGTAAGGAGTTTCTTGGGATTAGCGGGATATTATCGTAAGTTTATCCAAGGTTTCTCCAAGATAGCAGCACCATTGACCCAGTTGACCAAGAAGAATCAAGCTTTTGTCTGGGATGAAAGGTGCGAGAACGCATTCAAAAGTCTCAAGGACAAGTTGACAAGCGCACCAGTGCTAGTCATTCCTAAGGGGGATGAAGAGATGACGGTATACACGGATGCCTGTGGTACCGGACTGGGTGTTGTATTGATGCAAGGCGGTAGGGTTGTAGCTTACGCAAGTCGGCAATTGAAACCACACGAGAGAAGATACCCTACCCATGATTTAGAATTGGCAGCGATCGTGTTCGCGTTAAGGATGTGGAGACACTATCTCTTGGGAGAACGATTTGAGCTGTTTACAGATCATAAGTCGTTGATGTATCTATTCTCCCAGAAGGATTTAAATCTCCGTCAGCAGAGATGGTTAGAGTTCTTAGCTTCCTATGATTTTGACATCGCATACACACCAGGAAAGGGTAATGCGGTGGCTGATGCATTGAGTAGAAGACATGCCAGCTTAGGGGCTATGTTCCTTGAATGGAAGCAACTGGAGTTTATCGCGGGGTTTGATTTCAGACCAAAGTGCGAATTGGATCCAGGAATGTTAGCAAGTTTGACGATCAGACCCACTTTGATTGAGCGGATCAGCTCTAGTCAGAGGGACGATCCTAATCTATTGGAAATCATCTCCAAATTAGAGATGGGTATCGATGAGGAGATGAACAAGTATGGGCTTGATCGAGATAGATGGCTTAGAAAGAATGGAAAACTTGTTGTACCCAACGTAAATGGATTGAGGGATGAAGTGCTTAGAGAATGTCATCACTCAAAGCTGACTATACACCCCGGTGGTAATAAGATGTATCGAGATATGAAGCAGACTTACTACTGGGAAGGGATGAAAAGAGACGTTGGGAAATTTATATCCAAATGCATGAATTGCCAGCTAGTTAAAGCCGAGCAAAAGAAGCCTAGTGGTTTGTTACAGCCCTTAGAAATACCCGAATGGAAATGGGAGCAAGTCTCGATGGATTTCATCGATGGTTTACCAAGGACTAGATCGGGACATAATAGCATTTGGGTGATTGTGGACCGATTGACCAAAAGTGCAAGATTTATACCAGTCAAATCGACCAGAACGGCAGCTAAGTTAGCAGAATTATATATGAAGTGGGTAGTGAGATTTCATGGAGTACCCAAAAGCATTGTGAGTGACCGAGACCCGTTGTTCACTAGTGGGTTTTGGAAAAGCTTACAAGAGGCCCTAGGGTCAGAGTTACATCTCAGTACCGCATATCATCCTCAGACCGACGGTCAGACGGAGAGGGTGAACCGTATTTTGGAAGATCTCTTGAGAGCATGTATATTGGATTTTGGTGGATCATGGGATGACCATTTGCATCTAGTAGAGTTTGCATATAATAATAGCTACCAATCCAGTATCGGTATGGCTCCGTTTGAAGCTTTGTACGGAAGACCATGCAACTCACCATCATGTTGGATAGAGACTGGCGAGAAGTTTATGCTTGGACCAGATGTGGTGAGGGAAACTTCAGATAAAATCAAGACCATTCAACAACGAATGAAGGCTGCCCAAGATAGGCAGAAGAGTTATGCTGATAAGAGAAGAAGAGACTTAAAATTCTCCGTTGGCGACTTGGTGTTTGTCAAGATTTCTCCGTTGAAGAGCGTAATACGATTTGGCAGGAGAGGCAAGTTGACACCAAGGTTTGTTGGCCCATTCCCTGTTCTTGAACTAGTCGGGAATTTGGCGTATAGAATTGACTTACCAGAGAAGATGGCGGGATTTCATAACGTATTTCATGTTTCCCAACTAAGGAAGTTCGTTCACGACTCAGATATGACTATTTCACCTGATCAGTTAGAGGACTTCGAAGTAGAACCCGAGGCGGTTGGGAACCGCAAGCCGGCCCGTATTGTCGAGCACGACATGAAGCAACTTAGAAGGAAGACGGTGAAGCTAGTCAAGGTTCAGTGGGGCGAGGACGAGGATGATTGTACTTGGGAGACAGAGGAGAACATTAGGAAGACTTATCCGGAACTCTTTGCCTGGTAAGATTTTGACTTCGATTTAGTTTTCCGCATGCTAGGATAGGCTTGTTCGCTTGTTTTGCATGATTGATTGTTCTATATGGTTGTTAGGCATGCGGGATCCTTTGCTTTGGGTTAAGGAATTTCGGGGGCGAAATTTCTTAAGGGGGGGAGAGTGTAACGACCCGCATTCTACGCATCATAGAATCGTAGAATATTTATTTCTGTCACATACGAAGTCGTATGGTCATGTAACTTTGGGAGACGACTATTGGGGTCATTTCCCATGTTCATGATTTTTCCCAATTTTTAAATGACCATTTTACCCCTAGTTGGCACTGTTTTGGCCATAAATTTTGACTGGAAATGAATTTTGACCTGAAACCACTTCCATTGGCTCCGGATGATGGTTTCTCTTTCCGTAGAATGGTCACATTAGCCAAACGGACTTACCGTTTGGGAGATATGGCTGAAACAAGTTTCAGATGGTGAAAAACAGCTTAATTGGGCTTAAACGGGTGATTAGCAGCTAGGCCCAAGGGGAATTTCGGGTTTAGGGAGATATAGGTGCTGATTAGGGTTAGAAAACGTTTCTTTAGACATTTTCCAGCCGCCACTTTCATTCCTCTTAACCTAGTCATGGCCTCCACTCTCTAAATCTCTCTAAAACACCCAAAAATCACCTTCTAATTGAAGATTAGGCTTAGCAAACATTAAATTAAGAAGAAAAAGCACCAAAGCAAGGTTGGAGCTGCTGTATAAGATTGGGAACAGCGCCAAATCAGAGAATATTTCAGTTTTGGGGTTCTAGTTGTGGCAAAGGTGAGTGATAACATCGTTTTGACACTAATTACAGTTAATTAAGGGTAATTAGTGAAGATTAGCGAATTTATACACTAATAAATTCTGGAAAAATGTTTAGAAATTCTTAAATAATGTTTCATGCCTCTGTTAGAAAATTTAGACGATTTGATTAAGTTTTACTAAGTATATGCTTAAACATGATTAAGAAGGATTATAGGAAAACGTGAAGTTTTAGCCACTTTTGATCTATTTTGATTCATTTAGATTGTTGTTTGATGTTTGGGGTTGTTCTTACATATTGCTATGACACTATGGTATGTTATATGATTGATTAGAATAGTTAAATTGGTCGAAAACGTCGTTGAATGGCGTAGAAAGCTCGCTGGAAAGTTGCAGAAAAGTGCAGGTCCCGAACCGGTTCGGATCGGAGAAGGGGTCGGATCGGACTAGTGAACTGGCCAAGGGAACCCGAACTGGATTGGGACTTGTCACTGGAAGGAGCTTGGCAGGAAGGAAGGCCATTGCTTAGAGTTGGAGTGGACAGAAGACCGGATCGGAGCAATAGAGCAGATCGGATCGGAGAAAGGGAACAGGACGGATCGGAGCAGACAAACAGGTCAAACAGAAGGAATCGGATCGGATGAACTACCTCCGAACCGAACTCAAGCAGAGACACCCGGACCGAACCGATATCTGAAGGGGGAGAATCGCTGAACCGACCCGACCCGGAGGAAGACACCGACCCGACCCGAAGTGGACTACCGACCCGACCTGATGAAGGTGATGACTATCGAACCGAACAGAATCCTAGAGCTGCTGCTGCGCGACAACTCTTCTGAAGACCCACTCCAATTCGATCAAAACCTGAGATGCAAAGGAAGTCCAGATGAGAAGTTAGAGCTCAAGATTTAGATGGGAATCAATGAGTTCGCTTCATGGTTGGGCTTTGCTGCAGGACGCGTGCCAAGGAGTTATCGGCGTCTATAGCTTTGGACCACTATGGTAGGAGGTACGAAGGTGGATTCAGGGCCATTATGGCATCGGTAGAACCAAGGGCTACGACCAATGAAGTGGGTCATTGAAATGTTTGGTCATGACTCCAAGTGTTTGGCTTGGTCATAGCAGGGTTTCTACAAGTCGGGATTCGTCGTTGCCTCAGTTTTGTCTAGTGTTCCAAAGTGGTAGATGTCGTATGCTTTACGCACTGAGTGAGAGATGTGAGGATGGTTGCTAGGGATGATTTTTTTGCTATCATTGTGACATGCACACCCCACCCCCGTATTCTTACACTATTTATTTTGGCACCTTGGAGTATTGTACGGTATGTGGTACTAACTCTTTGGTTGCAGGTCCAGGTTCAGGTATGGTTTAGTATACCTGTTATTACTCTGTTTAGATGTTTATCGCTCATACCAGGCTTTATGTCTGACCCAGAGTTTTATGTCTCTTCTTATTACTCTGGGTGCTCACACGAGCAGACTAGAGACATGTTAGCTGGTGATGCACGGGTAGATAATCCGGAGACGAGCAGGAGGCTTCCACGTAATATATGTAGTATTCTCCCTGTATTGTTGAAGATCACTGCTTGGGCATTGGTGGTGTATCTTCTACTTTAGTTTCTTTTGATTAGAGACAGTGAATTTGGAAAGTTGTAATAAGCTGTATTTGGATTTCCGCTGCTCTGATGTTGACATTGATTATTAGTTATCAGCTTATACACTGTCTCACCTGTTTTATGTCAAGTATGTTATTATTATATTTTATTCCATGCGCTGTGAGACATTCTACAGGTTCCTTGATTTGTTCATTCCCTTCTTTCCTTTCTTTGGCGACCGTTCCGTGCTAGTCGGGACATGTGTACAGCGCACTTTCGGAGGAAATGCAGGCTGGTGCGGGGCGGGCCGTCACAGTGCATTTGAAATGGTTTCAAAAATAACCAGAATTTCCAATATGTAAATTGAATTGGATTTAGGGTTTGTCGTGAACTGTGTTTAAATGACATTAGTTCTTTAACCTGAGTAAAAGCAGGATTAATTTCCAAAAAGTAGATCAATCAATATGAAATGATTTTAGATTTGAAACCAATTGGAGTTTGAATAAATCTTTAATTAGATCTGAATGAATGAATGGTAATTAAATTTACCAAAATATGAGATGTGGTGTAAACCAAATGTACTTGGTTGTTGATATTGATTGTGACTGATTGATTGTTTGGATGGTGCTCGACCAGTTTATGTGTAGAATACGCTTTTACATTTAGCATTGGGTTGGGTTGAAAATATCTGTGTGCTAACGCCTTGTGAAACACTTGACGAGTTGACGATAAGGTGTTTAGTGATGTTGTGTTCATTTCAAATTTAATTAATGATTTTGAAATGATATATTTTTCTTAAGTGAAAATAAATGTTTCCCGATTTTAGACAGGGAATGTTTTATAAAAATGTTTTATAAAACAGAAAGGATTTCGAGGCCTAAAACCCGATGATTTCGAAATGAGTTGGAAATGTATTATGGTTTTACATTGTAGTTCATCACATATTCGATTAGTTGCTATTAATGATGTATCTGTTTGGTGGCGGAGAATTTATTCTCTTGCTTAACACCCTTCTTTGTGACGTACGAGCTCAAAGGTTATGTGATTAATAGTGATTGATCATATGTGTGAATTACTGATGTGAAGTACTATATTTTGAAAGTACTTGTGATTATTATGTTGTGAAATGATTTTCCCTACTTCGGGATATGAAATGATTTAGTATGTGGCTAAAGATTCGGGTAACCCTGAGACTAAAAGTATGGGTGAGAGGGCGGTGTATGCTCTCCATGTATGGGAGGTGCATCGTCAGTGTAGCCTGCTCCTATATGGGGTAGGTGCACATTTATATATCGAGTTGCGAGGTGCGTACCCTTTTCCTTGTCGATGGGGAGCACGATATTTGGTTGCATACTTGTCTGTATGCATTGTTATGTTTTGGAATTCATATTTCCAAACGATTTGATTTGAGATCCCGAAGTGAAATCTACTTTGATATAGAAACTTAGATAGGCATTTCAAATGATTTGAAATAAGAAATCGGGAATAAAATCCTAAGGAATAATTTCTGTAAATTGAATTGGATTCGGAAAATCTAAGTGTAGTGATTAATCTAAGTGGGTAGATTGGGATATTGCATGTTGATTGATGCATAGTAGATCCATATATCTATATTGATTGTTGTTTATACACTGGCATTCATGGGGGTAAACCCGTTCCGCATTAGCGGCGTGGTCCCATGATATGCCATATGATTTATATAAGGTTATAACTATTTAGAGTTTCTCACACTAGTCCCATGACTAACCTGTAGTTTGCTTTTCCCTTGCAAACTTGGGTGCCCCTATTTTCCACACGGGCAGTCGAGTAGTTTATGTTGCAGATATATGAGCAGGATTCTGGATTGAAGCCTAAAGCTGCGTCTAGAGCATCGTTAGTCTTCCGCTGTCTTATTTATTTATTTCCGCTGTGCATTGTATTACATTTATTGTAAAATCATCTTCCGCTGTATTGATTATATTTCCGATATACTCTGATATTCTGTACTCTGATGTAACATTATTATGATGTTTATAAAAGTCTTCTCTTATTTGTTCTGATGTGTTGTATGCCCAGAGTTAGGTATGCGGGATTCGAACGGTCTAGGTCGATTTAGCGATCGATTAGGTCTGGCCGAAATCCGTGTCGTTACACCTATGGCGACATTTATTATTGCACACAAAACAACCAGCACTCCGCATCCAGTGGCATTCACAGGAGTTGATATAATAATAAAATTGCGCAACCAACTCATTATGGTTTTCCTATTTGTCGGGCATGCAAATAAATTCTTTACTCAATAGCTAATCCATTTACCTGTTCAAACATATATAATGCAAATGTATATATTTCTATCTATTCAATGTGTGATTTAATTGCATAAATCTACCATTCATTCCTCTATTGATTAAGTTAACTATCCTTCTAATAATTTAATTAATCAAGTCCACTATCACACAACACAAACAATAATCAATTTGTTTTTAACTTTTCAAAAATATACTAATTAATTCATATATTCTTTTAAAATCATTCAGACTATATGATTAAAAGTTTACATCCATGCAAAGAAGACAAAAACAAAGTAAAGAACAGAATGGAAATGCAAAATATGGTAAATGTACCTTGCACCAGAGTCAATCAGAGACATCCACCCTGCACTTAGGATAGGCTTTCTTAATACTCTCCTCGGTTTCCCAAGAACAATCTCGCGGATCTCCACTCCATTGCACTTTGACTAAGTGAACCTTCTTGTTCCTCAGTTCTTTGGTTTCTTTGCCAATTATCTTTAGCGGCTCTCTCCTCACAACCAATTCTGGATTAATTTCTATATCCCATTGCGCTGCTTCTTCCACGATCAAGTCTGGATCATGAACATGCTTTCGAAGTTGAGATACGTGAAACACATTATGTACTCCAGGCAACCAATCAGGTAATTGAACCCTGTAAGCTAGAGTTCCAACCCGTTCTAGAATACGAAACGGACCAATAAACTTGGGCGCCAATTTCCCTGTTTTACCAAACCGGATTACTCCTCTCATCAGGGATACCTTCAAATACACGAGGTCGCCAACAACAAATGATATATCTCTTCTTCTCTTATCTGCATAGGATTTCTGTCGGCTTTGAGCGGCTAGTAATCGTTTCTTAATGAAATTGACTTTGTCTACAGCTTCGTGAATCATATCGGGTCCCAATACGAGCCTATTACCAGGTTCTACCCAACAAGCAGGAGATCGGCACGGTCGACCATACAGTGCTTCGAATGGTGACATTGTCAGGCTCGCTTGGTAGCTGTTGTTGTATGAGAACATGGCCAAATGCAAATGGTCTTCCCATGATCTGCCAAAATCAATAACACAATCCTGCAATAAACCTTCAAGAATACGATTCAGCATCTCAGTTTGACCATCTGTTTGAGGATGATATGCGGTGCTCAAGTTCAGTTTCGTTCCCAATTCTGCTTGGAATGCTTCCCCGAATTTACTAGCAAAAATCGGGTCATGATCACTAATGATGCTAATGGGAACTCCGTGCAGTCTAACTATTTCCTTGAAATAAATCTGCGCCAGACTATGAGCAGTTCTATTCGATCTGACAGGTATGAAATGGGCAGTCTTCATGAAACGATCTAAGATCACCCAAATACTGTCATTTACTTTCCTGGTTCTGGGCAAACCATCTATGAAATCCATAGAAATCTGTTCCCACTTTCCACCTAGAATTTCCAACGGTTGCAACAATCCAGCGAGTTTCTGCTGATCGCTTTTGACTTGTTGACAAGTAGGACACCGGCTAACATATATAGAGATATCTCTTTTCATTGCCTTCCACCAGAAAGTTCGCTTGAGGTCATTATACATTTTACTAACCCCTGGGTGGATACACAAATTGGAATTGTGACACTCGTCCAATACTTCTCTTTTGAGCTCAATGTTGTCGGAAACACAAATCCTTCCTTTCAATCTTAGAACTCCTGCGCTATCCACCTGGAAACTGGAGACCTCACCCTTTTGAATTCTTTTGATCATCTCTTTAACAAAACTATCGTCTTTTTGAAGAATAGATATTTTATCAATCAACGATGGTGTAATGATAATACTGGCGATGATCACATTCTTCCTGCTGAGCGCATCAGCCACAACATTAGCTTTCCCCGGAGTATATAAAATATCAAGATCATATGCCACGAGAAATTCTAACCAACGCTGCTTCCTCATATTCAAATCTTTCTGGGTGAATAAATACTTCAGTGATTGATGATCGGTATATAATTCGAAACTTTCACCCAGTAGATAATGCCTCTATATTTTCATAGCAAACACGATAGCTAGCAATTCAAGATCGTGAGTAACATAGTTCTTTTCATGGCTAGCATTAGCGACTACATGGCCTCTTTACATTAACACTACGCCAAGGCCTTCTTTAGAAGCATCGGTCCAGACTTTTAAATCCTGATTGCCGTCAATAATTCTGAGCACTGGAGCAGTCATCAATTTTAACTTTAGCTCCTGGAAAGCTGCCTCGCATTCGGGAGTCCAGTTGAATCTCGAATGTTTCTTAGTAAGATTTGTTAAGTGACTGGATATCTTCGAAAAATTCTTAACGAACTTCCGATAATAACTGGCCAATCCGAGAAAACTTCTGACTTTCGTGGGTGTACGAGGCTGTTTCCAATTCTGAATAGCAGTGATTTTACTGGGATCCTTTGAAATTCCTTGCTTTGACACGACATGGCCAAGAAATTTGACTTCTTCTTGCCAGAATATACATTTGGAAAACTTTTCTTTCAACCCATTCTTTCTCAGAATTTCTAACACTTGTTCCAAATGCTTTTCATGCTCGCTTTCTGATTTAGAGAAGATCAATATATCATCAATGAAAACCAGAACAAATTAATTCAATACTTCTCTGAACACCCGGTTCATTAGATCGACAAAATAAGCTGGAGCGTTACATAAGCCGAACGACATTACTAACCACTTATAGAATAAGTCTGGACCTCTAAATGCTGTCAAATGAACATGCTCTTCGACAATACGAAGCTGATGGAAACCTATAGCTAGGTACATTCGTGAAAATACTTGTGCGCCATTCAATCGATCCAACAAATCATCAATCTACGGTAATGGATATTTGTTTCTCAGCGTCTGCTTATTCAAGTCACGATAATCTACACACAGTCTGAGTGTACCATATGACTTCGGAACAAATACCACAGGTGCTCCCCAATCAGAGAAACTAGGCCTGATCAGACCCTTCCATACAAGCTGTCGAGTTTGATTGTCTAACTTTTTTTTCTCTTTTAAGGTCATTCTTCGAATAGCGTGAACTACTGGCCTTGCATTCTGAACTAAAGAGATTTTAAAATCAATTTCTCTCTGCGGAGGTAAGCTAACAACTTCTTCGGACACATCCACATAGTTCTTGACAATAGGAATATTTTCAATGTCGACAAGAATATTCTCCAGAACGACAGGAACCGGTTCTATTTGAACAGGAGAGACATCTAAAGCTGCCCAGAAGTCTTTTCTATCCGTATTCGGACCTTCACAGGGAATGGTCATATAGTCACCTGATTTAATCTTCGCCTTAATGACTCTGTCAGCGCATTTAACCTCAGTTTCATATTTGGTTAACCAGTCTAACCCCAAGATAAGATCAAATTCTGTAAAATTCATGACGACCGCGATGGTAGGGAACCGATAATGAGAAAAAGAAACCGGCACCCCACAAACCCAACTAAGATCGAGGGAACCCCCAACCGGATTATGGACAGTCATGGGTTCTCTGAGCTTTTTCAAATTCAAATTCAGTTTCTTAACCGCATTCTTTGCAATAAAGCTTCACGATGCGCCCGTATCAAATAATACCTTTACCGGAATATCTTTGACAGTAAGTGTGCCTTCTAAAACATCTGTTCCTGACTATCTGAGGGTCCTGGAGTTTCCGTCATTTCATTGACATGTACTATTTCAGACTTCTTTAAGAGCTGGCAATCCCTTGCAATATGTCCTGCTTGGAGGCACTTATGGCATTTTCTATCCTCCTAAAACTTCTTAGATTTAGCTCCATTATTCTTTCGCTTGTTTGAAGATTCACAGTTCCTCATCGAATGTCCTTGCTGATTACACTTTAAACATACGACTGCTTTAACCTTCTTCTGACTGTCCCTTGGCCTCTTATTGCCTTCAGACTTTGTACTTACCTCAGGCTGCGTACTTGTCTCTGGGCTATCTGTTTCGAATTTCCTTTTACTGCTAGTGCTGACTTCCTCTTCATTGACAAATAGGCCTCGCTTATCTAGATCTTCATACTGATAAGCCATGTATATCATTTCAGAAAAAGGAAGCTTCACATGCCCCATTACACTATTGTGGTATTTTCTTTGAAGACCATTTAGAAACCTCAGATTCTTCCTCTTTAGATCTTGAATTAGATGAGGGGCAAAATGAGAAAGTTCATTGAATCTCTTATGATATTCTGGGATATTCATATCTCCTTGTATCAGATAATAAAATTCATCACATAACCGCTCGGTTGCTTCTGGAGGAATAAATCTTTTACTGAAAATTTCTTTGAATCTATCCCAGGTAATATTACCTTCTGGATTATCCTTAATAACCGTTTTCCACCAGATTAAAGCTTCATCTTTGAGCGCCCAAGATGCCATTAATCTTTTCTGATCATCTCCCAATTGGAAACTTTCAAAAAAATTCAACAGAACTCATCCAAGCTTGAGTTTGAATATTAGATTCATTGCCGGAGAATGGTACTCCACCCAGATTTCGATACCTTTTCAATAGAGCTTCTATATCCGATCCTGGCTGAGGGAGCACAACTGGCTCATTAATTTGTTGAACCATAGGATTATTTCTTCTGCCACTCATTTTCTATGTCTGCAAATAGCAGACAAAGTGTCAGGTCAACAGAAAAGATATTTTTAGAATATAGAGACATATACGTTAATGTAAATATATCTATCGAGGTGTATTTCATTCTGCTATATTCATACTTGGATATTATTGATCCTATCTGTAATGAGTGATCTGTCATAGAACACTACTGGTTCTATTTCTGACGAGTTCAGTAATATGTTATATTCCAGAACTAAGCTTAACCAAAGCTTTGATACCACGTTTGTCACGACCCCAAAACCCGTACGACGGTGCAAGGGTAATCTTTGGAATATAACACATAAACAGATTACAACAGAACAGAAATAAATAAATACACCAGATAATGTACAATAGAATACACTGGATAAACATAATCATCAGAGTTACACAGTATACAGGATCATACTTAGTACAAATACAGTTCATCATTATATAAAATGTCTACAGCGGAAATCTAAACATAATATGTACAATAAGAGCTAAACAGCATAAAAAGAGATAAATGATAGAATCCATCTTCAGCTCCAGCTATGCAGAAAGAGCCTACTAAAACCTGAATACAAGGCTGCCCATGTAGAAAAAAGGGCACCCGAGTTTGCAAGTGAAACAAACTACGAGTCGGTCATGGGACTGGTATAAGAAGTCTACTTAACATATTTTTCAATATGGCAAATCACAGGACCACGCCACTTTCGCGGAACGGGTTTACTCCATTGGATTGCCAGTGCTTTAAAACAAGTAAATCTTTTAAACATCGCAATGCTTTTTATAAAAATGAAGCCATTATAATACTCAGTTCCCATAACACAATGCAACACAAACCGAAGGATAGAGTTTTACCTTATAATGGCCAAAATACGCTTGATACTAAAAAAACAAAAGCGTTTGATATTGTTACTAGTGTTTATATGTTTCAAAAACAATTTCAAATCATAAGTATCAACCATAGATGACATTAATGCCCCATACCACTATGTCGCCATATATAGGTATACAATCAAAACCGCACGATGTCGTATTTGGAAATTGGATTTCCGTCATGAACCGAGGAAAGGGATCGTCCTCTCCGCTTCGAAACAATCTAGCCTACCATGTCCCAGGCAAGCACGCAGGCAAGCCTTGGATCGTCAGGGCTGGTCCACCGATATGGATTAAAATTCCTGAACACTGCGTTTCACTGCCCTTTGGGGTGTAAATGAGTCCTATCACTCCATCGGCTTCACATAGTCACCGATATATCCGAGGCGCCTCGCAACAGCAAGAACCACACATGTGAAAATAATATAAATGTCAGGGCTGGTAGGTCACTGACACCACCCTAGCTAGAAAGAAACACATGTCCTCCCTGAGGTCCTCTCCCGTTTCTGGTTCATACCGGGTGTGAGGCTCGCGAATTTACTTTATACACAAAGCTGCGCCACACAGGCTGTGCTTTGATCATCAGCCACAAGACTTTGCTTTTCAACAGAAGCCTTGATCATCTGCCATTTAGGCATGCCACACAGGCAATTCACTCCATGCGACTGATTTCTATCGATATATAACCTCTGAGCTCGTACGTCTCAGAGAAGGGCGTTAAGCAAGAGAATAAATTCTCCACCACCAAACGGATATATATTTAATAGAGATCATTCAGCATAGAACAAAATCCAATATCAGACACAAAGTCCATTTACAAGTTCGTTCTGGGTCTGAACGAAACCGGAGGCACTCAATACCTCGCATATCCGTACAATCAACAAGTACGTCCGAACGGCTACCACTTCAGCCCCGTCAAGGTAGCTACTCCTATCATGAGCATCAGTAGCACCCCTCCATTCGACGTGAAGATCATCGGTCTTGCATCGTCTTCATATCTTCGACTTTCAATCGTCGATCAATTATTTGAAATGAGAATCAACTCGACCTTTTCAAATAATTCACGTATATTTAGAATTTCAAATCAATTCATTTCAATGGTTAAAATATTCGATATCACTAATTCTGTTCTTTAATGTAATTTTCACGCCAAACACATTCAACCATCAATTATCACATAAACCGAGCAAATTCAGTTTATTTCCATTCCATATCGTTTATAATATTTTATCATGATTTATCGCAATTTTTATTTATTTAAAAATAGCCAATTCACTCAAACGACGCTTCAGGCCATAACGCGGCCGTGGCGCTGTTTTTCTTCAGATTTGATTTACACATTTCTGAAAATCTAACCGTTGGATCTTGACAAATTTTATATCATTAGAAAGATCTTTTCAAAACGAATCCAACGGTTTCAGTTTGGGAAAATCCGACGGTCGGATCTCCGACACTAATCGTTTGAAGTTACGATTTCAAAATACGAACTGCAGCGTCGTTATTCGATTTAATTTAATTATATATATATATATAATCGATTCTGACGCTGTTTTTCTTCAGATTTGAATTAAACATTCCAAACAATCCAACCATTGGATCTTTACAAAGTGGGTGTCATTGGAAAGATATTTCCAAGGCGAACCCAACGGTTTTGGTTTCGGGAAAATCCGATGGTCGGATCTCCCGCACTAATATTTTGAAATCACGGTTTCAAAATACGAACTACAACTTCGTTATTCGATTTATTTTAATTATATTTATATAATTATATATAAATATAATTCTTTATTTGATTTTAAAACTACATTCATTTCATATATTTGATAAAATGATATTTTTATCATCAAAAATATTTGTTCAACACATGAATATTTTTAGCACTTCATATTCACAATAAAAATGTAGATTTTATTGTTCAATCTATATATACAACACATGAATGTTTTTGACTTCACACATACGATAAAAATATGATTTTTATCGTTCTAATCCTTTATTCAACACATGAATATTTTCTATAGTTGATATATATAATAAAAAGGTTATTTTTATCTTTCAAAGAATTTATCCAACACATGAGCTTCATTCAACACATGAATTTCTATTCAACACACGAATTTCTATTCAACACATGAATTCCTATTCAACACATGAATTTCTATTCAACACATGAATATAGTTCGATAGTTTATATATATATATACATAATAAAAATATTATTTTTATTGTAAAACAATTTATTTCAAAACCCGATTATTTTATATAGTTCATATATGAGGTAAAAATGTTATTTTTATATTTCAAAGAATTTATTCAACGTAGGAACTTCATTCAACACATGAATTTCTATTTAACACATGAATATAGTTTCAACACATGAAAATAATTCTAACACATGAATATTATTGAAAATTTCGGCAGCATAACGGCAGGGTAGTTAAAACCGACAATGTCCCTAGTACGGCTCCTCGCTCTACCTTAAAACCTCGCGGTTTTTGACAATGGGGATTTCATGCATCTAATTCGTACACAGACGAGCATGTTTATTTTTCTTTTCCACAAATTAATCCTATGTGGTTTCATCCAAAATAATTCTCAACCACAAATAGGTATTTTTCAACCACAATCAATCATTCATGATTTTCCCCAAATTTCACATCAACCAATAATCCAAACAATATCACAACCAATAAATATCATCCATGGTCTGTGGACGAGGGGAGTATATATGTATATATATATATATATATATCCGTATATAAATATATTTCAATTTCATTTCACTTCATTTCAATCATTTCAGCGCATATATAACTTATACATCGAACATACAACTTATACAACGCTTATACATGAGGTGTACAACGCTTATATAACTTATACATCGACTATATAATTTATACATCGTTGTTTTCCATATCATTTATAAATTAGAAATCTCACATTGGGTTCCACTCCACCAAAAATAGTATAAGGCTCCGAAAAATATCTAGTCTCTTCTAAAATGTAGAAGACGTCTGCATGAGTCCACTATCTCTTGTTTCACTGGATTTCGTCAACATAGCAAAAAGATATGATTTTTACAGTGAAATCATGAACCATAGCGCTTTAAAGCGCTATAGAATAGTTAAATTAAAAAAGGCCGTACCTTTTAATTTTGATTCAAAACTAGATTTTAGTTTTTCGATCAATCCGCGCAACGATATGATGATAGGCCTTTACCATAGCGTAGGGCTTGGAAATCCGCACCTAAGGGTGCCAACCACCTTGAACTCGCACGCGCCGGGGTGGAGGAAAAGAGGCCGATGCCAGCGATCTTCAGGAGGGCGGATCTCTCGAACGACGTGACGAGGTGGGTTGAGGCTACTATGGATTTGAAGAGGAAGGGATTCTCTATAGAATTCCCAACTGGGTAATCAAACCATGCTCTTGGACTTTGCTTAAGTCCATACAGTGATATTCTTAGTCTACACACCAAGTTTGTCTCCCCCTTAGCAGCAAAGCTGGGTGGTTTCTCCATGTACACCTCTTCAGACATACCTCTAATGTAGAAAAGCATTCTTAATATCTAATTGATGAAGCTACCAGTTATATCTAGTGGCCTTGGATATAAATAATCTAATGGATGTAATTTTGGCTACAGGAGAGAAAGTTTCTGCATAATCATACCATGTGTTTGAGCATATCCTTTAGCAACCAAATGAGCTTTGAGTCTTGACACAGTTCCATCAGCATTCATTTTGATGGAGAAAACCCATTTACACCTTATTGCCTACTTGTTTGGTGGTAATTTTACTAGATTCCATGTATTATTCTGTTCCAATGCTCTCATTTCTTCCATCATTGCTTCAAGCCATTCTGGTGAGTTTATTGCTTCCCCTACAGTCTTTGGTATAGAGACAAAATCCAATGTTGAAATGAACACATGTGGTTTATGTGGGAGCCTGTTATAGGCTACATATGAAGAAATAGGGTATGTGCACTTCCTCTTCCCTTTCCCAAGAGCAATAAGTAAATCTAAACTTGGATCTTCTCCAGGTTGATTTTTATCATCTTCATTTGTATCTCTTGCATGTGTATCATGTGTGTTACTCTCATTAGATGGTCCATTGAGCATTGTAGAATACACAAGGAATTCTCATTGTCTTCCTGAATCTGGGGTGTGGTTGTTTGTTAAAAGGGTGTGTCTTCCATGAATGTTACATCAATTGACACTATTTTTTTTTTCAAGCTTGGAAAATAACACCTGTATCCTTTCTGAGGTCTCGAGTATCCCACAAAGATAAACTTTAATGACTTGTGATAAAGTTTACTTAGTTGTTGGTTGACATATCTCACAAAGCATGTGCACCCAAACACTCGGGGTTTAATAGGAAACAGGGCTTTATTAGGTTGCAACATTTGATAAGGAATTTCATTATTGAGTACAGCAGACGACATACTGTTGATCAAGAAGTAAGCAGTTTCCACTGCATTAGCCCAAAACATTTTTGCCACACTCATTTGAAATAACAATGCTCTGCCAGTTTCTAGCAGATGTTGGATTTTCCTCTCTACCACACCAATTTGAGACGGTGTATCTACACATGAAGTCTCATGTTGAATACCATTTTGGGCCAAGTAATTGCTGAATTCAGTGGATATATATTCTTTGGCATTTTCACTACGAAGTATTCTTGTAGAAGTGTTGAATTACGTCTTAATTTCAACATTAATTTATTGAATATAGTAAACAACTCAGTTCTAGACTTCATTAAAAATAACCAGGTTAAACGAGTGTAATCATCAACAAAGGTTACAAAACATCTATAACCAGGTTTGGATACAACTGAAAAAGGTCCCCAAATATCAGCATGAATAAATGAAAATGGACTATCAGCTCTTTTATTAACTCTAGGTTGAGAACTACTTCGATGATGTTCTGCATACTGGAAAGCTTCACAATTTATTATAGATAAGTTGCTAAATTGTGGACAAAGTTAATTGAATAACGAGAGTGATGGATGGCCAAGCTGGCAATGAACTTTGAGAGCAAGATCTATGATTGAACAAGCTACAGGTTTGGATAGTGTATAAAGAGTGTATAATCCACCAGACTCACTTCCTCTACCAATAGTTTTCTTCATCATAAGATCCTGAATTCACAATGATGAGGGAAAAAGGTAACACTGTAGCTCAGATTTTTTGTAATTTGACTCACAGATAATAAATTGAATGATAATGATGGTAAATATAATAATGATGTCATAGGGATATAAGAATTTGGAATGACATCACCTATTCCTTTCACTAATGCTTGTGAACCATCAGTTAGAGTAATTTATGTGATACATTAATTGCTTCTAATCTTCTAAAAGAATTTTGATTACCTGTCACGTGATCTGAAGCTCCATAGTCAATGATCCATTTTGAGGTAGATAACCTAGCGCTTGTGTTTTCCACTGAAGTGATAGTTGATGTACTATTACCAGAAGTAATTTATGTGATACATTACCACTACAACCCATGAATGCACTATTACCAGAAGTACCACTTGTATGGCATTTTTAGTTCTCAGTAACCTATTATACACTTCATGTAAACTAGTAAGATCAGTATTCGCAAAAATTTATGACTTTACTCCTTCAATCTCGGGTAGTAATCCAGCTAAAAACTCATGATGGCCATTTACTCTCTTTGTTTTTGTTATACATTGATATCAATGCTCATTGGCAATGGAAGATTGAATTCCTAATATGTTTGTTTAAATGTCATAAAATAGTTCATTATACTCATATCCTTCTTTTTTGCTTTGTAAAACGCTTGATAAACATCATACATTCGTGTCAAATTCCTTTTTCCAGAGTACAAAAACTCCAAATATTCCATCAACTCCTTCATAGTTTCACAATGATTAACCAATTCGATTACTTCATTTTCAGCAAAAAATTTGTAACAGCCCGAAAATTCTGAGCCAATTTAAATTTTTTATTTTGGCAATTTTAATGAATTTTGAATATTTAAAATGAATTATTTTAAATAATAACGACGAGAAATTTGTTTTGAATAGAATTAGAACGTATATATTTATTTGAATCGTCGTTAGAATATAAATATTTATTTTTAGTTATAAAAGGAATTGAAAATGGCGCGGTAGTTCAAAAATCCGATTTCAAATTTCAAATGATTGTACAGGATTCAAAATAAACCGGATTTTAGTGAAACCAAAAATATTAGAATCTAATTGAGAATATCTTTCCGACGAATCCGAAAAATCGAAATTTAAGAGCCGGAATCAAAAGTTGCGCCCAGTTGAAAATTCAGAATAGTCGCTATGGAATTTTTGGCCCTTAAAAATGGAAATTTTGCAAACGACCTCAGTTTTCGATGAAACCACTTTTGTTGGATCTAGGATGTCAAATTATTGCTAGGTTTCAAAATTCATAATTTTCTGATTTAATATGTGAGTGTGGCGGAGTTAAACGCATTTGACCAGTTTCAGTTGATTTTAATCGACTGAAAAATGGATATATTTTTCAAACGGTCTCAAAATTTGACGAAATTAGTTTTGTTAGAACTATATCGTCAATATGAAGCTAGAAAATATTTTTCGGGAATTTTAGAAGTTAGTATGTGGTCCTGGTAAATTGAAATGTGCGTTCAAATTCAATATATAGAGTTATATTTTGATTTTGACGAAAACTAATCAAAACAGCCGAATCAGCTTACGATACATATCCCATTGTGTTCGGAATGGGGGCAATTAGCTAGGGATGACAGTCTGCGGGTTCGATTTTGAGTTCAAAACAAAAAGTTACTTTTTGGGGAATTAAAAATTTAATTAAATTATATAATTATATATCTCCCCCCTTATCCCCCCCCCCCTCAAAGTCAAACCAATCGGAAAAAAGAAGAAGAGGGCGACGGAGCCTAATCCGCCGCCGCTGGAGGCGTGTGCCCCACGGCCACCGCCCGCCGTCGATCATCCAACCCCTCCCCCTTCCCCTCGCGCTTCTCCCTCTCCCCATCCTCTTTCACCTCCCTCCTCCCTCCTCTTTCACCTCAAATCCGCACCCCCCCCCAAAACCTTACCTCCCTAGTTCCGCCGCCAGCCCACTATACAGATGCCAATCCCCGTGACCTCGTCCCCTGAGCCCCCTCTAACCCCCAAAACGAAAAAAGGCCGGTTTTATTTCATTTATTTGTTTTTATTTTGTTTAGTTAATTTAAAATATGTGTTTTTATGACTATAAATATACATTGCTTTACAAAAAGAAAGGATATGATCTTTGTTGATAGAAAGGTAGGAGTTTTTTATTTATTTAAAAAGATTCGATTTTTATTTTATGAAAAGCATCATGAAGACACGATTTTTAAACAAAAAAAAGCTATGATTTTTAATGCATGAAGATATGATTTTTATGTTGAAAAATACGTAATAAAAATATGAAGTTAGCATATAAATGAAGTGATTTTTATTTATATGATTAGCATATAGAGACGGGATTTTTAATTATATAAAGATTTAATTTTTAAAAGAAGAACAGATTATATGTTTTAAATAGAAATATAAAGACTATATTTTTAACACGAAAAAGATTATACCTTTATGCAAGAAAAGATTTGATCTTTATATTTATAAAGATTTGATTTTTATATTTGATAAGAATATGATTTTTATTATGAAAAGAGAAATAGAAAAATATAATCTTTATAATGAAAACATCGTGTTAAAGATGCTATTTTTATCATCTTGAAAGTGAAGTAAAAATATATGATTTTTATATATGTAGTGTCGAAATAAAAATTTGATCTTTATACTAGAAGTAGATATATAAAAATATAATTTTTATATAGGAAGGAGCGTTGTAAAAATATATGAAGTAGAAATAAAAATATGATTTTTATTTAGATAACTTCGTTTTAAAAATACGATTTTTATATGGTTAACAATATAAAGTTGTGATCTTTAATTGTGTAAAGTTATGATTTTTAACACGGTAAAAATATGATTTTTTATAAAGAAAAGATTGGATTTTTATAGTTTTAAAGTTATGGTTTTCTTTATATGTAGAAGGAGGGACTTTTATATATAGAAAGGCGAGATAAAAATATGATTTTTCATATGAATAGCATAATAAAAATACGTTTTTATTATATGTGTAGCGTTATAAAAATATAAGTTTTATTATGAAGTTAGCGTGATAAAAATATGATTTATATTATATGAACACCGTTATAAAAATAGAATTTTTATCTATATAGTAGTAGTATAAAAATGTGATTTTTATATACATAGCAACAATATAAATATACGGTTTTAATATATGTAGTGGATACGGACAACGAAAGTGACAAAAGGCGAGCACGGCGAAGATTTCTACATATGAAGAGTCGTGGCGTTTGGTTTAGCTTATGGGTGAGAACTTCCTACTTTAAATCTTGTTTTCTAGTTAAAAGTATATATTAGGATGCAGACGGTGCTTAGCAGCACCCGACACCCGTTGTCCACAGACCATGGACGACTTGTTTGAATTTGTTGTGTGGTGAATATTGATTGTGATATGGAATGAAAGAAATATATGTTCATGTGTTGAAATAAATTATGTATCATTAAAAATATAAATTTAACGTGAATATGAATAAATAAATATTCATACACAAATCAGATGATTTGTTTATGTACACCCATTTGAAGGATATTGATTGGGACAATAAATTTTACACATCGTCCAACTGCACAAATAAAAATCTGTGTTTGTTGACTGAAACCCCACACGGGTGTTGGGATGATATTTGGCGTACACTAATCCCAATTATTTAGTTGTATGTCGATCGATTGGTCGACAGACTGTGTAAGCGTTAATTAGTTATATTTAATGCTTATGCAATTGTGTGGCGCACTTTGGATGATGGTTGATTATTTATCGTTGCCATTATATATATGTGTTGTATGGATCCATATAATTAACATTATATGGTAATTGATTGGGTCTCATTCCAGTATAGAAAATAAATAATATTCTTGTGTTGAATAAACAAAATAGTTATGTGTTGATAATACTCATGTGTTGAGAATACTCATGTGTTGAGAAGATTCATGTGTTGAACGAAATATTTATATAATAAAATTCACGCTTTTATTGTAAGTATGAATTAATGAATATTCATGTGTTGAAAGAAATATATATTCATGTGTTGAAGAAAATATTCATTTGTTGAATTGAATAAAGAAGTTATTGAAATATATAAAGCCGTGTTGATTAGATATGCGCCATTTTGATGCGAACGATATTTATATCGATTATTTTTTATTTTTATAATGAATAAAGAAAAGGAAGTGATTTCAAAATATAATGTTTTGAAAATATTATCATTTATATATTAATGATATGAAATATTCAATTTTGATTTGAAATTGAATATGAAGTCGAAATTGTATTGAAAACGAATTTAAAACGATTTATAAAATACGTTTTGAATTGAAATATATATAATATATATATATTATACAAATTAAATGGCCTGAATAGAACGTGCCGCGCCGCGGCAGTTCGCGAATTTTGACCATTGACTTCAAATTGACGTTGCGGGAGATCCGACCGTCGGATTCTCCTGAAACTGGAACCATTGGGTTCGTATCGAAAAGAGATTTCCACTGAATATTAGAAATTTTAAATCTAACGGTTGGATTTGGAATTATGTCTAAATCAAATTTGGAAAAGGTCGTTGTAAGTGCAGTTCGGTGGCCGTTATTGAAAAACGACTGTACGGGCCTTGATAAAATTATTAAAAATATTAATAATTTGTGTAAAATCATAATATATGAATTAGAAAGAACTGGGATGAAAAATTCAACATTTGAAAGGATAAAAATATATTTGTATCGAAATGAACTAGTTTTGAACTTGATTTGAAATGGTTTTGAAAATAACCAGAATTTCCAATATACGAATTGGAATGGATTTGAATAGAAATTATCTTCGGAATATTTCAATGTTGGATTTCGTGATTATACAGATATGGTGGTGGAAATTTGAAAGATATATTTATATCATTATTTCCAATACGATATTTGTTGGTTTCAGAATTTGATATTGAATATAAGCCGATATATTTTCTATTCAGAGCTTTCTATTTAATATCAAATGGGATTTTGGGTTCGTCGTGAATGATGTCTTGAATAACACTGTTCTTGAACCTAGTTTGGAAAAGAATAAATCTTTTAATTAAGATTTATTGAAATTATCCAGTTAATTAGTATTTAATTGGAATTGAATTTAAATTGGTTTTTGGGGTTTATCGTGAGTGGTGTTTTGAATAACACCTGTTCTTTAACCCGATTGACAATGGAATGTGATTTTGGGTTTATCGTGAACCGTATTTAGATGACATTGGTTCTCTAACCCAGTTAAAGATAGGATATTTATTTGTGGGAAGAATAAATAATAAAACTAAGTGGAGTTTTAATGAATCTTTAATTAGATTAAAGTGATCGAGAATGGAGTATCACCAGTTTTGCTCCAAAGCGATAGTTAAATCTTTAATTAGATTTGAATGTGAAATGGTAATTAATTTTACCGATTGCACCGTGGTGTTAGATTTGGTGTATTACCAGTTTTTTTCCATGGGATGAATAGGTTGGGATTGGGAAATAAAATAAATAATTACTTCGGTGTGGTTCGCTAATCCCGACTAGTTTGGAAAACCTTAACATGGTTTGAAATGATATCCGATGGAAGATTAAAGAATAAATTTAGAAGAATTTATCTTTGATAAAATTAATGGGAATCTTTCCCTAAGAATGTGAAAATTTGAATAAAAGAATATTCTGAATTGGAATGAGGCGTATGTTGTGTTTGTGTAACACTTGTTTATTTTATATGCGGGTTACTCAGAAAGGCCGGTTTTATACCCATTCTGAATAACCGATTCGACGATATGTCAAAGGTGAAGACGGTGGTTGAAGACCAGGGTCTTCATGTCGTTTGGTTGATTCCTAACAATCTTGATTTGGCAGTACATCCACGATGAGGGAATAAGTTGGAGATCGACGGATATGCGAGGAAAGTACCTCCGGTTTCGTTCAGACCTAGAACGTACTTGTAAATCGACTGTGTGTCTGACATTGGATTTCATTCTGTGTGATTGATTTCTATTAAATATATATGTTTGGTGGCGAAGAATTTATTCTCTTGCTTAACGCCCTTCTTTGAGACGTACGAGCTTAGAGGTTATATATCGATAGATATCAATCACATGGCATGAATTGCCTATGTGGCATGTCTAAGTGGAAAATGATCAAGGCTTCTGTTGAAATGCAAAGTCTTGTGGTTGATGATCAAAGCATGGCCTATGTGGCATAGCTTTGTGTATAGCGTTAATTCGCAAGCCTCACACCTCGGTATGCGTCAAAAACGGGATAAGGACCGTTGGGAGAACACGACGTTTCTTTTTAGCTATGGGTGATGTCAGTGACCTACCAGCCCAGACATTTATATACTTTTTACCTGCATGGTTGTTGGAATGCGAGGCGCCTCGGATATAGGTCTGATTGGACCGGGAAATATGTGTTCAGAAATTGCCAATCCTCAAAAGTAAGAGAGGATCGGCCCAACCGATTCCAAGGATCGCTGTGTGTGGTCCTGAGACATTTGCTAGAGTGTCTCGAACGGAAAGGAGCTTGCCCCTTGCCTCGACTCATGATGGAAACCAATTTCCAACACATGACATTTCAGTTTTATTTTTAAAGCCTAGTATGGCGACATAGTGGTATGTGGTACTTATGTGGTCTATGATTGATACTTATGATTGAAGTTGTTTTTGATAGTATACACTTATAATAGTATCAAATGATTTGTTTTAAACGTATCAAGCATTATTTGGCTATTATAAGGTAAAACCCTATCCTCTGGCTTGCGTTGCATGTGTGATGGGACCTGGGTCTTATAATAGCTTCATTTTTCTTTATTTAGCATTGCACCGGTTGTTTTATGCACTAGTATTCTTGGGAGGAAACCGGTTCCGTGTTATACGACGTGGTCCCTTGATTTACCTAACTTCAAAAATAAATATTAATAACTGTTTTAGCTCTCACATCAGTCACATGACTGACCTGAAGTTTATTGTTTTAACCTAAACTCTGGGTGCCCCTGTTTTCCACACGGGCAGCTAGTAGTTTTGGTTTTGCAAATTTATATTCACAGGATCCTGGTATACAGCTGGAATGATACTCGGAAAGCTCTGTATCCGTGTATTTCTTTCAGTTGTGTGTTGTATTATTTTTCCGCTGCTATGTATTTAAATGTAATTTAAATCTCTGATATTTATCAAATGTGTAATATTTATTCATACTCTGTCTATTCCTGTGCTCTGATGGGAATTGTTGTAATAGTAATGAAATGTTCTTCTGTTTGTGTTCTGATTCGTCTTGTTCTCAAGGCAATCCGTGCTTTCCTTACCAGGGAAGTACGGGTCGTTATAATTTTGAATTTGCAAAAACAGGCGAGAATTATACGAATCCAATTTTGATCCTATTTATCTTTTGAATCTGATTCAGGTGGCTCGCTGATCAAGTGATCATCCTTACCCGTCCTTCTGATATACAAGCAAATTTTCTTATTCCAGTCATGCTAGTTTGAACTATTTAACTTCCAATCTGTGATCTTTAGCATCGTTGACATTACGTCAACTCCCTTAGCTTCAGTCATGGCTTGCATAAATTAAAACATAGAACGAGATGATGAAAGTGTTGAATGATCTTGAGTTACCACAGCCTTAAATCGAATGCTCTGATATCATATAATTAATTATAGACGAAAGTATAAAAGAAAAGAAGTCGGATGCCACTGATTCAAATCTCATTGAATTAGGGTTCTAAAATAAAGAGGGAAAAGTATTTAAATACTAATAAGGCCACGAATACATGTTGGGCTGAATTAAAGTAAACTGAGCTTGCAAATACAATCAGCCCAATATCAAATAACAAGAGAAAATGATAAAAGGAAAATGTATAAGCTAAATCTCCCTCTATTCTACATTATCTAATTACAATAACTATTATTGGATGCTAATGATGTGTGAAATCCATATAAATTGAATTATATGGTGACTAGCTGAATCTCAATCCAATTTGGAATTAATTTAAATATTTTATTAACAAAATATTCAATGTAAAATGAAAGTTTGAATTTAAGTTGGAATTAATTTGCAAGGTAGTTTAAGTCATAACAAATAGTTTTCATAAAAGAAAGAATTTTATTTGAACTAGTTTTGAATTAATAAAGGCATGTTTTCAAATTTAAATTGAAAATAAATAGTAACGGGTAAAAGTGAAGTTCGTTTAGGGTATATAGGAAAAGTTTTAGGAAGATTTTCTTTATAAAACTGTCTTATTTATTTTTATAATGAACTTCAGGAAAATGTTGACTTCAAATAATAATTTTTGAAAAATAATATTATTTTAATGATTAAGAAAATATTAAAGTGAATAAATAATGGAATATTGGATTTCAGAGAGAAATAATTGAAATACAGTTTCTATAAATAATTATATACATTTTATATAATTAATAAATTATTTTGGAAGGATTTTGATTTAATGTTAATTATAAATCAAATTTTGTTTGAATAAGACTTGCCGCATAGCGGTAATTCGCGAACTTCGACCATTAACTTTGAATTGACATACCGAAAGATACGACTGTCGGATTGTGATAGCCCGTAACTTCCCCGTGAAGGAAAGCCCAGATTACCTTGAGAACACGACCAATCAGAACGCAAACAGAAGAACATTTCATTGTATATTACAACAATTCCATCAGAATACAAGAATATACAGAGTATGAATTAATATTACACAGAAAATATCAGAGATTTAAATTACATTTAAATACATCGCAGCGGAAATAATACAAAACACAACTAGAAGAGATATACGGATACAGATCTTTCCGGATATCGTTCCAGCTATAAATCAGGATCCTGTGAATATAAATCTGCAAAACCAAAACTACTAGCTGCCCATGTGGAAAATAGGGGCACCCAGAGTTTAGGTTAAAACAATAAACTCCAGGTCAGTCATGGGACTGGTGTGAGAACTAAAACAGTTATTAATCTTTGTTTTTAAAGTTAGGTAAATCAAGGGACCACGCCGTATAACACGGAACGGGTTTCCTCCCAAGAATACCAGTGCATAAAACAAACAGTGCAATGCTAAATAAAGAACAATGAAGCTATTATAAGACCCAGATCCCATCACACAATGCAACGCAAGCCGGAGGATAGGGTTTTCCCTTATAATAGCCAAATATGCTTGATACGCGAAATTTCATCTTATATTATTACTATAAATGAAGAAAACAACTTCAAATATAAATGTATCAATCATAGACGGCATGGGTACCATATATCATGTCGCCAATACTAGGCTCTACAACCAAAACCGCAAAATGTCATATTTGGAAATTAGATTTCCATCATGGTGGCTCCTGATTCGAAAGGTCGATCGCGTAGTGCCATCTACAACGGCTTATGTCTCAGCTAGAGAAAACACCGTAATGCACATCCGCACTTATGGGAAATCGAGTATCACTGCGGCTTACGTCCCGGCAAGAGAAAACACCGCTTACCCTATCCCTCTGCGCACTAAGCTCAATCTCGGTCGACCGAATCCACAACACCACGAAGGTGCCCATCCTCTAAAAAGCATACTGATCAAACCATCAGTTTACCACCATACCGGGGTGTGAGGCTCGCGAATCAATGCTATACACAAAGTCGTGCTATATTAAAACTGCGCTTTGATCATCATCCACCAAACTTTGCTTTTCAACAAAAGTCTGGATCACTGCATCTCAGCATGCCACACTATCAATCCATATCGTACCACTGATTTCTTCCAATATATAACCTCTGAGCTCGTATGTCTCAGAGAAGGGCGTTAAGCAAGAGAATAAATTCTCCGCCGCCAAACAGATATATATTTAGCAGAGATCAACGAATACAATATAAAGGAATACAATGTCAGACACACCATCCATTTACAAGTCCGTTCTAGGTCTGAACGAAACCGGAGGCACTTTCCTCGCATATCCGTCGATCTCCAATTACGTCCGGACGGCTACTACTTTAGCCCCCTTCAAGGTAGCTACTCCCATCATGTGCATCAGTAGCACCCATCCATTCGATGTGAAGATCGTCGGTCTTGCACCGTCTTCAATCTCTTCGACATATCGTCGAATCAGTTATTCAGAATGGGTTATACCCGAAATTTCTGAATAACTCGCGTATCTTAACCAACAAGTGCTAGAAAACACAATATACGCCTCATTCCAATTCAGAATATTCTTTTATTCAGATATTCGCACACCTAGGGAAAGGTTCCCATTAATTTTATCAAAGATAAATTCTTTTAAATTTATTCTTTAATCTTCCTTTGGATATCATTTCAAACTAGCTTATGGTTTTCCAAACTAGTCGAGATTAGCGAACCACACCGAAGTAATTATTTATTTTATTTCCCAATCCCAACCTATTTATCCCCTGGAGCAAAACTGTTATTACCCCATAACTAAAACCACGGTGTTATCGGTAAATTTAATTACCATTTCACGTTCAAATCTAATTAAAATTTAACTATCGCTAGGAGTAAAACTGGTGATACTTCCCTTTCGATCATTTCCAAATTTTGATAATTTAAATTATCAATTCATATTTCAATCTAATTAAAGATTCATTAAAACTCCTTTTACTGGGTTAAATAATTAATGTCATTGAAACCACAGTCCACGATAAACCCAAATCACATTCAATTTCAATTCAAATAAAATATATTAGAAATTCTGGTTATTTAAAACCCATTTCAAATTCAATTTATTTATTTCAAAAATAAATTGATTTTAATTCTAGTTCAAAACAAGTTCATTTCGATAAAAATCTAATTTTATCTTTTCAAATATGGAGTTTTTCATCCTAGTTCTTTTCAAATCATTTATTTTGATTTTACACAAATTATAGATATTTTTAATTATTTTATCAAGGCCCGTATAGTCGATTTCCATCTACGGCCATCGAACTGCACTTACAGCGACCTTTTCCAAATTTGATTTGGACATAATTCCAAATCCAACTGTTAGATTTCAAATTTCTAATATTCATTGGAAAGCTCTTTTCGATACGAACCCAATGGTTCCGGTTTCAGGAGAATCCGACGGTCGGATCTCCTGCAACGTCAATTCGAAGTCAATGGTCGAAATTCGCGAACTGCCGCAGCGCGGCGCGTTCTATTCAGGCCATTATATATATAATATATATATATATATATTATATATATTATATATATATTTCATCGATTTCCTTTTTAAAACGTATTTTATAAATCGTTTTAAATTCGTTTTCAAAACGATTTCAACTTCATTTCAAATTCAAATCAAAATTGAATTTTTCCAATATAAATTCGTTTTAAATTCATTTCAAATTGATTTCAATTCAAATTCGATTCTATTCAATTTCAATTCGAATTCATTTCTATTCAATTTCAATTCGAATTCATTACTATTCAATTTCAATTCTAATTCATTTCTATTCAATTTCAATTCTAATTCATTTTTTTTAAATCTCATTTCAATGTTCACTATAAAAACGAATATAATCGATATAAATATCGATCGCGTCAAAATAGCGCATCACTAATCAACACGGCTTTATATTTTTCAATAACTTTGTTATTCTATTCAACACATGAATCTATATTTCTTTCACCACATGACTAATCTCAACAAATGAGTACTGTCAACACGTGACTATTTATTTTATAATATTCTATATTTTCCCAATTGGAATGAGGCCCAATCAATTACCATATAATGTTGATTATATGGATTTCATACAACACATGTATATAATAACAACGATATATAATCAACCATCATCCAAAGTGCACCACACAACTGCATAAGCATCAAAAATAAATATTTAACGCTTATAACAGCCTGTCAATCAATCGATCGACATACAGCTAATTATTGGGATTGGTGTATGTCATATATCATCCCAATACCCATGTGGGGTTTCAAACAATCAAACACAGATTTTATTTGTGCAGTTGGGCGATGTGTAAAATTTATCGTCCCAATCAATATCAGTCAAATGTGTGTATATAAACAAATCGTCCGATTTGTTTATATTTATTTTAAATACACGTTAAAAATTCTATTTTAACTATACAATATTTATTTCCTATATAAATATTTTATTTCATTTCACATCACACAATCAACTACACATCAATATCAATTAAACAAACAAGCATGCAAGCCGTCCATGGTCTGTGGACGACGGGTGTCGGGTGCTGCTAAACATCGTCTGCATCCTAGTATATATTAACTAGAAATTTAAAATAAAAGTGAGGAGTTCTCACCTTGGAGATCCACTCCTCCATTATCAATTTCTGAACGGTTCGGATAATGCCAAAAATTCCACTGCGACCCTTTCCTGCTGTTCATATTAAAAATTATATTTTTATCACTTCATTTCAATAAATAAAAATTCTATTTTATTCCTACTTCATATACATTTACAACGCTTATTTCTATATAAAATTATATTTTTATATTTCTACTTCATATATAAAGATCGAATCTTTATTTGTTATATAATATAAAAATCGTACTTTTATGACCTACATTATATAAGAATCGTTTTTTTTTTCCTCTTTCTTTCTTTTCTCTCTTTTCAAATAGAGAAAAATCATATTATTTCTATCTCAAAAATCATATATGAAGATTATATTTTATTCACTACATATAATAATAATAAAAAAATTAATCTATATAAAAATCTATAATTCATACGAATAAAGATCTCATCTTTATCATGTTAATCCTTTAAATAAAAATCAAATTTTTATTCCTCTATTTCCATAATAAAAATCTCTTCTATATTATATTTTTTTCTAATTAACTCGGCTAAAACAGGAGATTACCTCATCTAAATATCGGGTCTTCCTTTCCAGTTGCCTGGAACCTCTGGCCATTGTCGAAACTCTGGAAACCGTGCTCGATTGGATTTCCTCCCATCGCACAACACTCCGGGACATCGGAGCTTGATCAGAGACTGGCGCAGGTGTAATAACCCGGAAATTCTGGGCCAGTTTAAAATTTTTATTTTGGCAATTTTAGCGAATTTTGAATATTTAAAATGAATTATTTTAAATAATATCGACCGGAAAATATATTTAGAATATAGTTCGACGTATATATTATATACGTCGTCGTTAGAATATAAATATTTATATATAATTATAAATAGAATTGAAAATGGCGCGGTAGTTCGATAATTTGATTTCAAACTTCAATTGAATGTACCGGGTGCAAAACAATCCGGATTTTAGTGAAACCAAAAATAATGGAATCTAATAGTGAATATCTTTCCAACGAATCCGAAAAATCAAAAGTTCGTAGCGGGAATCAAAAGATATGTCCAGTTGAAAATTCTGAATAGTCGCTATGGAATTCAGGCCCTTAAAAATGGACATTTTGCAAGCGACCTCGGATTTCGACGAAACCAGTTTTGTTGGATCCGCAGTGTCAAATTATTGCTAGGTTTCAAATTTCATAATTTTTCGAATCAATATGTGAGCGTGGCATAGGAAAACGCGTTTGACCAGTTTCAGTTGATTTTAATCGACTGGAAAATGGCCATTTTTCCAACGGCCTCAGAATTCGACGAAACTAGTTTTGTTAGGACCGTATCGTCAATACGAAGCTAGAAAATATTTTTCGGGAATTTTTCTAGTTAGTATGTGACCCCGGTAATTTGAAATGTACGTTTAAAATTCAATATAGTGATTTAAAGGTAAATTCAACAGAAACTGATCGTAACGATCGAATCAACCTACGATACGTATCCCATTGTGTTCAGAATGGGGGTAAAACGCTATGGACGACAGGCGGTGGACCTCGTTTAGAGGTCGTATGCAAAAGTACCTTTTTAGAAATTAAATAATTAAATTAAATAAAAAAAATATTTTATTCTCTCTTCCCCTTCATTACCCTCTGCCCCCCCCCCCCCCCCGTTCTAAATTATTTGAACAGGAAAAAAAAATGGAGGGCGCGAGGCCGCCGCCGCCCCAGGCGGAACACCGCCGAAGCCCCCCCCCCCTCTTTCCGCCGGCTCCTTCCTTCTCCTCCCCCTCCGCTCCTTCTTCTCCGACTGCGACATCCCCCAGACCACCGCACCGCGCCCCAACCCTCGCCACCGCCTTTCCCTCAGCCCCCTCGCCGCCGCGTCCCAGCAGACCGGCCCCCCTCTCCATCTTGCGTCGACGCAGCACACACACACCCCTCCCCTGTAAGTTTTTTTACTTATTTATTTTGTTAATTTATTTTTATGTAAATTAAAACTGATTGGTTTAAAGGAAATTCAAAACTGATTTTTCTAAAGTATTAAAACAGATTTTTTTAATTAGGTTTAAAAACTGAATTTTTATTAAGTATAAAAATGAATTTTAATTAGGTTGAAAACTGATTTTGATTTGAAAATGATTTTTAAACTGATTTGAAAATGATTTTAAAACTGATTTGTTTAAAAGGGTTTTAAAAGATTTAAACTTAAAAAAAAAAGTAAAAGACTTAAAAGAAGTAAGATATGGAAATTATATGTTTAAAGTAATAAAAATATAATTTTTACACCGTAGGAATATAAAGATATAATCTTTATTTTTGAAAAGGCGGAATCTATATCTTAAAAATTCGATTTTTATATATTGAATAGCAAAGTAAAAATTCGATTTTTATATATTGAATAGCAAAGTAAAAATTCGATTTTTATATATTGAATAGCAAAGTAAAAATTCGATTTTTATATATTGAATAGCAAAGTAAAAATTCGATTTTTATATATTGAATAGCAAAGTAAAAATTCGATTTTTATATATTGAATAGCAAAGTAAAAATTCGATTTTTATATATTGAATAGCAAAGTAAAAATTCGATTTTTATATATTGAATAGCAAAGTAAAAATTCGATTTTTATATATTGAATAGCAAAGTAAAAATTCGATTTTTATATATTGAATAGCAAAGTAAAAATTCGATTTTTATATATTGAATAGCAAAGTAAAAATTCGATTTTTATATATTGAATAGCAAAGTAAAAATTCGATTTTTATATATTGAATAGCAAAGTAAAAATTCGATTTTTATATATTGAATAGCAAAGTAAAAATTCGATTTTTATATATTGAATAGCAAAGTAAAAATTCGATTTTTATATATTGAATAGCAAAGTAAAAATTCGATTTTTATATATTGAATAGCAAAGTAAAAATTCGATTTTTATATATTGAATAGCGAAGTAAAAATTCGATTTTTACATATGTAGTGAAAGCGGACAACGAAAGCGACAAAAGGCGAGTTGGCGAAGATTTCCTGCATTGGAAGTGCCATGGAGCTTGGATAGCTATCTGTGAGAATTTCTCACCTTTCAATTTCTTTTCTAGTTTTATATATATACTAGGATGCAGACGGTGCTTAGTAGTACCAGACACAACCGTCCACAGACCATGGACTTGTTTGTTTGGTTGCAGAGATTAGAGATTGTTTGATTGAAATTGAATTGTGTGGTGAAATGAATTGATTTGATGATGTGTGAATGGCGTGGGCCTTCACTAGACCGGGGATAAGGCTAGGCCTCGTCCCGTTTCTAGTATCGTGCCGTTATGCCGCCGAAATTTTCTAAAATATGTTAGAAAATAAAAATATCATTTTATTGTGTAAATGAATTGAATAGAAATTCATAGGTTGAAATAAAATGTTTTATCGTTAAAAATATAATTTTTAACGTGAATGTGAATAAATGAATAGTTATAAACAAATCGGCCGATTTGTTTGTATATACACTGATTTGACTGATATTGATTGGGTCGATAAATTTCACACATCGTCCAACTGCACAAATAAAATCTGTGTTTGATTGTTTGAAACCCCACACGGGTGTTGGGATGAAATTTGAAGTTCACTCATCCTGATTGATTAAATATGTCGATCGATTGATTGACAGGCTGTTATAAGCGTTAGATATCTATATTTGATGCTTATACAGTGTAGTGCACTTTGGTTGATGGTTGATTATTTTTCAATGCTATTATACATGTGTTGTATGAAAATCCATATAATTAACTTTATATGGTAATTGATTGGGCCTCATTCCAATCGTGAAAATAAAGAATATTTTGATAATAGGAAATATTTGAAATAGAATATTTGAAAATAGAAGTACGAGAAGCCGTGATGATTAGATTGACGCCATTTTGACGTGAACGATATTTATATCGATTTTGTTTATTTCGAAATGAATTGAATTGAAAACGATTTCGAAATGAAATGAATTGAAAACGATTTCGAAATGAATTGAATTGAAAACGATTTCGAAATGAATTGAATTGAAAACGATTTCGAAATGAATTGAATTGAAAACGATTTCGAAATGAATTGAATTTAAAACGATTTCGAAATGAAATGAATTGAAAACGATTTCGAAATGAATTGAATTGAAAACGATTTCGAAATGAATTGAATTGAAAACGATTTCGAAATGAATTGAATTGAAAACGATTTCGAAATGAATTGAATTGAAAACGATTTCGAAATGAATTGAATTGAAAACGATTTCGAAATGAATTGAATTGAAAACGAATTCAAATAAAGCAAATTGAAAATGAATTCAAATTGAATTGAAATTTGAATTGAATAGAAATGAACTTTGAAACGAATTTATAAAGAAGAATTCAATTTTGCTTTGAATTGAAATGGAAGTTGAAATTGTTTTTGAAACGAATTTAAAACTATTTATATAATTCGTTTTAAATAGAAATCGACGAAGTATATATTATATATATTATATATATAATATAATGGCCTGAATAGAACGCGCCGCGCCGCGGCAGTTCGTGAATTTCGACCATTTATTTCAAACGGACATTGCGGGAGATCCGACCGTCGGATTCTCCTAAAACCGGAACCGTTGGGTTCGTATCGAAAAGAGCTTTCTAATGAATGTTAGAAATTTGAAATCTAACGGTTGGATTTGGAGTTACGTCCAAATCAAATTTGAAAAAGGTCGCTGTAAGTGCAGTTCGATGGCCATTGATGGAAATCGACTATACGGGCCTTGATAAAATTATTAAAAATAGTAATAATTTGTGTAAAATCATAAGAAATGATTTGTGAAGATTTGGGCTGAAAAACTCCATATTTGAAAAGATAAAAATAGATTTTTATCGAAATGAACTAGTTTTGAACTAGAAATATAATTCTATTTATTTTTAAATAAATAAATTGAATTTAAAAAGGGTTTTAAAAATAACCAGAATTTCCAATGATTGCATTGGAGTGGATTTGAATCGAAATTGTCTTCGGAATATTTCAATGTTGGAATTCGTGATTATACAGGTGTTGTTATGGAAATTTGAAAGATATATATTTATATCGTTATTTCCAATACGACATTTGTTAGTCGTAGAATTCGATATTGAATATAAGCCGATATATTTTCTATTCAGAGCCTTGTATTGAATATCGAATGTGATTTGGGTTTGTCGTGAATGGTGTCTTCACTAACACTGTTCTTGAACCCAGTTGAGAAAAGATTAAATCTTTTTATTTAGATTTAATGAAGTGTACCAATTAAATAATATTTAATTGAAATTGAATTGATATTGATTTTTGGGTTTATCGTGAACAGTGTTTTAAATAACACTCGTTCTTTAACCCGATAATTAATGGAATGTGATTTTGGGTTTATCGTGAACCGTGTTTTAAATGACACTGATTCTTTAACCCAGTCGAAGATTAAAACTAAGTGGAGTTTTAGTGAATCTTTAATTAGATTGAAATGATCGAAAGTGGAGTATCACCAGTTTTGCTCCAGGCGATAGTTAAATCTTTAATTAGATTTGAACGTGAAATGGTAATTGAATTTACCGATAACACTGTGGTGTTAAATATGAAGTATTACCAGTTTTACTTCATGGGATGAATAGGTTGGGATTGGGAAATTAAAACAAATGATTACTTCGGTAAGGTTCGCTAATCCCGACTAGTTTGAATTGAGATTCAAAAATAGAATAAAGAATAAATTCAAGGAATTTATCTTGGATTAAATAAATGGGAACCTTTCCCTATGAATGTGAAATTTAGAAACTAACTGTCGGTTAGCCAAGCAGAATGGTTTTCTGAATATTGATCTGATGTTGGTTTCGGCCTTCGGGGTTAATATTTGGGGAATTATTCTCTTGATTAATTTACGGTTAGTGACTGATGAATTGGAATGAGGCGTATGTTGTGTTTGTGTAACACTTTTATAATATATACGCGAGTTATTCAGAAAGACCGGGTTTATCCCATTCTGAATAACTGATTCGACGTGGTGTCGAAGATGAAGACGGTGGTCGAAGACCAGAAGTCTTCACGTCGTTTGGGTGATTACTGATGATCTTGATTGGGCTGTACACCCAAGAAGATGGAAACAGTTTGTGATCGTCCAGACGTACTTGGAGATCGATGGATATGCGGGGTACTAGGTGCCTCCGGTTTCGTTCAGACCCAGAATGGACTTGTAAATGGACTGTGTGTCTGACATTGGATTTTAGTCCGTGTGATTGATCTCTATTAAATATATATCTGTTTGGCGACGGAGAATTTATTCTCTTGCTTAACGCCCTTCTCTGAGACGTACGAGCTCAGGGGTTATATATTGATGGATATCAAACGCATGGAGTGAATTGCCTGTGTGGCATGCCTAAGTGGCAATTGATCGAGGCTTCTGTTGAAAAGCAAAGTCTTGTGGTGATGATCAAAGCACGGCCTTTGTGGCGTAGCTTTGTGTAACGTTTACTTCGCGTGTTTCACACCCGGTATGGACCAAAAACGGGAGACGGACCTCAGGGAGGGCATGCGTTTCCTTCTAGCTAAAAAGTGGCGTCAGTGGTTTTACACGCCCTGACGAGTTTAACTTATGTGGTTGTTACTGTTGCGAGGCGCCTCGGTTTGATCGGACGATCCGGGTCCGATGGAGTCATTCGTTGGCTCATTGACGCCCCAAAGGGCGGGGAGACGTATTGTTCAGGCATAATAATCCACGTCGGTGGACCGGCCCTGTCGCTCCAAGGCTTGCCTGCACGCTTGCCTGAGACACGGGCTAGAGCGTCTCGAATCGGTAGAGGACGATCCCTGGCCTCGGTTCATAGACGGAAATCCAATTTCCAAATACGTGACATTTGCGGTTTTATTTGTAAACCTATATATGGCGACATGATATATGGTACCCATGCCGCCTATGATTGATACTTATGATTTGAAGTGGTTTTATACACTATGCACTTATAATAGTATCAAATGATTTGTTTTAAACGTATCAAGCATTCTTTGGCTGTTATAAGGGAAAACCCTATCCCCCGGCTTGCGTTGCATTGTGTGATAGGACCTGGGTCTTATAACAGCTTCATTTTTCTTTATTTAGCATTGCGCTGTTTGTTTTATGCACTGGTATTCTTGGGAGGAAACCCGTTCCGTGTTATACGGCGTGGTCCCTTGATTTACCTAACTTTTAAAATAAAGAATAATAACTATTTTAGTTCTCACACCAGTCACATGACTGACCTGGAGTTTATTGTTTTAACCTAAACTCTGGGTGCCCCTATTTTGACACGGGCAGCTAGTAGTTTTGGTTTTGCAGATTTATATTCACAGGATCCTGGTTTACAGCTGGAACGATATCCGGAAAGCTTTGTATCCGTATATCTCATTCTAGTTGTGTATTGTATTATTTTCCGCTGCTATGTATTTAAATGTAATTTAAATCTCTGATATTTCTGTGTAATATTCGTTTATACTCTGTATATTCTTGTAATCTGATGCATTGTTGTAATATACAATGAAATGTTCTTCTGTATGCATTCTGTTTTGTCGTGTTCTCAAACGATAGGGCGTTTCGAACGGCCTGGATCGGTTTAGCGACTGGTTCGGACCGAGCGGAATTCCTTCTCGTCACAGTTGGTATCAGAGCTTTGGTTTACAGAGCTCGAAAACAAGGCACATTAGAACCATACGAAAGGATTCATCAGATATTGGATTAGTAATATCCAATGGGAATGACTCGTTAGAGATAGGATCAGTAGTATCCTAGAACGAGTGTGAAGAGTATATTTTTAAAATGAAAACAATTTTTGTTTTGAAAATTTAAATCAACTATTCGTATTTGATTATTTATTTATATTGACTTTGGACAGTCCAGTATATAAAGATTTTGCATATACGCCTTGCAAACGTGTATTTAAAGTTTTAATATACTGGATAGATATAGAATCATACTCTAGTGGCCCGAAGATGATTCTGATGGTTGAGTACTCATCGTCAGAATTTATATTCGTGTGACGAAGGTGTGATATCTATATATTTCCATTAGACTGGTGTGAGAACCAAAATTAGATAGGGCCTATTGTTGTGATTTGGCATCAAAAATTTGATTTTTGTATATGTATCAAAATTATCAATTTGAAAAGCTAATCAACTAATTGATTGATGTTTGTGTTGTTTGTTTATTTGTTTGCTAATTTTGAACTATTTAGCCTAATTGTATCAAATATTGAACGATATTGAAAATTAGTCGCATTTGCTTGCATATACATATATATCATTGAACAGGTCATAGCAAGGAGGCTAGAGCAGAGAATAAAATTTGTTTGCCCGACAAATAGGTACATGTTTACTACATAATTTACTGTTTTGTTTGGGTGATGATGATTTTATGAGCCTATTGGCTAGCCGCTTGGCTTTTTCTTTTTCTTTTTGAGATCTGAAGGACCGGGGAAGCTATTTGAAATTCCCCGATGCTCCCGGTGCAGGGGAGGTTATGGCGAAATTTTTCAAAAATTTAGGGTGTTAGCCAAATTTTTGAAATTTTGAAAATTCTCAGAAACTGAAAAGTTGGAGAATGGAAGCCAAATCGAACGTAGAGTTGATTGATCAAACCACTTTCGACTTTGTTCCTTTTCGGGGACGAAAAGTTTTAAGTGGGGGAGATTGTAATAACCCGGAAATTCTGGGCCAGTTTAAAATTTTTATTTTGGCAATTTTAGCGAATTTTGAATATTTAAAATGAATTATTTTAAATAATATCGACCGGAAAATATATTTAGAATATAGTTCGACGTATATATTATATACGTCATCGTTAGAATATAAATATTTATATATAATTATAAATAGAATTGAAAATGGCGCGGTAGTTCGATAATTCGATTTCAAACTTCAATTGAATGTACCGGGTGCAAAACAATCCGGATTTTAGTGAAACCAAAAATAATGGAATCTAATAGTGAATATCTTTCCAACGAATCCGAAAAATCAAAAGTTCGTAGCGGGAATCAAAAGATATGTCCAGTTGAAAATTCTGAACAGTCGCTATGGAATTCAGGCCCTTAAAAATGGACATTTTGCAAGCGACCTCGGATTTCGACGAAACCAGTTTTGTTGGATCCGTAGTGTCAAATTATTGCTAGGTTTCAAATTTCATAATTTTTCGAATCAATATGTGTGTGTGGCATAGGAAAACGCGTTTGACCAGTTTCAGTTGATTTTAATCGACTGGAAAATGGCCATTTTTCCAACGGCCTCAGAATTCGACGAAACTAGTTTTGTTAGGACCGTATCGTCAATACGAAGCCAGAAAATATTTTTCGAGAATTTTTCTAGTTAGTATGTGACCCCGGTAATTTGAAATGTACGTTTAAAATTCAATATAGTGATTTAAAGGTAAATTCAATAGAAACTGATCGTAACGATCGAATCAACCTACGATACGTATCCCATTGTGTTCGGAATGGGGGTAAAACGCTATGGACGACAGGCGGTGGACCTCGTTTAGAGGTCGTATGTAAAAGTACCTTTTTAGAAATTAAATAATTAAATTAAATAAAAAAAATATTTTATTCTCTCTTCCCCTTCATTACCCTCTGCCCCCCCCCCCCCCCGTTCTAAATTATTTGAACAGGAAAAAAAAAGAAAAAAAAAAAGAAAATGGAGGGCGCGAGGCCGCCGCCGCCCCAGGCGGAACACCGCCGAAGCCCCCCCCCCCTCTTTCCGCCGGCTCCTTCCTTCTCCTCCCCCTCCGCTCCTTCTTCTCCGACTGCGACATCCCCCAGACCACCGCACCGCGCCCCAACCCTCGCCACCCGCCTTTCCCTCAGCCCCCTCGCCGCCGCGTCCCAGCAGACCCGCCCCCCTCTCCATCTTGCGTCGACGCAGCACACACACACCCCTCCCCTGTAAGTTTTTTTACTTATTTATTTTGTTAATTTATTTTTATGTAAATTAAAACTGATTGGTTTAAAGGAAATTCAAAACTGATTTTTCTAAAGTATTAAAACAGATTTTTTTAATTAGGTTTAAAAACTGAATTTTTATTAAGTATAAAAATGAATTTTAATTAGGTTGAAAACTGATTTTGATTTGAAAATGATTTTTAAACTGATTTGAAAATGATTTTAAAACTGATTTGTTTAAAAGGGTTTTAAAAGATTTAAACTTAAAAAAAAAAAGTAAAAGACTTAAAAGAAGTAAGATATGGAAATTATATGTTTAAAGTAATAAAAATATAATTTTTACACCGTAGGAATATAAAGATATAATCTTTATTTTTGAAAAGGCGGAATCTATATCTTAAAAATTCGATTTTTATATATTGAATAGCAAAGTAAAAATTCGATTTTTATATATTGAATAGCAAAGTAAAAATTCGATTTTTATATATTGAATAGCAAAGTAAAAATTCGATTTTTATATATTGAATAGCAAAGTAAAAATTCGATTTTTATATATTGAATAGCAAAGTAAAAATTCGATTTTTATATATTGAATAGCAAAGTAAAAATTCGATTTTTATATATTGAATAGCAAAGTAAAAATTCGATTTTTATATATTGAATAGCAAAGTAAAAATTCGATTTTTATATATTGAATAGCAAAGTAAAAATTCGATTTTTATATATTGAATAGCAAAGTAAAAATTCGATTTTTATATATTGAATAGCAAAGTAAAAATTCGATTTTTATATATTGAATAGCAAAGTAAAAATTCGATTTTTATATATTGAATAGCAAAGTAAAAATTCGATTTTTATATATTGAATAGCAAAGTAAAAATTCGATTTTTATATATTGAATAGCAAAGTAAAAATTCGATTTTTATATATTGAATAGCAAAGTAAAAATTCGATTTTTATATATTGAATAGCAAAGTAAAAAATTCGATTTTTATATATTGAATAGCGAAGTAAAAATTCGATTTTTACATATGTAGTGAAAGCGGACAACGAAAGCGACAAAAGGCGAGTTGGCGAAGATTTCCTGCATTGGAAGTGCCATGGAGCTTGGATAGCTATCTGTGAGAATTTCTCACCTTTCAATTTCTTTTCTAGTTTTATATATATACTAGGATGCAGACGGTGCTTAGTAGTACCAGACACAACCGTCCACAGACCATGGACTTGTTTGTTTGGTTGCAGAGATTAGAGATTGTTTGATTGAAATTGAATTGTGTGGTGAAATGAATTGATTTGATGATGTGTGAATGGCGTGGGCCTTCACTAGACCGGGGATAAGGCTAGGCCTCGTCCCGTTTCTAGTATCGTGCCGTTATGCCGCCGAAATTTTCTAAAATATGTTAGAAAATAAAAATATCATTTTATTGTGTAAATGAATTGAATAGAAATTCATAGGTTGAAATAAAATGTTTTATCGTTAAAAATATAATTTTTAACGTGAATGTGAATAAATGAATAGTTATAAACAAATCGGCCGATTTGTTTGTATATACACTGATTTGACTGATATTGATTGGGTCGATAAATTTCACACATCGTCCAACTGCACAAATAAAATCTGTGTTTGATTGTTTGAAACCCCACACGGGTGTTGGGATGAAATTTGAAGTTCACTCATCCTGATTGATTAAATATGTCGATCGATTGATTGACAGGCTGTTATAAGCGTTAGATATCTATATTTGATGCTTATACAGTGTAGTGCACTTTGGTTGATGGTTGATTATTTTTCAATGCTATTATACATGTGTTGTATGAAAATCCATATAATTAACTTTATATGGTAATTGATTGGGCCTCATTCCAATCGTGAAAATAAAGAATATTTTGATAATAGGAAATATTTGAAATAGAATATTTGAAAATAGAAGTATGAGAAGCCGTGATGATTAGATTGACGCCATTTTGACGTGAACGATATTTATATCGATTTTGTTTATTTCGAAATGAATTGAATTGAAAACGATTTCGAAATGAAATGAATTGAAAACGATTTCGAAATGAATTGAATTGAAAACGATTTCGAAATGAATTGAATTGAAAATGATTTCGAAATGAATTGAATTGAAAACGATTTCGAAATGAAATGAATTGAAAACGATTTCGAAATGAATTGAATTGAAAACGATTTCGAAATGAATTGAATTGAAAACGATTTCGAAATGAATTGAATTGAAAACGATTTCGAAATGAATTGAATTGGAAACGAATTCAAATAAAGCAAATTGAAAATGAATTCAAATTGAATTGAAATTTGAATTGAATAGAAATGAACTTTGAAACGAATTTATAAAGAAGTATTCAATTTTGCTTTGAATTGAAATGGAAGTTGAAATTGTTTTTGAAACGAATTTAAAACTATTTATATAATTCGTTTTAAATAGAAATCGACGAAGTATATATTATATATATAATATAATGGCCTGAATAGAACGCGCCGCGGCAGTTCGTGAATTTCGACCATTTATTTCAAACGGACATTGCGGGAGATCCGACCGTCGGATTCTCCTAAAACCGGAACCGTTGGGTTCGTATCGAAAAGAGATTTCTAATGAATGTTAGAAATTTGAAATCTAACGGTTGGATTTGGAGTTACGTCCAAATCAAATTTGAAAAAGGTCGCTGTAAGTGCAGTTCGATGGCCATTGATGGAAATCGACTATACGGGCCTTGATAAAATTATTAAAAATAGTAATAATTTGTGTAAAATCATAAGAAATGATTTGTGAAGATTTGGGCTGAAAAACTCCATATTTGAAAAGATAAAAATAGATTTTTATCGAAATGAACTAGTTTTGAACTAGAAATATAATTCTATTTATTTTTAAATAAATAAATTGAATTTAAAAAGGGTTTTAAAAATAACCAGAATTTCCAATGATTGCATTGGAGTGGATTTGAATCGAAATTGTCTTCGGAATATTTCGATGTTGGAATTCGTGATTATACAGGTGTTGTTATGGAAATTTGAAAGATATATATTTATATCGTTATTTCCAATACGACATTTGTTAGTCGTAGAATTCGATATTGAATATAAGCCGATATATTTTCTATTCAGAGCCTTGTATTGAATATCGAATGTGATTTGGGTTTGTCGTGAATGGTGTCTTCACTAACACTGTTCTTGAACCCAGTTGAGAAAAAATTAAATCTTTTTATTTAGATTTAATGAAGTGTACCAATTAAATAATATTTAATTGAAATTGAATTGATATTGATTTTTCGGTTTATCGTGAACAGTGTTTTAAATAACACTCGTTCTTTAACCCGATAATTAATGGAATGTGATTTTGGGTTTACCGTGAACCGTGTTTTAAATGACACTGATTCTTTAACCCAGTCGAAGATTAAAACTAAGTGGAGTTTTAGTGAATCTTTAATTAGATTGAAATGATCGAAAGTGGAGTATCACCAGTTTTGCTCCAGGCGATAGTTAAATCTTTAATTAGATTTGAACGTGAAATGGTAATTGAATTTACCGATAACACTGTGGTGTTAAATATGAAGTATTACCAGTTTTACTTCATGGGATGAATAGGTTGGGATTGGGAAATTAAAACAAATGATTACTTCGGTAAGGTTCGCTAATCCCGACTAGTTTGAATTGAGATTCAAAAATAGAATAAAGAATAAATTCAAGGAATTTATCTTGGATTAAATAAATGGGAACCTTTCCCTATGAATGTGAAATTTAGAAACTAACTGTCGGTTAGCCAAGCAGAATGGTTTTCTGAATATTGATCTGATGTTGGTTTCGGCCTTCGGGGTTAATATTTGGGGAATTATTCTCTTGATTAATTTACGGTTAGTGACTGATGAATTGGAATGAGGCGTATGTTGTGTTTGTGTAACACTTTTATAATATATACGCGAGTTATTCAGAAAGACCGGGTTTATCCCATTCTGAATAACTGATTCGACGTGGTGTCGAAGATGAAGACGGTGGTCGAAGACCAGAAGTCTTCACGTCGTTTGGGTGATTACTGATGATCTTGATTGGGCTGTACACCCAAGAAGATGGAAACAGTTTGTGATCGTCCAGACGTACTTGGAGATCGATGGATATGCGGGGTACTAGGTGCCTCCGGTTTCGTTCAGACCCAGAACGGACTTGTAAATGGACTGTGTGTCTGACATTGGATTTTAGTCCGTGTGATTGATCTCTATTAAATATATATCTGTTTGGCGACGGAGAATTTATTCTCTTGCTTAACGCCCTTCTCTGAGACGTACGAGCTCAGGGGTTATATATTGATGGATATCAAACGCATGGAGTGAATTGCCTGTGTGGCATGCCTAAGTGGCAATTGATCGAGGCTTCTGTTGAAAAGCAAAGTCTTGTGGTGATGATCAAAGCACGGCCTTTGTGGCGTAGCTTTGTGTAACGTTTACTTCGCGTGTTTCACACCCGGTATGGACCAAAAACGGGAGACGGACCTCAGGGAGGGCATGCGTTTCCTTCTAGCTAAAAAGTGGCGTCAGTGGTTTTACACGCCCTGACGAGTTTGACTTATGTGGTTGTTGCTGTTGCGAGGCGCCTCGGTTTGATCGGACGATCCGGGTCCGATGGAGTCATTCGTTGGCTCATTGACGCCCCAAAGGGCAGGGAGACGTATTGTTCAGGCATAATAATCCACGTCGGTGGACCGGCCCTGTCGCTCCAAGGCTTGCCTACGCGCTTGCCTGAGACACGGGCTAGAGCGTCTCGAATCGGTAGAGGACGATCCCTGGCCTCAGTTCATAGACGGAAATCCAATTTCCAAATACGTGACATTTGCGGTTTTATTTGTAAACCTATATATGGCGACATGATATATGGTACCCATGCCGCCTATGATTGATACTTATGATTTGAAGTGGTTTTATACACTATGCACTTATAATAGTATCAAATGATTTGTTTAAAACGTATCAAGCATTCTTTGGCTGTTATAAGGGAAAACCCTATCCCCCGGCTTGCGTTGCATTGTGTGATAGGACCTGGGTCTTATAACAGCTTCATTTTTCTTTATTTAGCATTACGCTGTTTGTTTTATGCACTGGTATTCTTGGGAGGAAACCCGTTCCGTGTTATACGGCGTGGTCCCTTGATTTACCTAACTTTTAAAATAAAGAATAATAACTGTTTTAGTTCTCACACCAGTCACATGACTGACCTGGAGTTTATTGTTTTAACCTAAACTCTGGGTGCCCCTATTTTGACACGGGCAGCTAGTAGTTTTGGTTTTGCAGATTTATATTCACAGGATCCTGGTTTACAGCTGGAACGATATCCGGAAAGCTTTGTATCCGTATATCTCATTCTAGTTGTGTATTGTATTATTTTCCGCTGCTATGTATTTAAATGTAATTTAAATCTCTGATATTTCTATGTAATATTCGTTTATACTCTGTATATTCTTGTAATCTGATGCATTGTTGTAATATACAATGAAATGTTCTTCTGTATGCGTTCTGTTTTGTCGTGTTCTCAAACGATAGGGCGTTTCGAACGGCCTGGATCGGTTTAGCGACTGGTTCGGACCGAGCGGAATTCCTTCTCGTCACAGCAGGATGTGCCCTGGCCTCCCCTATCACCGCGCCAAGGATGGTGCGACTTCGATTGAAGGGAAAAGGAGGGCTCGTGGTTCACGTCTGGGATGGAGAAGCGACGGGCAGGGTGTCGATCATCGGAGGGGATGGCGGTGGTCTTCATCGCGACGGCGCAGCAGCGCTTGGAGGGGGGCGCGGTGAGATCGTTCAGAGTTTTTTTCTCCCTATTTTCTTTTTATCGGGTTCAGATCTGAATTGGGATGAGGAGGGTTTGACTGTGAATGAGGAGAGAAGGAGGGGTTTATATAAAATTTAATTATATTATTTAATTTTCATCTCCAAAAAGTTAGTTTTAAATTCGAACTCGAAATCAAGCCCACCGACTGTCGCCCCTAGCGTAATACCCTTATTCTGAACACAATGGGATATGTTTCACAAGCCAATTCGAACGTTACAATCAGTTTCCGTTAACAGTAAAATATAAATCAATATATATTAAATTCGAACGCACATTTTAATTTACCAGGGCCACGTACTAACTCTAAAAATTCCAGAAAAAATATTTCTAGCTTCGTATTGACGATACGGTCCTAACAAAACTAATTTGGTCAAATTCCGAGACCATTTGAAAAATGGCCATTTTCCAGTCGATTAAAATCAATAGAAACTGGTCAAACGCGTTTTCCTTTGCCACGCTCACATATTAACTTCAAAAATTATGAAATTTGAAACCTAACAATAATTTGACATCACGGATCCAACAAAAGTGGTTTCGTCGAAATCCGAGGTCGTTTGCAAAATGGCTATTTTCTAAGGGCCGAAATTCCATAGCGACTATTCTGAAATTTCAACTGGGCATAACTTTTTATCCCCGCTATGAAATTTCAATTTTTCGGATTCGTTGGAAAGATACCATCAATTAGATTCAAATATTTTTGGTTTCACTAAAATCCGGTTTATTTTGAATCTGGTACATTCATTTGAACTTTGAAATCGAATTATCGAACTACCACGCCATTTTCAATTCCTTTTATAATTTAAAATAAAAATTTATATTCTAACGACGATCTATACAATATATGCGTTCGAAATTTATTAAAAATAAATTTTTCGTCGTTATTATTTAAAATAATTCATTTTAAATATTCAAAATTCACTAAAATTGCTAAAATAAAAATTTTAAACTGGCCAAGATTTTACGGGTTGTTACACGGATTCTCCCAAAATAAAAAGGTTTTCAAATGGAATAGAAAGTTTAAAAATCCAACAGTTAGATATTAAGATAAATACAAATCTATTTATGAAAACGTCGCTATAAATGCAATTCGGTGATCGAAATTAGAAAATTACTAAAAAGTGCCTTATAAAAATTATTAAAAATAAGGAAAAATCATGATAAACCTCAATTAATGATTTACGTAAGAATTGTGAAGTTTTGAACTATGATTTAAATTTTGGACTTTTGACCAGATTTACTTAACATAGTAAATCAATATTTTGAAACTTAGTTCGAAGATAAACTAAAAGTTTTCAAACTTAAGTTCATTTAGGTTTGAATGAAAATAATCTTTGTATATTTCGACATTGGATTCTGTAGTTATACAGATATTGTTCGAGGAATTTGGAAGATATAGATATCGTTATTTCCCATACGATGTTTGTTGATTCCAGAATTTGATGTTGAATATAAGTCGATATGATTTCTATTTAAAGCCTTATATTTGATATCAAATTGGATTTACGGTTTGTCATGAATGATGTCTTGAATAACATCCATTCTTTAACCCAATTGAAGACAGGATTGGCTTTCAAAGTTAAGTAATCATTGAATAATGATTTGGAAGATTAAAACTATGTTAGAGTTTTAATAATTATTTTAACAAAAATTTGATTGAATAAAATGAATATTAAAACTATTAGAATTTTAATAAATTTTTCAACAAAGATCTAAATGAATGAAATGGTGATTAAAACCAAGTTAGAGTTTTGATGAATCTTTAATTAGATTTTAAATGAAAGAAGGTAATTAAACTTATTAAAATAAGAGGGGTATTAGATATGGATACCACCAATTTTGCTCCATGGGATGAATAGGATGAGAATGGGATAGCGATATGAGAGATTACCTTTTTGTAAGTCTCGATAATCCCGATAAGGTTTATAAATCTTGATTTGAGTTAAGTTTATGAAAGGAGATTATATAATCGTTTGAAATGATTTCCAAAGAAAGAATTAAATAAGAAGTTTAAAGAATGTAAATCTTTGATAACATTTAAGGGAGTAATTCCCAATGTAAAGGATGAATTGATTAAAAGAATGTTCCGAATTGGAATGAGACTTATGATATGTTTCTATATCACTTGATTTTAAAGATGCGATAGTTATTTCGGAAAGACCGGGTTTCAACCCAATCTGAATAACTATACGAGTAGTATTGAATATACTGAAGATGGTGGTTGAAGATTAGATATCTTCACATCGTTGTTTTATTGTTGATGTCTCAATTGGGAGGTACACCTGAGATGAGGTTATAAGTGGCGGTCGTCCAGACGTACTTGGAGATTGACCGGATATGCAAGGGCTTTTTTCCTTTATTGGACGAAGAGTAAGGTGCCTTTGGTTTCGTTCAGACCCAGAACGAATTTTTATTGGGTGTATTTCTAACATTGTAAGTTACGACATAATAAATTAATGTCTATTGATGTTATATCAGTTGGTGGCAGAGAAATTATTCTCTTGGCTTAACACCCTTCTCTAAGACTTATGAACTCAAAGGATTATATGTCAATAGACACCGATTATATGTTGTGAATTGACAATGTGGCATGCCAAGTGCTGATAGATCAAAGCTTTTGTTGAAAAGCAAAGCTTTGTGGATGATGATCAAAGCATGGCTGATATAGCGTAGCTTTGTGTTGAAACGTGACTTCAACAAGGCTGAAAACAGGATGATGGACCGCAGAGTAAGGATTGACATTCCCATCTAACTGAAAAGTGATGCCATGGTATGCAGCCCAGGAAATTTACTTATGTGGATGATGGATTAAGGTACCTTGGATGATGGTCAAATAATGACCAAGATGACGGTCAGATATGGCCGGGGAACATTATGATCAGGAGTAACCCGAGCTTAGAATTGGTGGGCCGGCTCTACTGCTCTGAGGGTCACATGCGTGTAATTCCCTGATATCCTGCTAGAGATGATCGAAACGGTTAAGGAAGATCCTTTGCCTTAGTCATTGATGGAAATTCAACTTCCAATACGAGCTTTGCGTTTTCAGTTGTAAACTATATAGCGACATAATAGGATGAGGTGTTATGCTGTCTAAGATTGATGCATTTATTATTGAAATTGATTTCTACACTATGCACTAGTGATAATAAAAGAGATTTATTATGTATCAAGCATGTTTGGCTATTATAAAGTAAAATTCTATCCTCTGGTTTGCGTTGCATTATGTGGTGGGGCTTAAGTCTGATAATAGCTTTATTTTTTAAAAAGCATTGCGATTTATTTATGATGTGTATTCATATGGAGAAAACCCGTTTCGTGTTATACGGCGTGGTCTCGTGATTTACCGAACTTTAAAATAGAATATAATAACTATTTTGGTTCTCACCATTCTCATGACTGGCTCAAAATTTATTGTTTCCCACCTAAACTCTGGGTGCCCATATTTTCCACACGGACATCTAGTAGTTTTGGTTTTGTAGACATTTTATAGAGCAAGATTCTGGATTGAAGCTAGAGCTGTGTCCAGAGCATTTGATAATCTTTTGCTGAATGTGATTATTTTCTACTATGTAATGTATTGTATTTGTTATTATCTAATATTTGTGATATACTCTGAAATATTCTGTACTATGATGTAACATTGATATAATGTTAATGAGAATTCTTTTGTTTCTGTGATAATGTGTTGTATTCCCAAAGTCAATGTCTTGAGAGTTTCTGTCGTTTTGGATCGAACTTTTGTGGTTTATAGTCGATCTGAAAGGCGGGAATTTTCGGGCCGTTACAATAAGATAAAATGAAATTCATTATCATGGCTAACCTAGAAAAACAACCAAAAGATGAATTATCCTAGTAATGAACATACTTTATAGGTAATTATATGAGTGTGCATGGGTTCGTCAGAGCTAGCGGCTTTCGGTCTCACCTAGCAGTCAAAGAATTGTTTAGAGAGTTATTTAGTTTATGTAATACTAGGGGAGAAAATCACATAGAATATCAGATCAACTCAGATGACAATGACAAAACATCAAAAAAATAATTTATAATCCAAATTTGATGAGTACGTAATCTAAGAAGATTGGTTCTGAGATCGAGCGAAACCTAAAAATACAGGTTGTCTGTATCTAACAAATATAAAAGCATGTTGAATATCAAAAGTAGGTGGAGATTTTTTTTTCAAAAGCATGGAATATTTGAAGAACATACCCATTTTTTGCTTTAACCCTAAGAGGGAAAAGTTGAATTATAAGAGACGAACCTGCAGCATACTTCTGCACTCTGCACTCGACAGAAAGTTGTGGTGCATATGGTTTTATCTTTAGTATGTTCTGATTGACATGAGGTAGGAAGAAAGTTAATAAATTCATTTTTATTGAAAATAATTTTTGTTCTAAGGTGGAAAAATAAAAGTATCCCTGTAACAACCCTGAATTTCAGAACAAATTTAAAATTTTATTTTTGATTGAATTACTGAATTTTTGATATTTAAAATGATTTATTTTAAATAATAACGACCGAAAATTTATTTTAATCGAATTTATAAATTAATATTAATTATATTACAAGCCTGAAATGGCGCGGTAGTTTGAAATTTCAATTTTAAAATTTGAATAAATATATAAAATTCATTATAAGTCAGAATTGGACGAAACAAGAAATGCTAGGATTGTATTGACGATATCTTTCTAATGAATATAAGAAATTGAGATTTCAGTTTATAAATTGTAAGTTATGACAAAATTAAAATTTCAAAAAACCGATATGGAATTTATATATATAATATATATATGGCCTAAAAAGCTACTTTTCACATACAAATAAATTTGGACTCGAAACCACTTCCATTGAGTTCAAAATGACGTTTCTAAATCTGAAAAGTATAAACACTAATATATTTCGAAATTCGAAATTTATTTACATAAATATATATTTTTAATATAATATATATACGCCTTAAAAAGTGAAATTTTGCAAACGACCTCCGAATTCTATGAAACCAGTTTCTATGGATCTGGAATATTAAATTATTGCTAGATTCAAAAATTCGAAATTTTTGGAGTCAGTATGTGGTCGTAATTGATTTTTCAGTGTGAAAACAGTCAATTATCTGACTTTAAAAATTAACTATTTGTGTATACGGACTCGGAATTCAAGGAGACCAGTTTCTTTGGATCCGTAATGTCAAGGAGTAGTTGAGTTTTAATTTTCATCGAGAACGAAATTCGTAGGTGACCATACAAAATTTTAAACCATGAAAAGGACCAAAATTGAATAACTTAATTTGCATAAGGAGGGGAAAATATTGTAATTAAGCATAATTAAACATACAAGGGGTTTTAAAAAAATCCTCACCACTATAAAATATCCTAAAATATCTCCTAACACTAACATAAACCCTTATCTCCTCCTCCTTCTTTTCCATGGCGGCAGGCGGCAGCTCTCTTCCTCTTCAATAATATTTGCAAAAAGGACCCAGAAACTTAATAATTTATATCTCTCAATCCGTACAAAATTAGATAAAACTGTTTTTGGGTATTGTAGATCTTCATCATCTCTAGCTCCCACAAAAATTTCACGACCTATCGTCGCACGGAATCGTCAGGATCTAGCTTTTAAAGCAAAAAACTGATTTCGAAATTATGGGGTTTCCGATCAAAGGAACGAGAATTAGGTCGAGTCGTTTGGAGGGAAGGTAGAGTGGAAGCATACAAAGGTTTTGGTGGTGGTGGCATGATCTCAGGTGGTCGGAGTTGGCCGGGATGTCAAGTTCATCGGAGAGGTGTTGGAAAACAAGGCAACCTTGAAAATGAGCAACTTCCGGCCAATCCGTGCATTTTCAGGCGAAATGACTAAAAGAGAAGTTGTTTGGGAGGTTAAGACCAAGCTACTGTAAAAATTTGGGGGTATTTGGAGCACCGAGGCTACCGCAGCACCCATATGAACGGAAACTGCAGATTTTCGTTTAATGTCAGATTGTAGGGCCTACGTAGCGAACTGGAGGGGGCCACCAGGCGTGGAAAGAGAGACAGAAGCCGGAGAGAATGGCGCTGGTATCATGCAATTCCGACTTGTAGTTTGGCCGTGGCGAGCATGTTAAGTTGAGGGTGTCGTTTGGAGAAGAAGGTGAATGATGATCTTATTATATAAATAATACTTCATGTTCGTATATTAATATCTTTTTGTCACGAATTTCAATTTGCATGTAACTGGATCTGTCGCGATCGTGGTGTCGAGACCTTCGCGTGAGCAACAATTTTGTCCAATTTGGATCAAGTTAGAATTTGAGGTAAAAATAACAATTTTATTAATAATTTAAATTGTTTTAAACTTCGCAAATTAATAGCTTTTTGCTATGAACTCAGAACCATGCGAAAATGGATCCGCTGCGATAGTTGGGTCGAGAGCTTCGCGTGGACACCAATTTTGTCAAATTTGGAGAAAGTTAGATTTTGGGCCAAAATTAGATCTGAACCGTCAATTAAAGACCAACGAGGTAAAAACCAAGGTGTGAACTCTTTCTCACTTAACCCTTTTGTACAGTTATTAATTTTTATAACTGAAAGTATATGAATTGTCTATAACTGTAATATTTATTTGGATGAATTGTTGTGTGGTTATGTGATGTTAGGATATGATCGAGTTTCGCAATATTTAACATGTTAAAATAATGTTATTATATTTATGATAATTTAAATTTGATTACACTTCCATTTACAAGTTATCTGACTTGTTTATGTGATTGGGACGATAATTTTTACACCTCGCCTAAGTGCACAAATAATTTATTATATATGTGTTGGTTGAAACCCCACACGGGTCTTGGGATGATATTTTGATCACACACCTCCCTTGTGATTAGTTGTAAAATGCACTCTGGTTGTTATTTGGATGTTTAGTGATTATATATCATGATTATAGAATACATGCGATGTATGAAACCCATATAACTAAAATTATATGGTAATTGATTGGATCTCCTTCCAATTCAGAAATAAACGACTATTTTAAAATAAAAAGTTATTCTTTTTATTGTATGTAGGAACATAAAAATTATTAGAATTTGTTTTACAATAAAAATTATCTATTTATTTTTATGTAAGAACATATGAATCATTAAAATATGTTTTAGAATAAAAATTATTCTTTTATTTACATTTAGGAACGTGTAAATTGACATATTTTGATTAGTAATAAAATAAATCTTTCTACTGTTATAAAAGAACATAAATAATGTAAAAGGACATTTTTATATAAAAAGATTGTATTTTTATTGCAGTTTGTTTTCAATAAAAAGATTAGATTAAAAAGATTATATTTTTATTGAAGTTTGTTTTCAATAAAAAGATTATATTAAAAAGATTGTATTTTTATTGAAGTTTTGTTTCAATAAAAAGAGTAGAATAGATAGAATCAATTTTTATTGTCATTTTGTTACAATAAAAAGATTAGAATAGAAAAAATACATTTTTTGTCATTTTGTTACAATAAAAAGATTAGAATAGAAAGAATACATTTTTATTGTCATTTTATTACAATAAAAGATTAGAATAAAAAGATCATATTTGTATTGTCATTTTTGTTTTCAATAAAAAGATTAGACAAGAAAAATCATTTTATTATTGTTCTGTTTTATTAGTAACATTAGAAAATAAAGATTACATCTTTAATGTTGTTCTGTTTCATTAAAAAGATCAGATATTAAAAAAAAAATTACATCTTTATTATATCATATTACATTAAAAGGATTTGACAATAAAAATTACATTTTTATTGTGTCATGATTTCATTAAAAAGATTTGACAATAAAAATTATATTTTTATTGAATCATGTTTTTAAATAAAAGATTTGACAATGAAAATCATATTTTCATTGTATGTTTGTCGCATTAAAATGAAATGCTTTAAAATAAAAGACTTGACAATGGAAATTACATTTTCATTGTATGTTTGTTGCATTAAAGAGAATTAGATATTAAAATATGACTTATCATTGAATTGTCACTTTTATCATGTTAGTTACGATAAAAAGAATCATATGTTTAAAAAAATATAATTACTAACATGAATATGGATTGGACTAAATTTGCATGTAACTAATGGAATGGTGTCTTAAATGAAAAAGTTCTTAAACCTATTTGAGAAAAGAATAAATCTTTTAATTAAGATTTAAATGGGAATTTTCCAATTAACAAACATAATTGAAATTAAAAGGAAATTGATTTTTGGCTTGATTGTGAACAATGTTTTAAATGACATTAGTTCTTAAAACCTGATTAATAGTGAAGTTATGGTTTGTAATTTATTAATCTTTTAATAAAGATTTAATAGAATTTTTTAAAGAGAAGGTTTCCAAATTAATATATTAAATGGGAATTGAACGGAATAGGATTTTGGGTTTATCGTGAACAATGTTTTAAATGACATTAGTTCTTTAACCCAGTTAAAGATAAGATTAATTTCTTAAATTTGAATAACCATAAAGCAATGATTTTGATCTTAAAACCAAATTGGAGTTTTTATAAATTTTAATTGGATTGAAATGAGAATGACATAATTAAATTTATCGAATTCTTGAAATGATCAAGAATGGAGTGCCACCAGTTTTACTCCAAACAATAGTAAAATCTTTAATTAGATTTGAATGTGAAATGGTAATTAAATTTACCGATAACACAATGGGTGTTAGATATGGAGTACTGCCAGTTTTTCTCCATGGAATGAATAGGTTGGGATTGGTTTTGATAAATAAAGGATTACTTTGGTAAGATTCGCTAATCCCGACTAGTTAATAAACCTCAATTTGGTTTAGAGTTGATAAAGATAAAATAAAATCTTTTGAAATGAGATCCATAGGAAGATCAAATAATAAATTTAAAGAATTTATTTTTGATAAAATTAATGGGAACCTTTCCCTTGTAATGTGAATATTTTATCAAAAGAATATTCTGAATTGGAATGAGGCGTTTGATGTGTTTATATACAACTTGTTTATAAAATACGTGAATTATTCGGAAAGACCGGATTTAACCCATTCTGAATAATTTCTATGACGATCAAGAGTCGAAGATGAAGACGGTGGTTGAAGACCGGAGTTCTTCACATCGTTTGGGTGCGTCTTGATTGGGCCGTACACCCAAGACAAGGTAATAAGTGGTAATCGTCCAAACGTACTTGGAGATCGATGGATATGCGAGTACCTCTCCCCTGTATTGGGCATATGGGATGAGGAATAAGGTGCCTCCGGTTTCGTTCAGACCCAGACGGACTTGTAAATGGATGGTATGTCTGACGTTGTATTCCTTTATGTTGTATTCATTGATCTCTGCTAAATATATATATATATATATATATATATATATATATATATATATATATATCTATTTGGTGGTGGAAAATTTATTCTCTACTTAACACCCTTCTCTGAGATGTACGAGCTCAGAGGTTATATATATTGGTAGATGATCAACGATATGACATGGATTGACAGTGTGGCATGCTAAGATGCATGGATCAAGGCTTTTGTTGAAAAACAGAGCCTTGTGGATAATGATCAAAGCACAGCTTTAATTAGCATAGCTTTGTGTACAACGTTACTTCGCGAGCCTCACACCCCGGTATGATGGTGAACGATTTGTGATCGACGCTAGAAAAGCATGATATTTGTAATTAAATTCTGCAAACGTACAGGTGTGTAGCATACAGGTCGAACACAGGTAGGAAAATTAAAAATTATTATTTATAAAATTTCGTGGGCGAGTTAGACAAATCTTCGAGGTTGGTTTTGAAAGCAAACGAAATTGAAACTGCAATTAAACTATTATTGAATTGAATCAACTCTGAATTTAATCAAATCTATATTCAATCCAATTGACCTGAGGAAGCAGTAAAAAGAACAGAAATTGAAATTGCAGAAATTAAAAATAACAAACAGGAGTTAAAATTAGGATTACCGCTGAATCTAATCAGACGGTCAATCATTAATGAAAGGGTGTGCACAATACAACTAGTACTCTACCAAACCTAATTGTGTAGATGGCACTAGTTGCTATGAAAATTGAAATACAGAAAAATAAAAGAGAACTAGAAACTTTATTAATGGAGAAGAAGAGAAAATAGGATGGTGGCTACGATGACATTACAAGGGTATTTATAGGAGATAACCAAACCCTAACCCTAACCCTAATACAATGATGGATGGGCCTTAGGGAATTCACAAAAGAGTTTACAATGAGAATCTCAAATGGGTCTTAGTTAAATCTAATAAATTTTTGGCCTTTCTTCTTTTCCTCTTGGTTCTTTGACAAGCCTCCCTTGATTTGAGATGTGCATGGCCTTTTTATCAATCATTTTCTTGTCCAACAGCAACCAGATGTGGGATCTTCATCTACAATTTTTCAAAATGTAAATATATAACAATCAGATCTCCATTTCTCTACTTTTCTGGTTGCATGCGGGCTGGTTTGGAATATTTGTAAAAGCAACAAAACAATACCCAAGTAATATTTATTTATATACAAAAGATAAGATATAAGAGCATAAAATAAACACATTTCTATATTAATCAAATACCCCCACACTTATTTTTTACTCGTCCTCGAGTAAAACAAGAAATGAAAAATTAAACTAGATAGGTCACACTTTCGTAGGAAACACGATTGCATTGAGCGTATGCAACAAGCCGTTAAACCTCTATGTGTCCCTAGTAGGACGAGTGGTGTCTCGTGAGGGTTTTCAGCGGATACTACCCACAAAATCCAAATGCAGTATGTGTGGATCTGATGTAACTACATGAATGCAATGGATATACAAAAAAAATGACAACATGACTTGTTTCAGGAAAGTGGTACAACAAATTAAGTTAACAATTTCTAGTCAGTTGATTTTATTTTAGATACCTCAACTTGTCACAAATTTTCAATATAAATCAAGTTTTCAAATGTTAAATTCCAGTTGGGCCAGTTAGTTCGGTCGATAACATAGTGTAGCCATGAAATAGATTCTTAGTTTGCTTGGCACAGTTTGCAAAGTGGTATTATTATTTTCTCATGTATGGCTAGTCAAATCAATAAGGTCAAGAAGTGTTTGGGCATCATCGCTTATTCTTTATTCTATAAAATTTAAAAATTTATGATAAAGTACATACACCTAACTTAGAAGACCAAGGTTTACCACTCATGCAGTGCCTCGCGGACTAATGGAGAGTGGGTAAAGAGCTTGGCGGATTGTGCATGCCGACTTTGACTTTGTCAACAACGTGTCGGTAATCCTTAGGTGTCCAATCTCATAAAATGAGACCAAGATATTGCAACGCTGACTTTGTCAACAACATGTTGGATAGAGCTTGGCGGGTTTGCATACCAACGCTTGATATACAAGCAATGTTGGATACCCTTGGATTACTATAATTATTATTGAAATTATAAGCACAAAAGAGAGTTACGCGAATTCAACTTAACACAACTTAGTTTTAAAGATTCGAAAAGCCAATATAAATATTTTAAGTCCTCCACTTATTTCAACCAAGTCTACAATATATAATAGATTTCATGGCCATCACCTAAGAATCTCCCTATGTACCGGTTACACTATTATCCCTCAAAATTAAACTTTTCATTATATTTCTTATTCGATCTAAGTTGAGAGAAAAAAATACTATCAACTGACTAAAAGTTGTAAACTTATTTCGTGGTATCACTCTAAAATGAGTCGTGTCGGTGTGATTGTGTGTGTGTTTTTTTTAACAAAAATGAAGAAGATGTGATGCAGACTTGACTCCCCCACACTAGATTGAGACAGTGTCCCAACTGTCTAAGGTATGCAGACCAAAATGGAAGGAAAAAAATGAAAATTAAAAGAAAAAGAACGTGTACCACCTGATTTCATGGTGGATGATCAGGCTCATGAAGATCGATAAGGTCATCGTCTTCGTATTGCTCGAATTCCAAAAATGGTTTCAATCGTTGACCGTTTACTTTAAAGACTTTTCCATCCTTAGTATTTTCAATTTCAGCTGCTCTGTGAGGATATACTGTTTTCACAACATAAGGTCCAGTCCATCGAGATCTGAGTTTTCCTGGAAACAAGTGAAGTCTAGAGTCGTATAAAAGAACTTTTTGTCCTACATTGAATTCTTTACGAAGTATGTTCTTGTCGTGTTGAGCTTTGGTTCTTTCTTTAAGGATTTTTGCATTTTCATATGCTTCATTTCTTAATTCCTCTAGTTCTGAGATCCGTAACTTCCTATGTGAGCCGGCCTTTTCTAAGTCAAAATTCAAAAGTTTAATTGCCCAAAGAGCACGGTGCTCTAATTCAAGAGGTAAGTGCTAGGCCTTTCCAAAGACTAATCGATATGGTGACATCCCTAGATTGGTTTTGTAAGCAGTGCGAAACGCCCAAAGTGCATCAATCAGTTTTACGGACCAATCTTTTCTATTGGAATTCACGGTTTTCTCAAGAATTTGTTTGATTTGTCTATTGGAAACTTCTACTTGCCCACTAGTTTGTGGATGGTAAGGGGTCGACAGCTTGTGTGTGATTGAGTATTTCTTGAGCAAGGACTCAAAAGCACGATTACAGAAGTGAGTGCCATTATCACTAATGATAGCTCGAGGTGTGCCAAAGCACGAAAAGATGTTTTCTTTGAGGAATTTGACAACAACCTTGTTGTCGTTGGTTTTGGTCGGGATGGCTTCAACCCATTTTGAGACATAATCTACCGCAAGCAAGATGTAAAGATTCCCAAATGAATTAGGGAATGGTCCCATGAAATCGATGCCGCAAACATCGAATAACTCAATCACTAAAATGGGGTTGAGAGGCATCATGTTTCGCTTAGTAATTCGACCCGTTCTTTGACATCGATCGTATTTAGAGAAAAACTCGAAAGCGTCACGAAATAGTGTGGGCCAATAAAAACCGCTTTGCAATACTTTTGCGGCAGTTTTTCTTGCTCCAAAATGACCGCCACAAGCATGGTCATGTGAGAAAGAGAGAATACTTTGGTGTTCATGATCGGTTACACACCTTCGAATGATTTGGTCTGGGCAATATTTGAAAAGATATAGGTCGTCCCAATAGAAGTTTCGAACTTTAGAAAGAAATTTTTGTTTATCTTGTTTCGACCATTCAGCGGGTGTTTGCTGTGTGAAAAGATAATTCACAATGTCAGCGTACCAAGGGGTGTTAGAGATGGAAAGAATTTGTTCGTCTGGAAAATAGTCATCGATTTGGGTGTCGTCACCATTTTCGTGGACAATTCGAGAGAGATGATCAGCTACCACATTTTCAGAACCCTTTTTATCTCGTATTTCTATGTCAAATTCTTGAAGAAGAAGGATCCAACGAATCAAACGGGCCTTGGCATCCTTCTTAGAAAGCAAATATCGTAAGGCAGCATGGTCAGTGTAAACTATGACTTTGGATCCTATGAGATATGGTCTGAATTTCTCAAGAGCGAAGACAACTGCCAAAAATTCCTTTTCAGTAGTTGAGTAATTCAATTGGGCCTCATTCAAGGTTTTGCTAGCATAGTAAATGACTTGAGGGAGTTTATCGATTCGATGGCCTAAGATGGCCCCAATCGCAAAATTAGAAGCGTCACACATAAGTTCGAATGGCTGAGTCCAAACAGGGGGTTGAATGATGGGAGTTGTGGTCAAGATTGACTTAAGAGTTTCAGAAGATGTTTTGCAATCATTGGAAATTCAAACTTGACGTCTTTGGCAAGTAAATTCGAGAGAGGTTTTGAAATTTTCAAGAAATCTTTAATGAATCTTCTATAGAATCCCGCATGGCCAAGAAATGAACGAACATCCTTAACAGACTTAGGAGGAGGAAGATTAACAATCAAATCGATTTTGGATTTATCGACTTCAGGGCAATCTTTTGAGACGACATGTGTAAAGACCCGGAAATTCCCGCTCTTTAAATCGACCATAAACCACACAGGCCTGACCCAATGGTTGGAAATCTTCGAATACTTTAACTTTGGGAATACAATACATCAGAACAATAACAGCAGACTTTTATTACATTACAATAATATAACATCAGAGTACAGAATATCAGAGTACAAATAAAGTAAACTACAGCGGAAGATAAATTACAACAGATTTAATACATTAAACAGCGGAAGACTTTTAAGCTCTGGACACAGCTTTAGGCTTCGATCCAGGATCCTGCTAAAGAGAGAGAGATATCTGCAAAAAGCTACTCGACTGCCCGTGTAGAAAAGAGGGCACCCGAGTTTGTAAAGTGAAACAAACTACAGGTCAGTCGTGGGACTGGTGTGAGAATTCTAAACTAATATAACTAATAAGACAAATCCAAGGACCACGCCACTTTCGCGGAACGGGTTTACTCCTATGGATTGCCAGTGCATAAACCAAAGTAAATCGAGAAATAACGCAATGTCTTTTTGAAAAAATGAAACCATTATAAGACCCAGGGTCCCATCACACAATGCAACGCACACCAGAGGATAGGGTTTTACCTTATAATGGTCAAAAGTTGCTTGATACGTATAAAACGGATTTGATATTATTATTAGTGTATATATGTTTTAATAAAAAGATTTGAATCATAAGTATCAATCCTAGACGGCATGGTTACCATATAGCATGTCGCCAATACTAGTTCTACAATCAAAACCGCAAGGTCGTATTGGAAATTGGATTTCCATCATGAGTCGAGGCTAGGGGCAAGCTCCTCTCCGATTCGAGACACTCTAGCAAATGCCTCAGGATCCCCCGCAGTGAACCCTTGGATCTTCAGGGCCGGTCCCCGCCTATGGGCAGTGGATTAGTTATGCCTGAACACACGCTTCCCGGTCCCTTTGGACCTATAGTATGACCACCAACGGCCTATAAAAATAACGAGGCGCCTCAAAATCCATCATCCACATAAGTAAAATGTCAGGGCTGGTAGGTCGCTGACACCACTCTAGCTAGAAAGAAACGTGTGCACTCCCTGCAGTCCATATCCCGTTTTTGACTCATACCGGGGTGTGAGGCTCGCGAAGTCACGCTATACACAAAGCTACGCCTAAACAGGCCGTGCTTTGATCATCAACCACAAGGCCTGCTTTTCAACAAAAGCCTTGATCAATGCATCTTAGCATGCCACATTGTCAGTCCATACTATACCATTGATTTCTACCAATATATAACCCCTAAGCTCGTACGTCTCAGAGAAGGGTGTTAACCACCAAACAGATGTATATTGACAGAGATCAACGAATGTAGTATAAAGGGCTACAACGTCAGACATACATTCCATTTATAAACTTATGCCCTGGGTCTGGACGAAAGTCAAATCCGTACAAATCAACACTACGTCCGGATAACTACCATCTTAGCCCCGTCTTGGGAGCAAATCAATCAAGGACCTCAACACTAGTTACCCATTCGATGTGAAGATCGTCGGTCTTCAATCGCCGTCTTCAACTCTTAGATTTAGAACGTCGTGTAATCATTTGAAATGAGATTGAACTCGGTCTTTTCAAATGATTCTCGCATATATATATATATATATATATATATATATATAATTTGAAAACATTTCATATCGTTATTGATATTTGATAACGACCTATCGCTATTTTTATTTATATAAAAATAGCCTAAATTAATTTAACGACGCTTCGGGTCAATGGGCGTCCCTGGCGCTGTTTTCAACCAAATTTGATTTACACATATCTTGAAATCTAACCGTTGGATTTTGGCGAAATTTATGTCATTGGAAAGATCTTCCCAAAGCGGTCCAAACGGCTCCAGTTTTGGGAAAATCCGACGGTCGGATCTCTCTGTATAGCCGTATAAAGTTACGATTGCCGATACGCGAACTGTCGCGCGCATTCCGTTTAATTTATAATTTATATTTATATATAAATATAAATCGTTTGACTATTCCAATTTCAAAAGTCTATTCATTTTATCGCATCTAAAATGACGATAAAAATATCACTTTTAATAACTCTGTTTTGTTTACACTAAATGTAAATAAATTATACTTTTTCCTATATTTTGTTTTATTTACGTAAATGTAAATAAATTATGTTCTTTCTATGTTTTAATTTATTTACCTTAAATGTAAATAAATTACATTTTTTTTTTACCCTATTTATTTACCTAAATGTAAATAAATATATTCTTATCTTTTTCTTACTTATTTACCTAAATGTAAATAAATGTTTTACTTTTTCTTTTGTTATATTTATTTACATTAATTGTAAATAAATGTATCTAATTTCTTATTCATATTTATTTACACTATTCGTAAATAAATGGTTTCAATTTCCTTTGCCAATCCTATTTACATAGCAAATGTAAATAATTGTATTTCTTTAATTCCTTTCTAATATTCCCTTTTAACATAAAAAGAATATCTTATGTTAGTTTTTTTTCTAACCTTTCTTTTTATTATTTACATAAGAAAATGTAAATAATTACCATTTACAAATTGATTCTTTTTATTTACATAAGAAAAATGTAAATAAATACTTATTCACATAATTATTATTTTTAATCTTTTTATTTACATAAGAAAATGTAAATAAAATCTTATTCACATATTTGTTCTATAATTTCTATTTATTCTTAATTACATAAAATGTAATTTTCTTCCTTATAATCTTAATTACATAAAAATGTAATTTTATTTCTTATAATCTTAATTACATATAAATGTAATTTTTCTTTACAGTGTAAATCATATTCTTAAATTACATATAAAAATGTGATTTTTATTTAATCCTTTATTTTACATTGAAAATGTAACTCTTTTATTTTACATTGAAAAAGGTAAATTCTTGGTTTATTCTATTTACATTGGAAAATGTAAGGTTCCTGTTTATTTTCCATTACATGGAAAGATAATGTTTTTTTTTTCTTTACATCAGAAAAATAGGTTTCTTTTCCTCTTTTCTTTACATAAGAAGAATATGTTTCGTTTTCTCTTTTCTTTACATAAGAAAATTATGTTTCTTTTTCTCTTGCAACATAATATGATTAGTTCATAATTTCTAATGCAACATAATATGATATAAATGTTAATTCTCTTCTTATTTAACAAAGTAAGATATAAAAGTTGATTCTTCTCTTATTTAACAAAATATGACAAAAATGTTAATCTTTTCTATTTAACAAAATATGACAAAAATTGTTAATCTTGTATAATTCATACCTTGAAAACAAAAGTGTTGATTCTTGTATAATTCATACATTAAAAAGTGTTGATCTTGTTCCTTTATGATCCAATTAACAAAGATGTTAATGTTGTTCCTTATAATCCAATAAACAAAATGTTAGTTTTTGTTTCAATTCTATTCAATAACAAAAATGTGAACTTTGTTTCATTCTTATTCAATAACAAAATATGCAGTTTTGTTTCATATATGTTCAATAACAAAAAATATGAGATTTTGTTTCATTCATACTCGATAACAAAATATGAGCTTTATTAACCATTCTTAAGTAACAAAATATGAGTTTTGCCAACTATTCTTAAGTAACAAAATATGAGTTCTTGCATAATCTTTATAACATTAACAAAATATGAAAGTTTTGTTAATCTTTTCTTTTTAACAAAATATGAATTTTGTTCTTTATAACCTCACTAACAAAATATGTTGATTCTGTCCTATATAACTTTATTAACAAAATATGTTGATTTTGTCCTTTTATAACTTCATTAACAAAATATGTTGATTTTGAATTTGACAAAGCGATAAATTTATATGTCAATTCTAAATTTGACAAAAGTGACACTTTTATATGAAATGTCTAAATTTGACAAAAGTGATGTTTTATTCTAAATCAACATTTCCCAACAAAACGGTGTTTTCATTCTAATGTTACGTTACCAACAAAAATGAGATTTTGTTGTAAGTAAACATTGCTAATAAAATGATATTTTCATTCTAAATAGACATCGCTAAGATTTCATATGACCAAAAATGATATTTTTCTATGTTAACATTCCATATGACTAAAAATGATATCTTCCTATTCTAATTTAATGAAACAAAGTGACGATAAAAATATGGTCTTTAATTGTGACAAAATAGCAATGAAAATATGTCCCTTTATTTCAACTTTTTTTTTTTTTTTTTTTTTTTACTTAAAACATGTTTAACAAAATTTACATGTTTATTCTAAATAAACATTTTTAACAAAATGACAATTTTATGTTAACATCACATTTCAAATAAAATGACAACTTTTAATCTCGTTTAACGAACATGATATTCTATTTTGTAAATTTTCATTCAATGAAATAACAATATTTATTTTTGTTGAATCCAATTCAAAAATAACATTTCTAACTCATTGTTTTAATTCACAAAAATGACATTTCAAAATTTTACAACAAACATGATACACACAATTTCAACAAACACAATCAAACATACATCATAATCACAGAACAATCAACAGGGGAAATAAATATATACATACAATCGTGAATCTCATACTGAACGAATATATAAATTAAATATTAAAATAAATAATTTTAAATTTTAAAAGAAAATAGAATTCTCACCATGATATTTCCTGAATTTCCAACAGTCTCTATTTCAGATCTGGTTCGTTCTGGAATGTAGATCTTGATTTAAGGATTCCAACGAAGCTGAAATCGTTCAATTCCGTTATGATTTGACAAAGTTATGGTATTATAAGCATTTGATAATTAACTAATTTATTAATTAATAAATTACGCCTTAATTACACTGAAAATATCGGCCTCCTCCTTCCTCTTTCTTCGTTTGCTTAGACCGTAACAAAACCCATCATCGTTGACATTTAGGGTTCCCGTCTGCTCCTTCATAGTGCCACCTGCCATCGATCCGAACATACCTCCCCCTCCTCCTAGCCGTGCGCCACCCACGGCCGTGACCTGGGCCCACTCGCCGACCCCCAGCGCCGCCAAAAACTCCCCCAACGTCGGCCGTTTGTAAGGCAAAATCGGCCCCCATAGGCACCAGCACCCGATCAAAACCGTATGGATCCAAAGCTTGAACGAATCTCTTTCATTTTTGTATAAGTTCTGGGAATTAATTTGATTTGGATTAGGAGATATTAAGGGAAGAAATCCTGAGCGTTTTGGCCATTGAAGGAGTTTAATACGGCGGCCGTAGAAGATGAAGCTAGGGTTACGTATTTCCCAACGTATTTATACTGTATAGTGTACCGTATTTTTATCTATTTAATTTGTTAATTCTAAGGAAAAATCCAATTTCTCGATACGAACTCCAAATTAAATTCAACGAAAAATGTTCCTAGGCAAATACCCCCGTTCCGGACCCAATGGAACAGGTCTCGAGACCCAATTCCAAAGTCTACTACCTGTTTTATTTAATTTTATATTTAAATCATTTATTTATTAAATTTAACTGTACATTTTAATTTACCGGGGCCACATACTGACTCTAAAAATTACAGAAAAATTATTTCTAACTTTGTTTTGACGATACGGTTCTAACGAGACTAATTTCGTCGAATTCTGAGACTGTTTGAAAAATGGCTATTTTTAAGCTGATTAAATTTGACCGAAATTGACAAAACACAGTTTCTTTTGCCACGCTCACATATTAACTCGGAAAATTCTAAAAATTGAAACCTAGCAATAATTTGACATTCCGGTTCCAACAAAAGCGGTTTCGTCGAAAACAGAGGTCGTTTGAAAATTGACTATTTTCAGTGGCTTTAATATTATTTAAAATTGAAAATTTTAAATTCTGGCATATTTTCCAACAAAATTCTTTAAAATAAAAATTTTAAATTGGCCTTGATTTTCCGGGTTGTTACAACATGACCTAGAACTATCCCCCTTTTTACCATGAAATGACACTTTTCCCAATTAAGCACGAGTGATTTCTCCTTACAACGTTTTAGGACGAGTTCTAAATGAGTGAGACAATGGGAAAAAGATGATCCGTAGATTGAAAAATCATCCATAAATATTTCCAAGAATTCTTCCACCATATCAGAGAAAATACTCATCATACACCTTTGGAAAGTCGCAGGGGCATTACAAAGACCAAAAGGCATGCGACGATAAGCAAAGGTTCAAAAGGGACAAGTAAAGGTGGTCTTATGTTGATCCTCTAAAGCAACAGGGATTTGGTTATAGCCAGAGTATCCATTGAGAAAACAATAGTACTCATGACCTGCTAAGCGTTCGAGCATTTGGTCAATAAAAGGCAAGGGAAAATGATCTTTTCGTGTGGCTGAGTTCAGCTTTCGATAGTCGATACACACACGCCATTTTGTTTTGATTTTTGTTGGGACGAGCTCATTACTTTCATTTTAGATTACTGTGACTCCCGACTTCTTTGGTACAAATTGTACCGGGCTCACCCAAGTACTATTAGAGATGGGATAGATGATGTTATTGTCTAGACATTGATTATTTCCTCCTTGACCACTTCTCTCATGTTTGGGTTTAATCGCCTTTGAGCCTCACGGCTGGGTTTAGCCTCATCAACTAAATGTATGCGATGTTCCACAATTGATGGGCTAATTCCTTTTATATCGCTTAGTTCCCACCCCAAAGCATCTTTATTTTCCCGCAAAATTTCTAAGAGTTTTTCTTCTTGGTCCTCGGTAAGGTCAGAGACCAAGATTACGGGAAGAGTTTCTGAGGAGTCTAAGTATGCGTACTTAAGGTCTTGTGGCAAGGGTTTGAGATCTAACTTAGGATGTTCTTCAGTGTTAACATTGGTCAACATTCCTTGGTTAGATTCACGAAGGATTTAAGTCAAGAAATTCATTCAGTTCAGAAATGTATTCGAGCTCATCGAAATTGGAGTCGAAATGGTCAAGACACATTTTTCAAGGCTTCAGAAGTGTCAATAGAGGTTTCATCAACTATGGTTTGAATCATGTCAATTTCATCGGTCTCAAAATCCCTAGGTTGTTTGTTGAGATTGAAGATGTTTAGCTCAATGGTTAGGTGCCCGAAGTAAAGTCGAAGTTGACCGTTCCTACAATTAATGACAGCATTTGAGGTTGCTAAGAAAGGCATCCTAAAATCAACGGTATTTGAACATTGGGATTTGAGACAGGTTCGGTTTCTAGAACTATGAAATTGACAGGGAAGTAAAACTGTTCGATCTATATCAAGACGTCTTCGATTATTCCCAATGGCTTTTTGACAGATCGATCAGCTAACTGAAGAGTGATGTTTGTTGGTTTAATCTCCCCTAGTCCAAGTTGACGATAAACAGTATAAGGAAGAAGATTGACACTGGCACCAAGATCGAGTAGGGCACGAGAGATGTGAGTGCTTCCTATTTTGCAATCAATCATAGGGCAGCCAGGGTCTTTGTACTTGACTGGGATAAGATTCGAAAGAACAGAGCTTGTATTCGCAGTTAGAAAGGCGGTTTTTGGGACATTAGTCGCACGTTTTTGTGTGCACAATTCCTTAAGACATTTAGCATATTGAGGAATTTGTTCAATGGTGTCTAAAAGAGGAATGTTCACACGGACTTGTTTGAAAATTTCCAAAATTTTATTGAAATTCGCCGATTTCTTCTTATTATTGAGTCTATGGGGAAATGGAGCTATTGGTTTTTCGACTCTGTGATCAGTTTCATTATTCAAAGAAGAAGGTTTATCCAAGGAAATAGAAGGAGGTAAGGTTGCAGAAGATGGAATGTTGGTATTGCCAACATTATTTTTCGAAGGTGGGTCGGGTTTGCCGACACTAGGAGAGGAACTGTTGGGATTGCCAACAGTTGAGGAAAATGGAGGTTTAGAAGAATTGGCATTCGAAACCAATGGGTGTTCATCAAGATTTGGCATTGGGGTCTAGTTAAAAGGCTCGCCAGGGTTGCCCACACTATTATTAATCCTCTTTCCAGATCGAAGGGCTGTAATAGCATGGACTGGATTATGATTTTCGTCCTCACAAGAATTTACAGCACGAGAGTTATATTTTGGATTCACCTCAGGTTGACTAAACAACTTTCCTTTCTCATTATTTTTCATTAGTTCTTTCATCATATTCATCATTTGTTCGAGTTTAACATCTTGATTATTTATTTGTTTCTCTAATCGAACAATATCTTGTGAAGATTGACCAGATTGAGAGGATTGGTTTGATGATTGGAAATTGGGATGCCTATAAGGTTGTTTGGATTGAGATGCTATTTGAGAGGTTTGAGAATTGGGAGGTGGAGCTTGAAAATTCGGATTTGGAATAAAGGGTTGCACATGAGATGGGTTATCCGAATTATTGGGGTTTGACCAAGAAAAAATTGGGTGGTTCCTCCAACCAGGATTGTATGTGGATGAGTAAGGATTATTTTGAGCTATAGCATTACCTTAGTACTGAGAGTAATAGTGGGGTAGCCCTTCTCCGGCTTGAGGAGTTTGATTTTCTAAGGGAATTTGACTTGGGTCCACGACATGCACTCCTCTAGTAGAAGTATGAATGGGAACACGAATTGATTCCCATTGCATGTCCTTTTCAGAATAATTTTCTAAGAATTTCCAAGCTTCATCGGCCGTCTTAGACATAAAGTCTCCTACACACATTGATTATAATTGAGTTCTAGTCTGATAGTTTAGCCCTTCATATGCAATTTGACATAAGTGGTCTTTTATAATTCCATGATGAGGACAACTATATAATAGTTGGTTGAATCTTTCAAAGTATTTTGAAAAAGTTTCCCCCTCATTTTGATAAAATTGATTTATCTCGGTTCGAATTTTGAGAGTTTTATGGAAAGGGAAAAACTTTTTCAAGAATGTAGTGACAAATTCATCCCAACTTCTTATGGAATGTTTTGGAAGAGAATTTAGCCATCTTTTAGCGCTTTCAAGTAGTGCAAATGGAATTAGCCTTAGCTTGATCGATTCGTTAGACAATTGTTGCATTTTCGTTGTGGACGCATACAATTCAAATTCACTTAGAAATTCATAAGCATTTTCAGACCCAGTAAACTTTGGTACCCCTTGAATAAAAGAATGTTTAAGCACAAAATTGTTTCCTTCAGCTGGTGGGAACACGATGACAGAGGGTTGAACGGTCCTAGTTGGATAACATCGATCACGAAGAGATAAGTGTCTATCCATTTCGATATTGAAATTTTGAAAATTTTGATTTACTCGATTTTGATCCCCAAAGTTTGGAAAGTTTTGACTCACTCGATTTTGATCCAACTCAGTTGGAAAATTTTGGTTGATTCGAGAACCCCTAGGAGAATATTGTTGGCTAACACTTTTTTCACTCATTGTTGTTAAATGCACACACGGAAAAAATCCTAGACTTAAGGTTGACACAAGAAGCTCCTAATAAAAATAAATAACGAACACAAGTGTATTTTATTAGTTGATAATCTCGATTTGAAGGGGGAAGAGGGTCTTATGGCCGTTCACGTATAGTATAAATACTAAGGGATATGATCAATGTTATACGGGTAGTATGCAACCTCTTTTGCTAAAAGTTCAATAAATTGAACTAATATATATATCCGCGATCAAACCCTTGAGAAAATCAATTTCACAAAATACATTGTTGCAGTTAAATATTTTGCAAATCAAATTAAATAAGTAGATTGAAAAAGTTAATTTGCTAAAATATCGAAAAATTCCTGATGTAATACGTATCACCGTCCTTTACAAGAGGAATAGAACGAATTCCATACAACAAAATAAATTTTTAAATCTAAGAATTTTAACCCAATTTGTTTGTCCTATTGAGCTTGAGTTTTGCTCCTAAGGCCAAGTCTAATCAATTTTTATTTAAGTCCAGGGAGTATGCAAATGACCGAATTTAATTGTTTTGGAGCCAAGGAAAGGTAATGACTTCCTCACCTTATATTTGTTAGGGCTGTGCTCGTAACTAAATTTATTTCAGAATGCAGCCAAAACAACAATCAAACACAAATAATTGCAGAAATTAAAATTTGTACAAGCAAGTCGTTGCCCCTGTTGAATTTTTTTACAAGCAATGTCTATTTTTTTTCAAGAACTGCAGCACCTGTAGAGTTAGAAAATTTTACAGTGGTTTATAGCAGTCAACTCAGAGCAATTGAGTAGTGTCAGTGGTTCCAATCTCAGTGTTTGCAAATTGGTTGATCTCTGAATCGCTTGAATCTGTTTCTTCCTTTGACCTTTGAACCCTTTGATTTGATTTCTTCTTTTTCTTTTTTTAAAGAAGGAAATAAATAACACAAACCAAAAGAAAATTAAACTGAGTAGGACTAAATCAAAAAAATAAAGGAAAAAAAACTAAATAAAATAAATAAGCTAAACTACGCAACTAAAAAAAAGGAAGAAAAACACTAAGACTAAGAAGAAAAAAAACAAAGAACTTGGCTCAATTAAACAGCTCGCACCCAACGGTCAAACCACGCCTACAGGTTAACCCATTCAAACCGCACTTAGCACTTACACTTTTTTTAGAACATATCGTACCCAAATAAATGGAAATAGATCTCGCCCCCAATTATAAAAGATGTTAAACCAATAAAATACGCACTTTCCTCAGACAAAAATCTCTCTCTTTTTTGGAACCGATTTAGGGTTCGGCTGTTTAACTTTGGTGCTTCAGATTTTTGGTGATCGGTGAATTGGTTCTAGGTGCGGGTTCGGCAGAAGGTTGTGATGAAGCTGCGGTGATGTGCGATTTGATCTATAAAGAGGCACGGGTTTTGCCTTCTGTGAATTGGAGTTCTTGTGATGGGAATTGGTTTCAGGGATTGGCCAAGGAGTTTATGAGGAGGCGATTGATGGTGTATGACGGCGGTGTATGAATCGAGATGTTGTAGTGGATGTAGAGGTTCTTGATGAAGGGTGGTTGTGTAGGTCAGACGATGAAGGGTGGTTTTTTGGTGCTTGGTGCGTATGGTAAAAATAGGGGATGATGTCGGTGTGGTCTGTAGCGAATTGCTGTAGGTGGCTTTGGTAGGAGGCCTGTAGCGGTGAAGGGTATGTTAAGGAGTTCTGTTGTATTGCTTTTTTTTTTTTTTTGAGGAGATGGACGTGGAGGAGATTAAGGGAATGGTTAAAGGATGGGTGCAGAAGTAGGACAATCAGTGGATGTAAACGTTTTCTTGCATGGAGTTTACGTTGGCAAAAGGGTTTGGTAGTAGTGGCGTTCAAGAGCAGATGGTAGTTGCGGGTCTATGGTGAAGGTGGCAATCTAGTTGTGGCAGATGCCCGATTGGACTTGAAGGCTGGATGTTTGATCAGACAGTGGGTATTTTATGATTTGCAAATCGGAGCACAACTGGTTTGAATTGATGGGCGTTGGAAGTGGTACGACTTCAGTACAGTGGAAGGTGAAGACACAGAGAGGAAGGGGAATAGATAGTGGCGTGAATAAAAAGAAATAAATTAGAAAAAAAGGAAATTCTTGTATTTATCTTTTTATATATATTTTTTGTTAGAAGGGCCGAAAGGAAAAAAAGTAGGAAATTGTAAAATGAAAAAAATTGTAAAGGGGGAAGAAATAAATTGAAAAGAAAAGGAAAGAAAATCAAGGGAATTTGGCAATTAATTTTTTTTCTTTTCTTAGGAAGATTATGGTATCAACTTATAATATCAAATCAACCAGTCAAGAATATTTTCTATATCTATACACAAGAAAACAAAAGGAAAAATAAAAATAAAAACTAACACGAATCGGAAATTAATTAAATAATAAAATTTAATCGTTACCTCCCTGGCAACGACGCCAAAAACTTGATCGATGCTAGAAAAGCATGATATTTGTAATTAAATTCTGCAAGCGTACAGGTGTGTAGCATACAGGTCGAACACAGGGAGGAAAAATTAAAAATTATTATTTATAAAATTTCGCGGGCGAATTAGATAAATCTTCGAGGTTGGTTTTGAAAGCAAACGAAATTGAAACTGCAATTAAACTATTATTGAATTGAATCAGATCTGAATCTAATCAAATCTATATTCAATCCAATTGACGTAAGGAAGCAGTAAAAAGAACAGAAATTGAAATTGCAGAAATTAAAAATAACAAACAGGAATTAAAATTAGGATTACCGCTGAATCTAATCAGACGGTCAATCACTAATGAAAAGGTGTGCACAATGCAACTAGTACTCTACCAAACCTAATTGTGTAGATGGCACTAGTTGCTATGAAAATTAAAATACAGAAAAATAAAAGAGAACTAGAAACTTTATTAATGGAGAAGAAGAGAAAATAGGATGGTGGCTACAATGACATTACAAGGGTATTTATAGGAGATAACCAAACCATAACCCTAACCCTAATACAATGATAAATGGGCCTTAGGGAATTCACAAAAGAGTTTACAATGAGAATCTCAAATGGGCCATAGTTAAATCTATTAAATTTTTGGTCTTTCTTCTTTTCCTCTTGGTTCTTTGACAAGCCTCCCTTGATTTGAGATGTGCATGGCCTTTTTATCAATCATTTTCTTATCCAACAGCAACCAGATGTAGGATCTTCATCTACAATTTTTCAAAATGTAAATATATAACAGTCTGATCTCCATTTCTCTACTTTTCTGGTTGCATGCGGGCCGGTTTGGAATATCTGTAAAAGCAACAAAACAATACCCAAGTAATATTTATTTTATACAAAAGATAAGATATAAGAGCATAAAATAAACACATTTCTATGTTAATCAATTTGTTTGATTAGTAGGTTTGACCAATATACTTTATATATATATATATATATATATATATATATATATGGATTTGGTCAGCCGAATTGTGCTGGGTGTGGTCGCTCCACACCTGGAGATTGGGATAGGTCATTTCAGCCGAATGCCATGGGGATAGAACATATTGATGCTTATCCAAAGTGCTAGTATATGTATTACGATGTTTTCTCTTACCGAGACGTAAGCCGTGGAGATACATTCGTGATAGATCTTTCGAATCAGCAGCCATCATGATGGAAACCCAATTTTCCAATACGAGCTTTACGGTTTTAGTCGCATACCTATATGGTGACATAATATGTTATGCCGCTTACATGATATATTATGCCACCTAGGATTGGTACATGTATATTCGAAATTAATTTCTACACTGTGCACTTATAGTATAAAAGATGAATTTCACATATTAAGCATTTTTTTTACCATTATAAGGTAAAACTCTATCCTTCGGCTTGCGTTGCATGGGATTTGAGTCTTATAATGGTTTCATTTTTCTAAAGAGAATTGCGCTGTTTATTTTATGCACTGGTATTCTTGGGAGAAACCCGTTCTGCATTAGCGGCGAGATCCCTTGATTTACCTAACTTTAAGATCAAGTTAATAACTGTTTTTGAGTTCTCATACCAGTCTCAAGACTGACATGGAGTTTATTATTTTAATCTAAACTCGGGGTGCCCATGCTTTCCACACGGGCAGCTAGTAGTTTTGGTTTTGCAGATTTATTTTCACAGGATCCTGGTTTACAGCTGAAGCAATATTCAAAAAGCTTTGTATCCGTGTATTTCTTTCGGTTGTATTTTGTATTATTTTTCCGCTGTTATTTAAATGTAATTTAAATCTCTGATATTGTATTTATCAAATGTAAAATATTTATTCATACTCTGTTATATTCTTGTAATCTGATGTAATTGTTGTAATAGCAATGAAAATGTTCTTCTGTTAGTGTTCTGATGAGTTTTGTTCTCAAAGCAATCCGTACTTTCCTTTACGGGGAAGTTTGGGTCGTTACATTTGGTATCAGAGCTTAGATTTATAGAGCTCGAGAACAAGACACATTAGAACCGAATGAAAGAATTCATCCGAGATAGGATTAGTTAAATCCAATAAGAATAAATCGTTAGAGATGGGATCAGTAGTATCCTAGAACGAGTGTTAAGAGTATTATTTTTAAAATAAATAAAAATGAAAACTAACTTTGTTTTGGAAATTTAAATCTTATTATACATATTTGATTATTTATTTTATATTGAATTTTGGACAATCGAGTATACAAAGATTTGCATATACGCCTAGCTAGCGTACGAACGAAGTCTCAAATATACTGGATAGATATAGAATCACACTTTAGTCGTCCAGAGATGTTCTGATGGTGGTTCGAAACATTATCAGAATCTATATTCGAGTTTCGAAAGTGGTATATCTATATATTTCCATTGACTGGTGTGAGAACCAAAACTAGATAGGGCTTATTGTTGTGATCTGCACTGAAAATATGATTTTTGACTATATATAAAAGTTATATATATATTTGAAAAGGTAATCACCCGATTGATTGCTGGTTGTGATGTTTGATAATTAGTTTAACTAATTAAAATATTGGAATAATAATTAATTTAATCAATATGAGAAAGAATGATAAAGTTAGCTAAATCGAATTTAATATCAAACTGAATTGGAAATTAATTAGAACTGAAAGTTGAGTAGGTTTGTTAAACAACATTTAGCTTCGTTCCTTTTGGAGGACGAAAATATTTTAAGTGGGGGAGATTGTAACAACCAAGAATTTTAGAACAAATTTAAAATTTTATTTTGATTGATTTAATGAATTTTGGTTATTTAAAATGATTTATTTTAAATAATAACGACTGAAAATTTATTTTAATCAAAGTTAGAATTTATAGATTAGTATTAATTATATTATGAGCCTGAAATGGCGCGGTAGTTTGAAATTTCAGTTTTAAACTTTTAATAAATATATAAAATTCATTATAAGTCAGAATTGGACAAAACAAGAAACGCTAGGATTGTATTGACGATATCTTTCTAATGAATATAAGAAATCGAGATTTCAGTTTATAAATTGTAAGTTATGACAAAATTAAAATTTCAGAAAAACGCTATGGAATTTATATATATATAATATATATGGTCCAAAAAGCTACTTTTCACATACAAATAAATTTGGACTCGAAACCACTTCCATTGAGTTCAAAATGACGTTTCTGAATTCGAAATGTATAAACACTGAAATATTTCTAGATTCAGAATTTATTTATATAAATATATATTTTTAATATAATATATATACGCCTTAAAAAGTGAAATTTCGCAAACGACCTCCGAATTCAACGAAACCACTTGTATTGATCTAGAATATTAAATTATTGCTAGATTCCAAAATTCATAATTTTTGGAGTCAGTATGTAGTCGTAATTGATTTTACAGTGTGAAGACAGTTAATTATCTGACTTTAAAAATTAACTATTTGTGCATATGGGCTCGAAATTCAACGAGACCACTTTTTTGGATCTGTAATGTTAAGGAGTAGTTGTGTTTCAATTTCCATCGAGGATGGAATCCGTAGGTGACCACGTGGATTTTTAAACCATGAAAAGGACCAAAATTGAATAAATTAATTTGCATAAGGAGGGGAAAATATTGTAATTAAGTATAACTAAACATATAAGGGGTTTTAATAAAATTTCTCACCACTATAAAATATCCTAAACTCTCTCCTAACCCTAACACAAAACCTAATCTTCTCCTCCTTCTTTTCCATGGCGGCAACTCTCTTCCTCTTCAATAATATTTGCAAAAAGGACCCTGAAACTAAATAGTTTATATCCCTCAATCCGTACACAATTAGACAAAACCGTTTCTGGGTATTGTAGATCTTCATCATCTCTACCTCCCACAAAAATTTCACGATCTATCGTTGCACGGATACATCGGGATCTAGCTTTTAAGGCAGAAAACTAATTTCAAAATAATGGATTTTTCGATCAAATGAACGAGAATTAGGTCAAGCCGATTGGAGGGAAGGTAGAGTAGAAGCATATGAAGGTTATGGCGGTGGTGGCATGATCTCAGGTGGCCGGAGTTGGCCGGAATGTCAAGTTCATCGGAGGGGTGCTGGAAAACGAGGCAATCTTGAAAATGAGAGATTTCCCTTCCAATCCGTGCATTTTCAGGCGAAGTGACCAAAAGAGAAGTTGTTTGGGAGGTCGAGACCAAGCTACCGTAAAAATTTGGGGGCATTTGGAGCACCGAGGCGGCCGCAACACCCATTTGAACAAAAACTGCAGATTTCTGTTTAACGTCATATCGTGGGGCCCACGTGGCGAACTGGAGGGGGTGACTACCACGCTTGGAAAGAGGGAGAGAAGCCGGAGAGAATGACGCTGGTTTCGTGCAATTTCGACTTACGGTTTGCCCGTGTCGAGCATGTTAATTGAGGATGTCGTTTGGAGAAGAAGGTGAATAATGATCTTATTATATAAATAATATTTCATGTTTGTATATTAATATCTTTTTGTCACGAATTCCAATTTGCATGTAACTAGATCTGCCATGATCGTGGTGTCGAGACCTTCGCGTGAGCACCAGTTTTGTCCAATTTGGATCAAGTTAGAATTTGAGGTAAAAATAACAATTTAATTAATTATTTAAATTGTTTTAAACTTCGCAAATTAATACCTTTTTGCTACGAACTCAGAATCGCGCGAAACTGGACCCGCTGCGGTCGTTGAGTCGAGAGCTTCGCGTGGACACCAATTTTGTCAAATTTGGAGCAAGTTAGATTTTGGGCCAAAATTAGATCCAAACCGTCAAATAAAGACCAATGGGGTGAAAAACCAAGGTGAGAACTCTTTCTCACTTAACCCTTTTGTAGAGTTATTTATTTTTATAACTGGAAGTATATGAATTGTCTATAATTGTAATATTTGTTTAGATGAATTGTTGTGTTGTTATGTGATGTTATGATATGATCGAGTTTTGCAATATTTAACATGTTAAAATAATGTTATTATATTTATGATATTTTAAATATGATTACACTTCCATTTACAAGTTATACAACTTTTTATGTGATTGGGACGATAATTTTTACACCTCGCCCAAGTGCACAAATAATTTATTATATATGTGCTGGTTGAAACCTCATACACGTCTTGGGATGATATTTTGATCACACACCTCCTTTGTGATTAGTTGTAGAATGCATTCTGGTTGTTATTTGGATGTTTAGTGATTATATATCATGATTATAGAATACATGTGATGTATGAAAGCCGTATAACTAAAATTACATGGTAATTGATTGGGTCTCCTTCCAATTCAGAAATAAACGACTGTTTTAAAATAAAAAGTTATTCTTTTTATTGTATGTAGGAACGTAGAAATTATCAGAATTTGTTTTACAATAAAAATTATCTTTTTATTTTCATGTAAGAACATAAGAATCATTAAAATATGTTTTAGAATGAAAATTATTCTTTTATTTACATTTAGGAATGTGTAAATTGACATATTTTGATTAAAAATAAAATAAATCTTTTTATTGTTATAAAAGAACATAAATAATGTAAAAGGACATTTTTATATAAAAAGATTGTATTTTTATTGAAGTTTGTTTTCAATAAAAAGATTGGATCAGAAAGATTGTATTTTTATTGAAGTTTGTTTTCAATAAAAAGATTAGATTAAAAAGATTGTATTTTTATTAAAGTTTTGTTTCAGTAAAAAGATTAGAACAGATAAAATACATTTTTATTTTCATTTTGTTACAATAAAAAGATTAGAGTAGAAAGAATACACTTTTGTTGTCATTTTGTTACAATAAAAAGATTAGAGTAAAAAGAATACATTTTTTATTGCCATTTTGTTACAATAAAAAATTAGAATAAAAAGAACATATTTGTAGTGTCATTTTTGTTTTCAATAAAAAGATTAGATAAGAAAAATCATTTTATTATTGTTCTATTTTATTAGTAACATTAGAACATAAAGATTACATCTTTAATGTAGTTTTGTTTCATTAAAAAGATCAAATATTAAAAAAAATACATCTTTATCATATCATGTTTCATTAAAAGGATTTGACAATAAAAATTACATTTTTTATTGTATCATGTTTTCATTTAAAAGATTTGACGATAAAAATTACATTTTTATTGAATCATGTTTTTAAGTAAAAGATCAGACAATGAAAATCATATTTTCATAGTATGTTTGTCGCACTAATATGAGACATGTTTTAAAATAAAAGATTTGACAATGGAAATTACATTTTCATTGTATGTTTGTTGCATTAAAAAGAATTAGATATTAAAATATGATTTATCATCGAATTGTCACTTTTATCGTGTTAGTTAGGATAAAAAGAATCATATGTTAAAAAATATAATTACTAACATAAATATGGATTGGACTAAATTTTCATGTAACTGATGGAATGGTGTCTTAAATGACACTGTTCTTAAACCTATTTGAGAAGAGAATAAATCTTTTAATTAAGATTTAAATGAGAATTTTCCAATTTACAAACCTAATTGAAATTAAAAGGAAATTGATTTTTGGGTTGATTGTGAACAATGTTTTAAATGAAATTAGTTCTTAAAACCCGATTAATAGTGAAGTTATGGTTTGTAATTTATTAATCTTTTAATAAAGATTTAATAGAATTTTCTAAAGAGAAGTTTTCCAATTTAATATATTAAATTGGAATTGAACGGAATAGGATTTTGGGTCTATCGTGAACAATGTTTTAAATGACATTAGCTCTTTAACCCAGTTAAAGATAAGATTAATTTCTTAAATTTGAATTACCATAAAGCAATGATTTTGATCTTAAAACCAAATTGGAGTTTTATAAATTTTAATTAGATTGAAATGAGAATGAGATAATTAAATTTATCGAATTCTTGAAATGATCAAGAATGGAGTACCACCTGTTTTACTACAGACGATAGCAAAATCTTTAATTAGATTTGAACGTGAAATGGTAATTAAATTTACCGACAACATAGTGGGTGTCAGATATGAAGTACTGCCAGTTTTTCTCCATGGGATGAATAGGTTGGGATTGGGTTTGATAAATAAAGATTACTTCGGTAAGATTCGCTAATCCCAACTAGTTAACAAACCTCAATTTGGTTTAGAATTGATAAAGATAAAATAAAATATTTTGAAATGAGATCCATAGGAAGATCAAGTATTAAATTTAAAGAATTTATTTTTGATAAAATTAATAGGAACCTTTCCCTAGTAATGTGAATATTTTATTAAAATGATATTCTGAATTGGAATGAGGCGTTTGATTTTTTTGTAGCACTTGTTTATAAAATATGCGAATTATTCGGAAAGACCAGGTTTAACCCATTCTAAATTATTTCTTCGACGATCAAGAGTCGAAGATGAAGACGGCGGTTGAAGATCGGAGTTCTTCACTTCGTTTGGGTGATTACTGATGTCTTGATTGGGTCGTATGCCCAAGACAAGGTAATAAGTGGTGATCGTCTAAACGTACGTGGAGATCGACGGATATGTGAGGACATGTCCCCTGTATTGGATATATGGGATGATGAATAAGGTGCCTCCGGTTTCGTTCAGATCCGGAACGGACTTGTAAATGGATGGTATGTCTGACGTTGTATTCCTTTATGATGTATTCGTTGATCTCTACTAAATATATATATATATATTAGTTTGGTGGTGGAGAATTTATTCTGTGCTTAACACCCTTCTCTGAGACGTATGAGCTTAGAGGTTATATATATTGGTAGATGATCAATTATATGACATGGATTAATAGTGTCGCATGCTAAGATGCATGGATCAAGGCTTTTGTTGAAAAGCAGAGCCTTATGAATGATGATCAAAGCACAGCTTTAATTAGCATAGCTTTGTGTACAATGTTACTTCGCGAGCCTCACACCTCGGTATGATGGTGAACGATTTGTTTGATTAGTAGGTTTGACCAATATACTATATATATATATATATATATATATATATATATATGGATTTGGTCGGCCAGTTGTGCTGGGTGTGGTCGCTCCACACCTGGAGATTGGGATAGGTCATTTTAGCCGAATCCTATGGGGATAGAACATATTGATGCTCATCTCAAGTGCATAGTATATGTATTACTGTGTTTTCTCTTATCGAGACGTAAGCCGTGGAGATACTCTCCACGATAGATCTTTCGAATCAGCAGCCATCATGATGGAAACCCAATTTTCCAATACGAGCTTTACGATTTTAGTTGCATACCTATATGGTGACATAATATATTATGCCGCTTACATGTTATATTATGCCACCTAGGATTGATACATGTATATTCGAAATTAGTTTCTACATTGTGCACTTATAGTGTAAAAGAAGAATTTCGCGTATTAAGCATTTCTTTTACCATTATAAGGTAAAACTCTATCCTTCGGCTTGCGTTGCATGGGACTTGAGTCTTATAATGGTTTCATAGCATTGTGTTGTTTATTTTATGCACTAGTATTCTTAGGAGGAAACCCGTTCCGCGTTAGCGGCGAGATCCCTTGATTTACCTAACTTTAAGATCAAGCTAATAACTGTTTTGAAGTTCTCATACCATTCCCATGACTGGCCTGGAGTTTATTGTTTTAATCAAAACTCTTGGTGCCCATACTTTCCACACAGGCAGCTAGTAGTTTTGGTTTTGCAGATTTATTTTGTAACAACCCGAAAATCTGGGCCAGTTTGAAATTTTTATTTTGGCAATCTTAGCTAATCTTGATTATTTAAAATGGATTATTTTAAATAATATCGACGAGAAATTTATTTTGAATATAATTCGAACGTATATATTTATACGCGTCGTCGTTAGAATATAAATAATTATATATAATTATAAAAGGAATTGAAAATGGCGCGGTAGTTCGATAATTCGATTTCAAACTTCAATTGAATGTACCGGGTGCAAAACAATCCGGATTTTAGTGAAACCAAAAATAATGGGATCTAATTGATAATATCTTTCCAACGAATCCGAATAATCGAAATTTCATATCAGGAATCAAAAGATATGTCCAGTTGAAAATTCTGAATAGTCGCTATAGAATTCAGGCCCTTAAAAATGGACATTTTGCAAATGACCTCGGATTTCGACGAAACCACTTTTGTTGGATCCGCAGTGTCAAATTATTGCTAGGTTCCAAATTTCATAATTTTTCGAATCAATATGTGAGCGTGGCAAAGGAAAACGCATTTGACCAGTTTCAGTTGATTTTAGTCGACTGGAAAATGGCCATTTTTCAAACGGTCTCAGAATTTGACGAAATTAGTTTTTTTAGGACCGTATCGTCAATACGAAACTAGATAATATTTTTCGGGAATTTTTAGAGTTAATATGTGGCCCTAATAAATTGAAATGTGCGTTCAAATTCAATATATAGAGTTATATTTTGATTTTGACGAAAACTGATCGAAACGGCCAAACCGACTTACGAAACATATCCTATTGTGTTCGGAATAGGGTTAATTAGCTAGGGACGACAGGCGGTGGGTCTCGTTTGGAGTTCGAAAATAAAAGTCAACGCAAGAGGATAAAAATATTAATTAATTAAACTAATATAATTAAACCCTCCTTGGTCAACCCTTATTCTTCCAAGCCTCGTTCAGATCTAGGAAGATAAAAAAAACAAAGAAAAAAACCCCGTAGACCCTCGCAGTTCCTCCGTCGCCCCCTCGTTCAGACCGCCTCCGCCGACGATGAGCCCTCCGCCACCATCGCCTAGTCCCGTCGCACCACCCTCCTCCTCCCCCTTTCCGTTCGGTTTTCCCCAAACCCCTCGAACCAATTGAAAACCGCGAAGCCCCTGTTGAACCCAAATCGAGGAACCCTAAAACCCTCACCGCGAGCACTCCCTTACCTGAAGACCGCCGACGTGGACCCCCTGCTGCCACCTCCGGCGAACAGCAGTAAACCTCGCCCCCCCCCCCCCTCTGCCTAAACCCGCGAACCCTCCTCGCCCAAGCACGAAAACCCGACGCTCCCCTCTCGCAGCAGCTCCTCCGCCTCATCCCAAACCTCTACAGCAAAAAGCAGCGCCTCCACAGTCCCGGGTCAGCAGATCCAAGCACCAAGGCCGAAAAACAGTGAGCCCCTTTTCTATTTTATTTTGAATTCAGTTTTTAATTTAAAAACATTGATTAAAATTTCAGTTTTAAAGGTATAATCTTTATATATAGAGAGTTATAATTTTTACAATTAAAAATATGATTTTTATATTTTTAAAGTAATAAAAATATGATTTTTATATTTTTAAAGTAATAAAAATATGACTTTTATATTTTTAAAGTATTAAAAATATAGTCTTTACTATATAGATGATATAAAAATATGATTTTTATATAATAGAGAATATAAAAAGGTGATTTTTATATATACAGTGTATACGGGCAACGAAGATGACGAAGATGCGATAGCGATGAAGATTTCTATCAATGAAGTGCCGTGGAGCTAGGATAGCTATATGTGAGAACTTCTCACCTTTCAATTTAATTTTTCTAGTTATATATATATATATGCTAGGATGCAGACGGTGTTTAGTAGCACCCGACACCCGTCATCCACAGACCATGGATGGCTTGTTTGTTAAATTGTTTGGTTGAATAGTTAGTTAGATTATTTGATTGAAATTGAATTGTTTGGTGAAATGAATGGATTTGATTGATGTGTGAATGGCGTGGGCCTTCACTAGACCGGGGATAAGGCTAGGCCTCGTCCCGTTTCTAGTATCGTGCCGTTATGCCGCCGAAATTTTCTGAAATAAGTTAGAAAAATAAAAATATCATTTTATTAAAAAATGAACTGAATAGAAATTCATATGTTGGAATAAAATGTTTTGTCGTTTAAAATATAATTTTTAACGTGAATGTGAATAAATAAATATTCATTTACAAACCAGACGGTTTGTTTATGTACACCTATTTGAAGGACATTGATTGGGTCGATAAATTTTACACATCGCCCAACTGCACAAATAAAATCTGTGTTTGATTGTTTGAAACCCCACACGGGTGTTCGGATGAAGTTTGAAGTTCACTCATCCTGATTGATTAAATATGTCGATCGATTGATTGACAGGTTGTTATAAGCGTTAGATACCTATATTTGATGCTTATACAGTGTAGTGCACTTTGGTTGATGGTTGATTATTTTTCAATGCTATTATATGTGTGTAATGCATGAAAATCCATATAATTAACTTTATATGGTAATTGATTGGGCCTCATTCCAATTTGAAAAATAAAGAATATTATAAAATAAAGGTTCATGTGTTGACAGTACTCATCCATTGAGATTGGTCATGTGTTGAACGAAATATTTTAGTAATAAAATTTACATCTTTATCAATATAAAATAAAGGTTCATGTGTTGACAGTACTCATCCATTGAGATTGGTCATGTGTTGAACGAAATATTTTAGTAATAAAATTTACATCTTTATCAATATAAAATAAAGGTTCATGTGTTGACAGTACTCATCCATTGAGATTGGTCATGTGTTGAACGAAATATTTTGATAATAACAACTATTTTGAAAAAGAAATATTTGAAATAGAATATTTGAAAATAGAAATTTATGAAGCCGTGTTGATTAGATTGACGCCATTTTGACGTAAACGATATTGATATCAATTTTATTCATTCTGAAATAAATTGAATTGAAAACGATTTCGAAATGAATTGAATTGAAAACGATTTCGAAATAAATTGAATTGAAAACGATTTCGAAATGAATTGAATTGAAAACGATTTCGAAATGAATTGAATTGAAAACGATTTCGAAATGAAATGAATTGAAAACGATTTCGAAATGAATTGAATTGAAAACGATTTCGAAATGAATTGAATTGAAAACGATTTCGAAATGAATTGAATTGAAAACGATTTGGAAATGAATTGAATTGAAAACGATTTCGGAAATGAATTGAATTGGAAACGATTTCGAAATGAATTGAATTGAAAACGATTTCAAAATGAATTGAATTGAAAACGAATTCAAATTGAATTGAAAGTGAATTCAAATTGAATAGAAATTTGAATTGAATAGAAATGAATTTTAAAACGAATTTATAAAGAAGAATTCAATTTTGATTTGAATTGAAAAGGAAGTTGAAATCGCTTTTGAAACGATTTTAAAACTATTTTTATAATTCGTTTTAAATAGCAATCGACGAAGTATATATTATATATATTATATATATAATATAATGACCTGAATAGAACGCGCCGCGCCGCGGCAGTTCGTAAATTTCGACCATTTATTTCAAACGGGCATTACGGGAGATCCGACCGTCGGATTCTCCTAAAACCGGAACCGTTGGGTTCGTATCGCAAAGAGCTTTCTAACGAATATTAGACATTAGAAATCTAACGGTTGGATTTGGAGTTACGTCCAAATCAAATTTGAAAAAGGTCGCTGTAAGTGAAGTTCGATGGCCATTGATGGAAATCGACTGTACGGGCCTTGATAAAATTATTAAAAATAGTAATAATTTGTGTAAAATCATAAGAAATGATTTAGAAAGGATTGGGATGAAAAACTCCATATTTGAAAGGATAAAAATAGATTTTTATCGAAATGAACTAGTTTTGAACTAGAATTATAATTCTATTTATTTTTAAATAAATAAATTTAATTTGAAAAGGGTTTTAAAAATAACCAAAATTTCCAATGATTGCATTGGAGTGGATTTGAATCGAAATTCGGAATATTTCGATGTTGGAATTCGTGATTATACAGATGTTGTTATGGAAATTTGAAAGATATATATTTATATCGTTATTTCCAATACGACATTTGTTAGTCGTAGAATTTGATATTGAATATAAGCCGATATATTTTCTATTCAGAGCCTTGTATTGAATATCGAATGTGATTTGGGTTTGTCGTGAATGGTGTCTTCACTAACACTGTTCTTGAACCCGGTTGAGAAATGATTAAATCTTTTTATTTAGATTTAATGAAGTGTACCAATTAAATAATATTTAATTGGAATTGAATGGATATTGATTTTTGGGTTTATCGTGAACAGTGTTTTAAATAACACTCGTTCTTTAACCCGATAATCAATGGAATGTGACTTTGGGTTTATCGTGAACCGTGTTTTAAATGACACGGATTCTTTAACCCAGTTAACGATTAAAACTAAGTGGAGTTTTAATGAATCTTTAATTAGATTGAAAAGATCGAAAATGGAGTATCACCAGTTTTGCTCCAGGCGATAGTTAAATCTTTAATTAGATTTGAACGTGAAATGGTAATTGAATTTACCGATAACACTGTGGTGTTAGATATGAAGTATTACCAGTTTTACTTCATGGGATGAATAGGTTGGGATTGGGAAATTAAAATAAATGATTACTTCGGTAAGGTTCGCTAATCCCGACTAGTTTGAATCGAAATTCAAAGGAAGATTAGAGAATAAATTCAAGAAATTATCTTGGATAAAATTAATGGGAACCTTTCCCTATGAATGTGAAAATCAGAAACTAACGGTCGGTTAGCTAAGCAGAATGGTTTTCTGGATATTGATCTGATGTTGGTTTCGGCCTTCGGGGTTAATATTTGGGGAATTATTCTCTTGATTAATTTACGGTTAGTGACTGATGAATTGGAATGAGGCGTATGTTGTGTTTGTGTAACACTTTTATAATATATACGCGAGTTATTCGGAAAGACCGGGTTTATCCCATTCTGAATAACTGATACGACGATAAGTCGAAGATGAAGACGGTGGTCGAAGACCGGAAGTCTTCACGTCGTTTGGGTGATTACTGATGATCTTGATTGGGCTGTACGCCCAAGAAGATGGAAACAGTTGGTGATCGTCCGGACGTACTTGGAGATCGATGGATATGCGGGGTACTAGGTGCCTCCGGTTTCGTTCAGACCCAGAACGGACTTGTAAATGGACTGTGTGTCTGACATTGGATTTTAGTCCGTGTGATTGATCTCTATTAAATATATATCTGCTTGGCGGCGGAGAATTTATTCTCTTGCTTAACGCCCTTCTCTGAGACGTACGAGCTCAGGGGTTATATATTGATGGATATCAAACGCATGGAGTGAATTGCCTGTGTGGCATGCCTAAGTGGCAATTGATCGAGGCTTCTGTTGAAAAGCAAAGTCTTGTGGTGATGATCAAAGCAAGGCCTTTGTGGCGTAGCTTTGTGTAACGTTTACTTCGCGTGTTTCACACCCGGTATGAACCAAAAACGGGAGACGGACCTCAGGGAGGGCATGCGTTTCTTTCTAGTTAGAAGTGGCGTCAGTGGTTTTACACGCCCTGACGAGTTTGACTTATGTGGTTATTGCTGTTGCGAGGCGCCTCGGATTGATCGGTCGTTCTCGAACCGATGGAGTCATTTAGTTGGCTCATTTACGCCCCAAAGGGCGGGAAAACGTAGTGTTCAGGCATAATAATCCACATCGGTGGACCGGCCCTGACGATCTAAAGGCTTGCCTGCGCGCTTGCCTGTGGCTCGGGCTAGAGAGTCACGAATCGGTTGAGGACTATCTTTTGCCTCGGTTCATAGATGGAAACCCAATTTCCAAATACGTGACATTTGCGGTTTTATTTGTAGAGCCTAGTATGGCGACATGATATATGGTACCCATGCCGCCTATGATTGATACTTATGATTTGAAGTTGTTTTATACACTATACACTTATTATAGTATCAAATGATTTGTTTTAAACGTATCAAGCATTCTTTGGCTGTTATAAGGGAAAACCCTATCCCCCGGCTTGTGTTGCATTGTGTGATAGGACATGGGTCTTATAACAGCTTCATTTTTCTATATTTAGCATTGCGCTGTTTGTTTTATGCACTGGTATTCTTGGGAGGAAACCCGTTCCGTGTTATACGGCGTGGTCCCTTGATTTACCTAACTTTAAAATAAAGAATTAATAACTGTTTTAGTTCTCACACCAGTCACATGACTGACCTGGAGTTTATTGTTTTAACCTAAACTCTGGGTGCCCTTATTTTGACACGGGCAGCTAGTAGTTTTGGTTTTGCAGATTTATATTCACAGGATCCTGGTTTACAGCTGGAACGATATCCGGAAAGCTTTGTATCCGCATATCTCTTCTAGTTGTGTATTGTATTATTTTCCGCTGCTATGTATTTAAATGTAATTTAAATCTCTGATATTTCTGTGTAATATTCATTTATACTCTATATATTCTTGTAATCTGATGCATTGTCGTAATATACAATGAAATGTTCTTCTGTATGTGTTCTGTTGTGGCTTGTTCTCGAACTATCCGACACTTTCCTTTACGGGGAAGTTACGGGTTTTCACAGTTGGTATCAGAGCTTTGGTTTACAAAGCAGAGAACAAGGCACATTAGAACCATACGAAAGAATTCATCAGATATTGGATTAGTAATATCCAATTAGAATGACTCGTTAGAGATGGGGTCAGTGGTATCCTAGAACGAGTGTGAAGAGTATATTTTTAAAATGAAAACAAACTTTTGTTTTGAAAATTTAAATCATTTATTCGTATTTGATTATTTATTTATATTGATTAGGACAGTCCAGTATATAAAGATTTTGCATATACGCCTTGCAAACGTGTATTTGAGGTTTTAATATACTGGATAGATATAGAATTATACTCTAGTCGCCCGGGGGTGATTCTGATGATTGATATATCATCATCAGAGTTTATATCCGAGTGACGAACGTGTAATATCTATATATTTCCTATTGACTGGTGTGAGAACCAAAAAATTAGATAGGGCTTATTGTTGTGATTTGGCATCAAAAATCTGATTTTTTGACTATATATCAAAGTTATGAATTTCAAATGATAATTCACTAATTGATTGATGTTTGTGTTGTTTGTTTAATTGTTTGATAATTTTGAACCATTATGCCTAACTGAATCAAATATTGAATTGTATTGAGAATTGGTCGCATTTGCTTGCATATACATGTACTTACATTGAACAGGTCATAGCAAGGAAGCTAGAGCAGAGAATAAAATTTGTTTGCCCGACAAATAGGTACATGTTTACTACATAATTTCCTGTTTTGTTTGGGTGATGATGATTTTGTGAGCCTATTGGCTAGCCGCTTGGCTTTTTCTTTTTCTTCTTGAGATCTGAAGGACCGGGGAAGCTATTTGAAATTCCCCGATGCTCCCGGTGCAGGGGAGGTTATGGCGAAATTTTTCAAAAATTTAGGGTGTTAGCCAAATTTTTGAAATTTTGAAAATTCTCAGAAACTAAAGAGTTGGAGAATGGAAGCCAGATCGAGCGTTGAATTTATTAATCAAACCACTTTCGACTTTGTTCCTTTTCGGGGACGAAAAGTTTTAAGTGGGGGAGATTGTAACAACCCGAAAATCTGGGCCAGTTTGAAATTTTTATTTTGGCAATCTTAGCTAATCTTGATTATTTAAAATGGATTATTTTAAATAATATCGACGAGAAATTTATTTTGAATATAATTCGAACGTATATATTTATACGCGTCGTCGTTAGAATATAAATAATTATATATAATTATAAAAGGAATTGAAAATGGCGCGGTAGTTCGATAATTCGATTTCAAACTTCAATTGAATGTACCGGGTGCAAAACAATCCGGATTTTAGTGAAACCAAAAATAATGGGATCTAATTGATAATATCTTTCCAACGAATCCGAATAATCGAAATTTCATAGCGGAAATCAAAAGATATGTCCAGTTGAAAATTCTGAATAGTCGCTATAGAATTCAGGCCCTTAAAAATGGACATTTTGCAAATGACCTCGGATTTCGACGAAACCACTTTTGTTGGATCCGCAGTGTCAAATTATTGCTAGGTTCCAAATTTCATAATTTTTTGAATCAATATGTGAGCGTGGCAAAGGAAAACGCATTTGACCAGTTTCAGTTGATTTTAGTCGACTGGAAAATGGCCATTTTTCAAACGGTCTCAGAATTTGACGAAATTAGTTTTGTTAGGACCGTATCGTCAATACGAAGCTAGATAATATTTTTCGGGAATTTTTAGAGTTAATATGTGGCCCTAATAAATTGAAATGTGCGTTCAAATTCAATATATAGAGTTATATTTTGATTTTGACGAAAACTGATCGAAACGGCCAAACCGGCTTACGAAACATATCCTATTGTGTTCGGAATAGGGTTAATTAGCTAGGGACGACAGGCGGTGGGTCACGTTTGGAGTTCGAAAATAAAAGTCAACGCAAGAGGATAAAAATATTAATTAATTAAACTAATATAATTAAACCCTCCTTGGTCAACCCTTATTCTTCCAAGCCTCGTTCAGATCTAGGAAGATAAAAAAAACAAAGAAAAAAACCCCGTAGACCCTCGCAGTTCCTCCGTCGCCCCCTCGTTCAGACCGCCTCCGCCGACGATGAGCCCTCCGCCACCATCGCCTAGTCCCGTCGCACCACCCTCCTCCTCCCCCTTTCCGTTCGGTTTTCCCCAAACCCCTCGAACCAATTGAAAACCGCGAAGCCCCTGTTGAACCCAAATCGAGGAACCCTAAAACCCTCACCGCGAGCACCCCCTTACCTGAAGACCGCCGACGTGGACCCCCTGCTGCCACCTCCGGCGAACAGCAGTAAACCTCGCCCCCTCCCCCCCTCTGCCTAAACCCGCGAACCCTCCTCGCCCAAGCACGAAAACCCGACGCTCCCCTCTCGCAGCAGCTCCTCCGCCCCATCCCAAACCTCTACAGCAAAAAGCAGCGCCTCCACAGTCCCGGGTCAGCAGATCCAAGCACCAAGGCCGAAAAACAGTGAGCCCCTTTTCTATTTTATTTTGAATTCAGTTTTTAATTTAAAAACATTGATTAAAATTTCAGTTTTAAAGGTATAATCTTTATATATAGAGAGTTATAATTTTTACAATTAAAAATATGATTTTTATATTTTTAAAGTAATAAAAATATGATTTTTATATTTTTAAAGTAATAAAAATATGACTTTTATATTTTTAAAGTATTAAAAATATAGTCTTTACTATATAGATGATATAAAAATATGATTTTTATATAATAGAGAATATAAAAAGGTGATTTTTATATATACAGTGTATACGGGCAACGAAGATGACGAAGATGCGATAGCGATGAAGATTTCTATCAATGAAGTGCCGTGGAGCTAGGATAGCTATATGTGAGAACTTCTCACCTTTCAATTTAATTTTTCTAGTTATATATATATATATATATATATATATATATGCTAGGATGCAGACGGTGTTTAGTAGCACCCGACACCCGTCATCCACAGACCATGGATGGCTTGTTTGTTAAATTGTTTGGTTGAATAGTTAGTTAGATTATTTGATTGAAATTGAATTGTTTGGTGAAATGAATGGATTTGATTGATGTGTGAATGGCGTGGGCCTTCACTAGACCGGGGATAAGGCTAGGCCTCGTCCCGTTTCTAGTATCGTGCCGTTATGCCGCCGAAATTTTCTGAAATAAGTTAGAAAAATAAAAATATCATTTTATTTAAAAAATGAACTGAATAGAAATTCATATGTTGGAATAAAATGTTTTGTCGTTTAAAATATAATTTTTAACGTGAATGTGAATAAATAAATATTCATTTACAAACCAGACGGTTTGTTTATGTACACCTATTTGAAGGACATTGATTGGGTCGATAAATTTTACACATCGCCCAACTGCACAAATAAAATCTGTGTTTGATTGTTTGAAACCCCACACGGGTGTTGGGATGAAGTTTGAAGTTCACTCATCCTGATTGATTAAATATGTCGATCGATTGATTGACAGGCTGTTATAAGCGTTAGATACCTATATTTGATGCTTATACAGTATAGTGCACTTTGGTTGATGGTTGATTATTTTTCAATGCTATTATATGTGTGTAATGCATGAAAATCCATATAATTAACTTTATATGGTAATTGATTGGGCCTCATTCCAATTTGAAAAATAAAGAATATTATAAAATAAAGGTTCATGTGTTGACAGTACTCATCCATTGAGATTGGTCATGTGTTGAACGAAATATTTTAGTAATAAAATTTACATCTTTATCAATATAAAATAAAGGTTCATGTGTTGACAGTACTCATCCATTGAGATTGGTCATGTGTTGAACGAAATATTTTAGTAATAAAATTTACATCTTTATCAATATAAAATAAAGGTTCATGTGTTGACAGTACTCATCCATTGAGATTGGTCATGTGTTGAACGAAATATTTTGATAATAACAACTATTTTGAAAAAGAAATATTTGAAATAGAATATTTGAAAATAGAAATTTATGAAGCCGTGTTGATTAGATTGACGCCATTTTGACGTAAACGATATTGATATCGATTTTATTCATTATGAAATAAATTGAATTGAAAACGATTTCGAAATGAATTGAATTGAAAACGATTTCGAAATGAATTGAATTGAAAACGATTTCGAAATGAATTGAATTGAAAACGATTTCGAAATGAATTGAATTGAAAACGATTTCGAAATGAATTGAATTGAAAACGATTTCGAAATGAATTGAATTGAAAACGATTTCGAAATGAATTGAATTGAAAACGATTTCGAAATGAATTGAATTGAAAACGATTTCGAAATGAATTGAATTGAAAACGATTTCGGAAATGAATTGAATTGAAAACGATTTCGAAATGAATTGAATTGAAAACGATTTCGAAATGAATTGAATTGAAAACGATTTCGAAATGAATTGAATTGAAAACGAATTCAAATTGAATTGAAAGTGAATTCAAATTGAATAGAAATTTGAATTGAATAGAAATGAATTTTAAAACGAATTTATAAAGAAGAATTCAATTTTGATTTGAATTGAAAAGGAAGTTGAAATCGCTTTTGAAACGATTTTAAAACTATTTTTATAATTCGTTTTAAATAGCAATCGACGAAGTATATATTATATATATTATATATATAATATATAATGGCCTGAATAGAACGCGCCGCGCCGCGGCAGTTCGTAAATTTCGACCATTTATTTCAAACGGACATTACGGGAGATCCGACCGTCGGATTCTCCTAAAACCGGAACCATTGGGTTCGTATCGAAAAGAGCTTTCTAACGAATATTAGAAATTAGAAATCTAACGGTTGGATTTGGAGTTACGTCCAAATCAAATTTGAAAAAGGTCGCTGTAAGTGCAGTTCGATGGCCATTGATGGAAATCGACTGTACGGGCCTTGATAAAATTATTAAAAATAGTAATAATTTGTGTAAAATCATAAGAAATGATTTAGAAAGGATTGGGATGAAAAACTCCATATTTGAAAGGATAAAAATAGATTTTTATCGAAATGAACTAGTTTTGAACTAGAATTATAATTCTATTTATTTTTAAATAAATAAATTTAATTTGAAAAGGGTTTTAAAAATAACCAAAATTTCCAATGATTGCATTGGAGTGGATTTGAATCGAAATTGTCTTCGGAATATTTCGATGTTGGAATTCGTGATTATACAGATGTTGTTATGGAAATTTGAAAGATATATATTTATATCGTTATTTCCAATACGACATTTGTTAGTCGTAGAATTTGATATTGAATATAAGCCGATATATTTTCTATTCAGAGCCTTGTATTGAATATCGAATGTGATTTGGGTTTGTCGTGAATGGTGTCTTCACTAACACTGTTCTTGAACCCAGTTGAGAAATGATTAAATCTTTTTATTTAGATTTAATGAAGTGTACCAATTAAATAATATTTAATTGGAATTGAATGGATATTGATTTTTGGGTTTATCGTGAACAGTGTTTTAAATAACACTCGTTCTTTAACCCGATAATCAATGGAATGTGACTTTGGGTTTATCGTGAACCGTGTTTTAAATGACACGGATTCTTTAACCCAGTTAACGATTAAAACTAAGTGGAGTTTTAATGAATCTTTAATTAGATTGAAAAGATCGAAAATGGAGTATCACCAGTTTTGCTCCAGGCGATAGTTAAATCTTTAATTAGATTTGAACGTGAAATGGTAATTGAATTTACCGATAACACTGTGGTGTTAGATATGAAGTATTACCAGTTTTACTTCATGGGATGAATAGGTTGGGATTGGGAAATTAAAATAAATGATTACTTCGGTAAGGTTCGCTAATCCCGACTAGTTTGAATCGAAATTCAAAGGAAGATTAGAGAATAAATTCAAGAAATTATCTTGGATAAAATTAATGGGAACTTTTCCCTATGAATGTGAAAATCAGAAACTAACGGTCGGTTAGCTAAGCAGAATGGTTTTCTGGATATTGATCTGATGTTGGTTTCGGCCTTCGGGGTTAATATTTGGGGAATTATTCTCTTGATTAATTTACGGTTAGTGACTGATGAATTGGAATGAGGCGTATGTTGTGTTTGTGTAACACTTTTATAATATATACGCGAGTTATTCGGAAAGACCGGGTTTATCCCATTCTGAATAACTGATACGACGATAAGTCGAAGATGAAGACGGTGGTCGAAGACCGGAAGTCTTCACGTCGTTTGGGTGATTACTGATGATGTTGATTGGGCTGTACACCCAAGAAGATGGAAACAGTTGGTGATCGTCCGGACGTACTTGGAGATCGATGGATATGCGGGGTACTAGGTGCCTCCGGTTTCGTTCAGACCCAGAACGGACTTGTAAATGGACTGTGTGTCTGACATTGGATTTTAGTCCGTGTGATTGATCTCTATTAAATATATATCTGCTTGGCGGCGGAGAATTTATTCTCTTGCTTAACGCCCTTCTCTGAGACGTACGAGCTCAGGGGTTATATATTGATGGATATCAAACGCATGGAGTGAATTGCCTGTGTGGCATGCCTAAGTGGCAATTGATCGAGGCTTCTGTTGAAAATCAAAGTCTTGTGGTGATGATCAAAGCAAGGCCTTTGTGGCGTAGCTTTGTGTAACGTTTACTTCGCGTGTTTCACACCCGGTATGAACCAAAAACGGGAGACGGACCTCAGGGAGGGCATGCGTTTCTTTCTAGTTAGAAGTGGCGTCAGTGGTTTTACACGCCCTGACGAGTTTGACTTATGTGGTTGTTGCTGTTGCGAGGTGCCTCGGATTGATCGGTCGTTCTCGAACCGATGGAGTCATTTAGTTGGCTCATTTACGCCCCAAAGGGCGGGGAAACGTAGTGTTCAGGCATAATAATCCACATCGGTGGACCGGCCCTGACGATCTAAAGGCTTTCCTGCGCGCTTGCCTGTGGCTCGGGCTAGAGAGTCACGAATCGGTTGAGGACTATCTTTTGCCTCGGTTCATAGATGGAAACCCAATTTCCAAATACGTGACATTTGCGGTTTTATTTGTAGAGCCTAGTATGGCGACATGATATATGGTACCCATGCCGCCTATGATTGATACTTATGATTTGAAGTTTTTTTATACACTATACACTTATTATAGTATCAAATGATTTGTTTTAAACGTATCAAGCATTCTTTGGCTGTTATAAGGGAAAACCCTATCCCCCGGCTTGTGTTGCATTGTGTGATAGGACCTGGGTCTTATAACAGCTTCATTTTTCTTTATTTAGCATTGCGCTGTTTGTTTTATGCACTGGTATTCTTTGGAGGAAACCCGTTCCGTGTTATACGGCGTGGTCCCTTGATTTACCTAACTTTAAAATAAAGAATTAATAACTGTTTTAGTTCTCACACCAGTCACATGACTGACCTGGAGTTTATTGTTTTAACCTAAACTCTGGGTGCCCTTATTTTGACACGGGCAGCTAGTAGTTTTGGTTTTGCAGATTTATATTCACAGGATCCTGGTTTACAGCTGGAACGATATCCAGAAAGCTTTGTATCCGCATATCTCTTCTAGTTGTGTATTGTATTATTTTCCGCTGCTATGTATTTAAATGTAATTTAAATCTCTGATATTTCTGTGTAATATTCATTTATACTCTGTATATTCTTGTAATCTGATGCATTGTCGTAATATACAATGAAATGTTCTTCTGTATGTGTTCTGTTGTGGCTTGTTCTCGAACTATCCGACACTTTCCTTTACGGGGAAGTTACGGGTTTTCACATATTTTCACACGATCCAGGTTTACAGCTGAAGCGATATTCGGAAAGCTCTGTATCTATGTATTTCTTTCGGTTGTATTTTGTATTATTTTTCCGCTGCTATTTAAATGTAATTTAAATCTCTGATATTGTATTTATCAAATGTAAAATATTTATTCATACTATTATATTCTTGTACTCTGAGGTAATTGTTGTAATAGCAATGAAAATGTTCTTTTGTTTGTGTTCTGATGAGTGTTGTTCTCAAAGCAATCCGTACTTTCCTTTACGGAGAAGTTTGGGTTGTTACAGTCCCCCCTTTTGCTTACAACTATAATAGAATGATCCCCTCCCCTTCCCAGCCCCAACATAACGATAGAATATAGGGATTGTTAAAGGGACTCCAAAATTGGTTAAGGGGGAAGTAATTTTAAGGGACTCGAGCTTAAATTTATTTTGTTAAGGGGGGTCTAGATTATTTTAAAAGAAAAAGAGACCTAAATGCCCCTAGCTCGTCACTTGTGTTAAAATCTAACATACTAAATTCAGCTTAAACTACAAACACGTGCTTCCAAAAATAAAAAAATTGTAAGAAAGAAAAAATTTGTTGACAAAATAAACAAGAATATAAAATACGCAGCATGTTAGATCAAAATTTTCGTTTTTTCATTTAATTTAATTTGAACATATCAATTCCAAATATGAAATTACATTTAACTACATGATCTGATGTCTTTTGATCTTCCACGAAACATTCCTGTGTCTCCATTACATTAATTAAATTCATTTTTTTATTTTTACGTGCAGCGTTAAATTGTAAGTACTAATTAAGATTTAGGTTTTATGATTTTTATTAATGAGGATTATAGGGGGTTAATATTGGAATTTTAATTTATGTGTTTAAGGGGAGGAAAATTTATTTTGTACCCTGTAACACCCCGAATTTCAGTTAATACTAATATTCACTAATTACAGAATTAATAATCTCAGATGTGAGAATCAGGGGAAACGGGTTACGTCATTGTGTTCGTCTCGGAAAAATACGCGAAATAGAGTCCGAAATTTTGTAAATCGGTGTCCGTATGACCCGGTTAAGGCCCAAAGAAGTTTTCGGGAAATTTGAATTTCGAAACATGCAGAAATGGGGGCAGGCGGGAAAACACCCGCCCAGCCAAGTCGACTTGGCTGTCGACAGGTCTGTCGACTTGCCTCTCGACATGCCTCTCGACTTGGCAGTCGACAGGGCTGTCGACTTGCCTGTCGGCTGATTCAGGCCTGGGTGCACCTGGTTGAGTTTTGGGCTGGGTTGGAGGGCTTGGGACGAAATCTGACGGACCTAAACTAACCTAGGGTTAATCTAAGGGTCTAAAACACAACCTAATCCTATAAATAAGACCCTAAGCTAGCCCTAAATGATCATAATCCTATCCTCTAACTAAACTATGCCAAAATTTTCTATGATCATGGCCTCCACTCAAAACCCTAGCCTCCATCCTCTTTCTAAACTATTTCTATGAAGGCTTTCATGTTCATACAAGCATTTTTAAGTTGTATGAGTGATCATTAGCTTGCATTCATCATCAAGTTGCAAGCTTTATTTTCAAGGCTAGAGTTTTTGGGTGATTTTTGGCAAGGGTTTGCTTATTGGAGTTTAGTGGTGAGTTTCTATAGCCTTAATAATCAATTGTTAAATTGATTATGATAGGATATGATAAGATATGGCTATGTTTGTGGATCAATGTGTTTATGCAAGTTTAGTATAGTATATGTTGTGTGTTTTGCAAGTTTTATGCTATATGTTATGCAAGTTTAATGCTATGTTTTATGATGCTCATTATGCAAAACACTATGTTGAACATTGATTCATATGTAACATGTTATGCAAGCTATATGAGAGATTATATGCAAGTTCATATGTAACATGTTATGCAAGCTATATGTGAGATTATATGCAAGTTCATATGTAACATGTAATGCAAGTTATGTGCATGATTATATGCAAGTTCATATGTAACATGTTATGCAAGTTATGTGTTTGGTTATATGCAAGTTATGTGCATGATTATATGCAAGTTCATATGTAACATGTTATGCAAGTTATGTGTTTAGTTATATGCAAGTTAACATGTGACATGCTATGCAAGTTCACACCTTTGTATGACATAAGAATCATATGCAAGTTACCCCTTTGTGACATATGTGCTTCATGCAAGTTTGGGTTAAATGCTAGTTGGGTTTAATGTATGCTCATATATGCAAGTTGACACCTTTTAAACCCATGATAAAGTTATATGCTATGTTGGTTAAACCCATGGCATTTGTGATGAATCTTCCCTTTATTATGTCATGTTATGAGAACGAATTACGTGGGGAACGATGGGGTTAATATGCATGTTAATAAAATGGTGTGAAATGGGTATGCTTAAGCATAACATAAAGTGAATGGACATAATTGGGAATTTACCTATTAAGTTAGGTCTACCCATATTATGGAATTGGGAATTTACCTATTAAGTTAGGTCTACCCATATTATGGAATTGGGAATTTACCTATTAAGTTAGGTCTACCCATATTATGGAATTGGGAATTTACCTATTGAGTTAGGTCTACCCATATTCTTGAAATTGGTAATTAATTAGGGATAATTAATACAAATTATGGGGGTGATTAATTAGGTGTAATTAATCGACTAAGACACGAGGTTGGACCCTTTTGTAGCATAAGACTGCCCGGAACCGACCGGCAAATCCAGCGGCTACAAATGATTGGCCCAATGTGAGAGGTCTTAGTCATAAACTAAATACGTGACAAGTGTAAAGACACGAGGTTAGACTCTGTTATGGTGTAAGGCTGCCCGGAACCAACCGGCATATCCAGCTGCCATAAAAGACAGTCTAATGTGAGAGGTCTTTACAAAGGTTACGATCTTAATTAATTAAGAAACACTTAACCAAATTAGCATGTAGTGGGGCATGAGGGGTTAAGTGGGTGCCTTGGGTGGCATGTAGTAACTAGTGGGGGTGCCTTAGGTGGCATGAGGAAACTAGTGGGTTGCCTTGGGTGGCAATAGAAAATACGATTAGAATACTTAACCAAAGTGGAACATGTAATTAAACATGATTAAAGGGTTAAGTAAGTGCCTTGGGTGGCATGTGGAAATCTAGTGGGTGCCTTGAGTGGCAATTAAAATATGATTAAAAGACTTAACCAAAATTTATAACATGTAAGTGAACATGGTTAAAGGGTTAAGTGGGATTCACTAGAAATGACAAGCTTAGGTGGGTAGCTTGTGGGGGCCCATTTCAACCAATATCCCAAACGTATCTTTGTGGGCTCGACCCAAGTCGAGGATGGGACACGCATATTGGGCTTGACTGTAAGAGGCCAAAACGGGTTAGCGGTGGCAACGCAAGTCCAACGGGTTTCATATGCGTGTGTGGACCCGGGCTGGTAAGTAAGACGTTGTTGCATCGTGTAGGTATAAGCCGTGCACCGTTGATATTATCAGGTTGCCACTTTGGGGAATGATACACCCCACTGTGGGGCCAGCACGGGTATCTACGTTAGGGAGCCGATCGCTTGGGGAGTAGTGGGTACACCTAGTGGAGATAGGGGTAGACGGCACCTACGTAGTCAGCTAGGGGTACACGAAACTACTATTAAAAATTACTAAGTACACTTAGTGGGATCAACCTTTAAGTAGGAATTACCCTTGGGTGGGTAGAACTGGTGTGGTGCAGTGTAGGAATTACCCTTGGGTGGGTAGATCTGGGGTGGTGCAGTGTAGTAATTATCCTTGGGTGGGTAAATGCGTCTTTTCGGTTATCTTAGTACATCCTGTGTTTAGTTGGCTACTTAGTGTAGTCATTATCCCCAGAGGTACCGTACCTTGTTTATATCATACCCTAATTACTTTAATGATTGTATTGTTAAGGTTATACGACTCGCTCAGACTTATGTCTAACCCCGTTGTTTTTTTATCTTTTTTCCAACCCTCAGGTTATCAGAGTGGGCCTAGCACTAGTGGGCTTGGATCAGACCGCTATATCTATTTTTTTGGGGCTTGGACCGTAGAAGTAAAGCTCGGTTTATCTTTTCTATTATGGCTATTATCTATGTAGTGGGATTATGTACTTCTATTTTATCAGGATGGATATTATGTACTTGACTCTTGTTATGGTTTTGTGATGTAACCAAGCATGTTTTACTTTCCGCTGCAATGAAATGATGTTTTAGTTTTCAAGTATTACTTATATCTGTCTTGTTGTAATTTTTCTGTTCTATACTCACTAAAAATACTCCACCGAAACTAAGGCATTCCCTTAGTGAGTGATCTTAGCGGGTGTGGGGTGTTACACGTGGTATCAGAGCTTAAGGTTACCAGAACAGATAATTTTTTTAGAAAAACTCTTTTCTAAGAATATTTTTGAAAGGAGTATTTTCAAAAACATGTCTTTTAAGAGAAAAGTTTTTGAAAGAAAAGCATAATCCCCAATAGCCATATCTATATCTTTCAAATTCTCCGTTTTGAATCTCTTCCTCTCTCGTTTTGAGTTTCCCCTCCGCGTATAGATGATCTTTCTAAGATAGATAAGAATGGAAAACCACTTCAAGGGACTTAGACATTAGTCGGACTAGAAGTTGGTTCAAGAAGGAGGAGGACTTGTAGGTACCTATTGGATAGACGATGGGAGGAAGGCTCAAATAGTTGTTTGGTTAAAGAAGAGCGAAACCTCATTTTGATGGGAGGTTACGAGTGGAGAATGGGAAGAAGAGGGCTAGTAGTTATCCTTTTGGAAGGAATAGGACACCTTATTAGGATTGTCCAAAGAGGCAAGGGCAAGGTACGGAATCTCCTGGAGGGTAGTTGTATTCCCTCACGGCTAGTGTACCAGATGGGGATAGGACCGTCTAGGTTGGAATTTGGATTTCTTTATTATCCGGTTCGAACTTTATTTGATTCTGACGCATCGAGTTCGTTTATCTCATCATTGTTAGTTGAGTCACTGCACTTAGACACCAGTTTAGTAGATGATCCCTTAGTTGTTTCAAACCCAATTGGGGCTCCATGATGTGTTTGGGTTTGAAAGTTTCTATACTTAGCGTTGAGTTTAGATGTGATGCTTTTTGGGCTTCACGGGCTATGGGTTAGTTTTGGGCATGGACTGGTTATCCAGTAGTGGTGTCATTCTTGATTTTGAAGGGAGAGTTGTTAGGCTTATGACCCGCTTGGGTAACACTCTCGAGATCTCTTGTACTCCCATGGAATCTGTTATGCTAAGTTATCTAGAATCGCTTGACACGTCGGTCGAGAGTTTGCGATCTGTTAGAGTGGTCCGGGAATACTCGGATGTGTTTGAGGAGGTGAAGGGCTTACCTTCGGAGCGGGAGATTGACTTCCGAATATATCTGGTAGACAATGCCAAACCAGTATCTTGGCCAGTGTGCCACATGGCTCCTCGTGAGAGGAGGGAACTCCATAAGCAAGTAGGCGATTTGCTTGAGAAGGGGTTCATAAGACGAAGTATATCGGAGTGGGGTGCTCCAGTAGTTTTTGCCACGAAGGCGGATGGGTCCCTCGGACTTTGTGTAGGCTAAAGAGAACTAAATAAACTCACAAAGAAGAATAGACACCCATTGCCAAGGATTGATGATCTCTTTGATCAGTTGGTTGGCGCCTCAGTGTTTTCGTAGTTGGACTTAGCCACGGGGTTTCATCAGTTGAGAGTGGCTGAGGATAGTATAGAGAAGACTACATTTAGGACTCCGGATGGTTTTTATGAGTGGCTGGTGATGCCATTTGGTTTGACGAACGCCCCCGCATACTTTGTTGATTTGATGAGAAGGGTGTTCAGGGAGTACCTAAATAAGTTTGTGATGGTCTTTGTAAATGACATCTTGGTCTTTTCTAGGAGCGAAATGAGTTTTCGTGTGTGCTTAATAGGTTGAGCAAAGCCAGTTATGGGGAAAACGGTGGTTTTGGAGCGAGACTGGCGAGGACATCCAAAGTTGGTCAAAGGCTTAATTGTTTAGCCATTTTTACTAGTATCATCTCACGTAGGTCGTCTGAACTCGAAGGAGATATCCCTTGGGTGTTTGTCTGATATTGGTTTAGGCCTTTGGGGCTTGCACTTGGGGGATGTCAAGTTCGACTAGGATGGTCTGCGTGAGAGATGGACAGTTGTGATGATTTTGGATGGGGTAATATCCTGGTTTTCTCTAAAAGTAGCGAAGAGCATGCCCTACATCTTAGGGAAGTGTTGGAGACTCTTCGAGCGCATAGTCTTAGGACAGCAAAAGTGGATGGGATTCTTAGCATCCTATGAGTTTGAGATAGCGTATACCCATGGCAAGGGTAACGTGGTAGCGGACGCCTTAAGTCGAAAAAGGTTGTCCTTGAGTTCATTGTTCATTGAACGACGGAGCTTAGAGTTTATTTCTATGTTTGACTTTAGACCTTCCGTTGACTTTGTACCCGGTTTGCAAGCCTCCTTGGAGGTTAGACCTACTCTTTTGGGGCGGATTGGCGGAGCACAGCGAGACGACCCACAGTTGGTTGAGTTAGTAGAGAAGCTCATGAGGAGGGGGAGTCGTCCAGCCATTTGAGTAGGTACACCCTAGATGGTAAGGGGTGGTTGCGTAGAGACGGTAGACTTTGTGTACCGCAAGACGAGGGTTTGAGGAAGGCTATACTTGATGATGCACATCGTTCGAAGATGACCATTCATCCCGGTAGGGAAAAGATGTACCAAGACATGAAGCGAGTTTTCTTTTGGGCCGGTATGAAGAAAGACGCGGCCGAGTATGTCACTAGATGCTTGGTGTGCCAACAAGTAAAAGCGGAGCAAAAGAAACCCGGTGGGTTGCTTCACCCATTGGAAGTTCCGCTATGGAAGTGGGATAGTGTCTCGATGGATTTTGTCGATGGATTACCGAGATCGAGGAAGGGTAATACGGGAATTTGGGGTGTGGTAGACAGACTTACTAAGAGTGCCCATTTTATACCCGTGAAGAGTAAGAGGACTGCTGCAGAGCTAGCTTCAGTTTACATTCGAGAGATTATTAGATTACATGGTGTACCTTCCAATATAGTGAGCGATCGAGATCCTATCTTCACTAGCGAGTTTTGGAAGAGTTTGCAAGAGGCGGTAGGGACTCAGTTATGTTTGAGTACCGCATATCATCCTCAGACGGACGGCCAGACCGAGAGGGTGAATCGTATTTTAGAAGACCTTTTGAGGCTATGTATCTTGAATTTTGGAGGTACAGGGGAAGAGTATCTTCCATTTGTGGAGTTCGCGTATAATAACAGCTTTCAGTCTAGTATTGGCATGGCTCCTTTCGAAGCTCTTTATGGAAGGCCTTGTCGATCACCTACATGTTGGTAGGAATCTACGGATGAGATCTTGCTTGGGCCCGATGTGGTTAGAAAGACTTCGGAAAAGATTGATTTGATTCGAAGAAGGATGAAAGCGGCGCAAGACAGACAGAAATCTTATGCGGACAAGAGGAAAGCAGAGCTTAAGTTTGATGTTGGGGACATGGTTTTATCAAGGTATCTCCGTTACGGAATGTGGTTCTCTTTGGATCTGTTGGAAAGTTAGCACCAAGGGTTGTTGGGCCATTTCCTATTAAGGAAAGGATTGGACAGATGGCATATAGAGTGGAATTGCCCGACAGGCTTAGTGGTGTACATGATGTATTCCATGTGTCACATTTGAGGAAGTGCCTACATGAGACCGCTGAGGTGGTAGAGCCGGGCTTGCTTAAAGAAGTAGACATAGAGCGTGATGAGACGATTCGACGAGCTCCTACTCGCATCCTTGGGTCAGAGACTAGGAAGTTGAGGAATCGAGAGGTTCAACTAGTCAAAGTGCAATGGGGAGAAGATGAGAGCAACGCTACTTTAGAGACGGAAGAGAAGATGCGTTCATTATACCCATTCCTTTTTAGGATATGCCTTTTAATTTCCCCTTTATCGTTTGACTAGTACTTATCTTATCTGTAGTATGTCCTCTCGTTAGTACCTTTGACCTTTAGATAGGGTAAACCTATGGTTGAAACATGTGTTTGAGACATGTTATGATTGATGGATGCATGTGGATGCAAGTGTTTGCTAGTGGTTGCTCGTGGATGCATATACACACACTCTAGACACTAGATCGGCTCAGTCACTTCATATTGCATATTGCATATAATTGTGTGTAGGTAGCTAAATTGATGGATGTATAATGGTTGTGTTATCATATGGATGATGCATTTTGGTGAATGATTGTGCACTCATATAGATACAGTATGTGTCGATAGGGTTCTCTCGCATACATATTGGATGCATGGCACTATCATGGTTTGCATATGTTCATACATTAGATAGGGAACATATACACACACTCTTTGCATATGCTCATACATCATTAGAAATTGTTTTAAGGACAATGGATGCCCGTGTTTGATGGATTGAGTAGATGGTTGTTTGGATGGTAGGATATGCATTCTGCTTAGCTTAGAGATTTCGGGGACGAAATCCTTTAAGGAGGGGAGAATGTAACACCCCGAATTTCAGTTAATATTAATATTCACTAATTACAGAATTAATAATCTCAGATGTGAGAATCAGGGGAAACGGGTTACGTCATTGTGTTCGTCTCGGAAAAATACGCGAAATAGAGTCCGAAATTTTGTAAATCAGAGTCCGTATGACCCGGTTAAGGCCCAAAGAAGTTTTCGGGAAATTTGAATTTCGAAACATGCAGAAATGGGGGCCAGGCGGGAAAACTCCCGCCCAGCCAAGTCGACTTGGCTGTCGACAGGTTTGTCGACTTGCCTGTCGACATGCCTCTCGACTTGCCTGTCGACATGCCTCTCGACTTGGCAGTCGACAGGGCTGTCGACTTGCCCTGTCGGCTGATTCTAGCCTGGGTGCACCTGGTTGAGTTTTGGGCTGGGTTGGAGGGCTTGGGACGAAATCTGACGGACCTAAACTAACCTAGGGTTAATCTAAGGGTCTAAAACACAACCTAATCCTATAAATAAGACCCTAAGCTAGCCCTAAATGATCATAATCCTATCCTCTAACTAAACTATGCCAAAATTTTCTATGATCATGGCCTCCACTCAAAACCCTAGCCTCCATCCTCTTTCTAAACTATTTCTATGAAGGCTTTCATGTTCATACAAGCATTTTTAAGTTGTATGAGTGATCATTAGCTTGCATTCATCATCAAGTTGCAAGCTTTATTTTCAAGGCTAGAGTTTTTGGGTGATTTTTGGCAAGGGTTTGCTTATTGGAGTTTAGTGGTGAGTTTCTATAGCCTTAATAATCAATTGTTAAATTTATTATGATAGGATATGATAAGATATGGCTATGTTTGTGGATCAATGTGTTTATGCAAGTTTAGTATAGTATATGTTGTGTGTTTTGCAAGTTTTATGCTATATGTTATGCAAGTTTAATGCTATGTTTTATGATGCTCATTATGCAAAACACTATGTTGAACATTGATTCATATGTAACATGTTATGCAAGCTATATGTGAGATTATATGCAAGTTCATATGTAACATGTTATGCAAGCTATATGTGAGATTATATGCAAGTTCATATGTAACATGTAATGCAAGTTATGTGCATGATTATATGCAAGTTCATATGTAACATGTTATGCAAGTTATGTGTTTGGTTATATGCAAGTTATGTGCATGATTATATGCAAGTTCATATGTAACATGTTATGCAAGTTATGTGTTTGGTTATATGCAAGTTAACATGTGACATGCTATGCAAGTTCACACCTTTGTATGACATAAGAATCATATGCAAGTTACCCCTTTGTGACATATGTGCTTCATGCAAGTTTGGGTTAAATGCTAGTTGGGTTTAATATATGCTCATATATGCAAGTTGACACCTTTTAAACCCATGATAAAGTTATATGCTATGTTGGTTAAACCCATGGCATTTGTGATGAATCTTCCCTTTATTATGTCATGTTATGAGAACGAATTACGTGGGGAACGATGAGGTTAATATGCATGTTAATAAAATGGTGTGAAATGGGTATGCTTAAGCATAACATAAAGTGAATGGACATAATTGGGAATTTACCTATTAAGTTAGGTCTACCCATATTATGGAATTGGGAATTTACCTATTAAGTTAGATCTACCCATATTATGGAATTGGGAATTTACCTATTAAGTTAGGTCTACCCATATTATGGAATTGGGAATTTACCTATTGAGTTAGGTCTACCCATATTCTTGAAATTGGTAATTAATTAGGGATAATTAATACAAATTATGGGGGTGATTAATTAGGTGTAATTAATCGACTAAGACACGAGGTTGGACCCTTTTGTAGCATAAGACTGCCCGGAACCGACCGGCAAATCCAGCGGCTACAAATGATTGGCCCAATGTGAGAGGTCTTAGTCATAAACTAAATACGTGACAAGTGTAAAGACACGAGGTTAGACTCTGTTATGGTGTAAGGCTGCCCGGAACCAACCGGCATATCCAGCTGCCATAAAAGACAGTCTAATGTGAGAGGTCTTTACAAAGGTTACGATCTTAATTAATTAAGAAACACTTAACCAAATTAGCATGTAGTGGGGCATGAGGGGTTAAGTGGGTGCCTTGGGTGGCATGTAGTAACTAGTAGGGGTGCCTTAGGTGGCATGAGGAAACTAGTGGGTTGCCTTGGGTGGCAATAGAAAATACGATTAGAATACTTAACCAAAGTGGAACATGTAATTAAACATGATTAAAGGGTTAAGTAAGTGCCTTGGGTGGCATGTGGAAATCTAGTGGGTGCCTTGAGTGGCAATTAAAATATGATTAAAAGACTTAACCAAAATTTATAACATGTAAGTGGACATGGTTAAAGGGTTAAGTGGGATTCACTAGAAATGACAAGCTTAGGTGGGTAGCTTGTGGGGGCCCATTTCAACCAATATCCCAAACGTATCTTTGTGGGCTCGACCCAAGTCGAGGACGGGACACGCATATTGGGCTTGACTGTAAGAGGCCAAAACGGGTTAGCGGTGGCAACGCAAGTCCAACGGGTTTCATATGCGTGTGTGGACCCGGGCTGGTAAGTAAGATGTTGTTGCATCGTGTAGGTATAAGCCGTGCACCGTTGATATTATCAGGTTGCCACTTTGGGGAATGATACACCCCACTGTGGGGCCAGCACGGGTATCTACGTTAGGGAGCCGATCGCTTGGGGAGTAGTGGGTACACCTAGTGGAGATAGGGGCAGACGGCACCTATGTAGTCAGCTAGGGGTACACGAAACTACTATTAAAAATTACTAAGTACACTTAGTGGGATCAACCTTTAAGTAGGAATTACCCTTGGGTGGGTAGAACTGGTGTGGTGCAGTGTAGGAATTACCCTTGGGTGGGTAGATCTGGGGTGGTGCAGTGTAGTAATTATCCTTGGGTGGGTAAATGCGTCTTTTCGGTTATCTTAGTACATCCTGTGTTTAGTTGGCTACTTAGTGTAGTCATTATCCCCAGAGGTACTGTACCTTGTTTATATCATACCCTAATTACTTTAATGATTGTATTGTTAAGGTTATAGGACTCGCTCAGACTTATGTATGACCCTGTTGTTTTTTTATCTTTTTTCCAACCCTCAGGTTATCAGAGTGGGCCTAGCACTAGTGGGCTTGGATTAGACCGCTATATCTATTTTTTTGGGGCTTGGACCGTTGAAGTAAATCTCGGTTTATCTTTTCTATTATGGCTATTATCTATGTAGTGGGATTATGTACTTCTATTTTATCAGGATGGATATTATGTACTTGACTCTTGTTATGGTTTTGTGATGTAACCAAGCATGTTTTACTTTCCGCTGCAATGAAATGATGTTTTAATTTTCAAGTATTACTTATATCTGTCTTGTTGTAATTTTTCTGTTCTATACTCACTAAAAATACTCCACCGAAACTAAGGCATTCCCTTAGTGAGTGATCTTAGCGGGTGTGGGGTGTTACATACCCCCCATAACAATTATTGACCAAATTAAGATTTATCCACCCCTTAACCAAATGTGGAGTCCCTTTAACAATCCCCTAAAATAATTTCACCCAAAATCGATCCCCTCCACTTCCCACCATATCGATAAAAAATTTGCCCCAACATCGTCCTCTAGCCCCTCTTGATTCCATAGTCGCAAACTGCATTGCCAGGTTTCCTTCTTCCCCTTTCTCCTCTACGAAATATTCCTAGCGAGATTGTTCTTCGCCATTATTCCTTACAAGCATATTTGTAAAGTTGATCAATGAATTCTTTGCTATTAATCTACTTACACTGCTTTTATTTCTCTAGTCTGAGATTAAAAAGCTATTCACTATAATATTTATCCAAATTTTTTCGTCCTTCCTTATGAATTTGCATCGACTCCCTTCTATTCAACCTAATCTGATTAAGTTCATGTGTGTGACGGCACAATTGCTACCATTTTTTACTTTAGGTTCACTTTGCTCCACTCCTTTAGGTAAAATTCTCTCTTTTAGTATTTGAATTGATCGTTTTTTCAATCTTTGATCGCTTATTACAATTATCAAAAGGACTTCCATGTAGCATTTCATTAAACAATTTCTCACCTTTGCGGCTGCAAGTTTGGATGGTTCCTAGATTTTACATATTCATTTTCTTTACTATTTCAATTTTCGATATTTGTAGTATTTGGCATGCTGTGATTTTCATTCTCAGTTTGCCCGTATCTTTCTTCTTTGCTTGTTCACTATTTTGAAATTGATTTTACAGCAGCATACTAACAAGATTTTAACTTTTGTGCAGGCACATATTGTTTTGACACTTAGATGGTTGAGTATATTCCATATCTCAATATCAGTACAAGTTATCTCTTAAGTTAACCTACTTTTTTTTTAGCAATCATTTTAGTTTATTGTAAAATGCATGAAATTCATATGTTCTAACTTCTTTCGGATCAAATTAAAAAAAAAATATCTGTTTTTATGTCATCTACAGATTAATTTATATATTTAATACTATCTTGAATAGTCATTTTATACTTCCATTTTTTGGTTATATTTTAGTTGTCATTAATTTGTACTCATTTTTTTGGAGGAGGGAGGGAGGGAGGGGGGTCAGATTTTAGTTGTAATGTGCATGAAATTCATATACTCTAAATTTTTTTGAATCAAATTACAAAAAAAAAAAAAAAAAAAAAAAAAAAATTGCCTCCTCTGATTTTTATGTTATATAAAGATCATTTTATGTATTTAATTCTATCTACAAACCATTGTTTGTACATAAAGTGATTTTGTTATTATTTTGGATGTAGATTTTTACTTGAGTTTGTATGTTTATGTTAGTCGAAATTGATTAGGAAAACAAATGTAAACATTTCTTGGATCATTTTTCCCAGAAAATGTACATTGTAGCATGTAATCCCTAAATAGCTGGTTTTGTTACTCAATTTTATTCATAGGATTAATTTTTATATTTTTTGTTCCCTTCGATTTCCATGGTCTTTAGAAATAATTTACTACAGTTGATAGTACGGACAGTGCTGTTTTCAGTTTTAGTCAGCTTGATGTCTATGTTCGGGACTTGCTCCATGCTGTTCTTTTACAGTGAGGTATGAGCTTCTCTTAGTCATCTAACATGAAGGTTGGGTAGTGTGTATTATAAAATGTGCTTTATTACCATCATATGCATGTGAAGAGTAATAGCTTTATTACCATCATATGCATGTGGAGACTAATTTACTTATGGAGGACACATTGTAGCATATTTCTTCTTCTTTGTGCCCAATGGTTACAACCACCGTTTATGAAAGTAAGTTATTTATTTTACCAAGTTCTGAATAAATTAAATGAGAAGATTATTCATATATTCTTTATTCAATATTGATATTATATCAAAAGAGGTTACCAGGCCATTTGGTTTTGGTAGTTATTTAGTTTTATATAAAGAAGAAAAAATAATAGGTTATGGTATCATCTAAATAATTTATTTGAAAACCACCATCAAATATAACTTTGTTAGTAATACAATCATCTATTAAACTTAATTCTAGATAGGATTTTTTTAAATTTAAAAGTTCGTGAGACAACTTGGAGGACAATCATTCGTTCAATACTGCAGTTTTTTTTACCCATAATGTCGTCAATTCATGTACTTGTATACAACCATTTTATCTTTAAATATCAGTTTTTATTTACATTCCAACACAAACCCTTGAAATTGTAAACTGAGAAAATATATTTGTTCAGGGACATGTAAGCTCAGGTGCAATTTTTATAACATGAACAAAAATTATTTAAACTAACCATTTGAGTCCTATCAGATAATGGAAATGGTTAGCTTCCATCATAATATGTCCAACTATTTCTTTTTGTGTTATACTACTTCCGATGTAATAAACTTGAAATCAGTCTAATTAATTATTTTTCCTAATAATTCAACCGGAGGCAAGCTATCTATTTTAGTGCATTAATTGAATCTAAGAAGTGAGAAAATAATTTATGCAAGAATTTGGGAGTTGAAAAGCAATGCATCTGATGGAAATTCAGATCGACAATGGTTTATAGGATCCCAATGCTATACGATACTGAGTATCCACAGTATCTTTTGGTTTGTATGTTATCCTATTTGTTTTGGTCGTCTTTTTATGTTAACATTTGTCCAATAAGAGCTCGATAACAAAACCATTAAATTTATGCATGTTTCTCACAAATATTACTTCCCTAATCGTACAACTATTATTTGTTAGGTTTTCTGATTATTTATTATGATATAAATAAATTTAAAATAGTTTTTGTTGATTCTGTTTTACATGCCCTCCATTGAAAATCAATATAGCAACACATTCTTAGATGGCATTTAATCCTCAAATTTGCCCATTCTCATAATAGTAATATGGGGGGTTTTAGCCTCAAGGACAAATAAATAAAAAATTGTTCCATAAGAACAAGCGGCTAAAATTTTATCCATAAAGACAAATTTTTGTGTAAAGGGAGACATTCAGGGGCCCACTATAATTCCTCTATTTACACTAAAATTTGTCCTTATAGATAAAATTGTAGCCACTTGTCCTTAAGGAATTTTTGTTCATTCTGTCTCTCACACTATTTTCTTGATAAGACAGTAATATAATACAGTTTGGAAAAGATTACGATGGATCTAGTTTGAAATTAGTTACTTTATTTATGAATTTATATAAGTTATTCAATTTTTATTTAAACCTATGAAGTTGAAGTAGAAGTTAAAATTCAATTTACTTGCTATAAAACCAATTTACTGAAAACGTAATGTATATTTTAATAATCATGTGCTATAGAGATTTGTATATAAACTGATGCACCTAGATGACAAAATACTGAAAATATCCTGAAATTTTTTTCTGCAGTTTTCCGTATTTAATTTTCCTGAAATAAAAAGTTGATTTGAATCCTCTTATTTTTTTAGTTCTTCAAGTAAATATCTACATCTGCTCTACCTTGCAAAATTTATATGTTTGTCCTTCTTCAGCAATAAACTTCCTTTTCATATTGTATTTTCTTGCTCTGCCTCTATTACTATAATATAGGCTTTAGGAAATATGCATTTCTGGTCTATTTATGCTTATTGTACTAAGAATACTATAGTTTAAGTAATTTCATTTGAAAGCTAAAGAAACTTTTTCCATGATATCTACATTAGTTGAAATGACAAGATAATCAAGATTAAATAAACAAGTAATCTCATTATGCATTATTATGCTTTTTAATGGTCTTTTCCATGAAAACATGATTTTGTTTAGGAATATTCATGTAGTTTATGTGCAGCTGTTTACTTCTGAGCTTAATATCCATTTTTGTCCACTTGAATGCTTATTACTTAAACTTTAACATGTTTTTGCACATTCACTGTATGCACATTGAAGATTTAAGTGGAACCAACTTTCTTTAATGGTCTTTTCCACATGTTTTTAATGGTCTTTCCACGAAAACATGATTTCATTGTATGTTGAGGACTTTGCCATGTCCGGGCAAAGTACTTAGGTTCGTCAAACATAATCCATGTTCGAGAAATAAATCTTATTGCTGCTAATAACTATTTCAAAACCGAAACAAATCCTAATGGGTTAATAGTTGAATCCAGAGCACGCCTTGAGATTAAATCCTAACCCTGTACGTGTGTACTTCAACATAGCCACTTTATTTAAAAAATAATAGAAATACATTTCTTATATCCTAAGAAATGAGGTGTATCCACAATGATCTAATCTAGATCAGTTGATGATGATGTCGCGATTGCTAGGCTCACGGTCCCTCCTATTTCAGGAAGCGCAGGAGCCGTTCTGAGGAGCTTGGGAGGTAGTTGCAGTAGTGCGGATGTTACAGATTTCTTAACATACTCGGGTAGTTCTCCATGTCTAACTTTTCTTCGATGAGATCTCGCAAGTGTTTGCAATCGTTGGTACTATGACCTTCCATGTCATGAAACATGCAGTGCTTTCCTGATTCACGTTCTCATTGGGTCGTCTCCCTCCTTGAAGGCTTTGGAAAAGGAAGAGATCCTCGCACATCAAAATATATATCCAATAATGAGGAATCGAGATTAGTGTAATTATCATACTTGGGCTCTCTATGGAACCGCACATTCCTATCCTTTTTTTCTGAGACTTTCCCTTTACCCTTGTTTTGGACAACATTGGTCGGACCTCCATCTTTTGTAGCAAATACATCGAGATTTTCCATCTCGATGTTAGCATCTTCTTTTTGGAGGAATCTGACTACTTCAGAGTAGAAATCCCCAATATCTCCAGGAGTGTCTCTCTGAAGAGATATTTTGAAGTTTGTTCGATCCAAGACTCCATCCATAGCGGCCATAAGCACCGTCGATAGTTCTAGTCGATCGACCGATGCCACAACCCCGATGAATCTTTCTAAGAATTAGAGTAGTGTTTCACTGGACCGCTTCCTAATAGATGGGAGGAAGATGACGTTCTTCGATCGAGATATGTGAACTATGAATTGTTCAAGGAAGGGGCGACATCGGTTAGGAAGAGAGGCAAGCACATGGCCATGACATTGATCGATGCTGATAGTACTTCCATATATCATATATATCACATGAGATATATGGTTGGATCGGTCATGTGGTTGTAGGGTTCCTGGACCGGAAGCTCGAAGTCAGGTGGGTTTCAGGAATTTCTGATTTCCCGCGTGAATGGACTGCGATGAATGTTATCCACGTCTTGTTGAGAAGTACTGCTCGAGTGAACCACCTAATGATGCTAGCGATTTGGTTCCCAATCCCGAGAAGTTGTTGCCACGAAACCAATTCGACACCGTGGACATTGGTGAGAATCCCGTTACGGGTGGAAGTATGCCTTGAGTTCTTGAGGTCAATTCGGTGCAGCCCACGAGTGATGGGTGGAGGTGGTCCCCAGCCTCGGTTGTTGGTTCGAGATTGACAAAAACCCATCAGTCGGCATGTGAGTTGGGCTAAAGCATGTCCATGCCGGTAGAATTGGACTGGTTTGGGTGAGTGTTTTATCAGCTCGGGGTTTGGCATTGCCCCCACTCAGGGGGATATCATACTGATTTTTAGTAGCATCTCCCTCCATCCTGCTAGGAACCTACTTGGATCGATGCTGGGAAGGCTGAGCGGGAAGCAGAATAAGTCTTGTTTGTGGTAAGATATCGGATCAAGCCAAAGGTTGCATCAAATTAGGCTCCGGTCAATCCAAAGTTTGCATCAATCGATCTGGCCTATGACTTAATCGATCAGGAAGTGAAGTTGGACCTAGTGGAGGCAGAGCAGTTGACTGATCTAGCGCTTCGATTTCATTGGTTGGAAGGTTAGTTATTGCCCAGCTTCGCCTAGTGTAAAAAGTGATGCTTGGTTGTTGGGTCTTCCTTTCATCCGAGCAAGGAAATCATTCATCATTTCTTGCTACTTTGCAAGAAATACATGATGTGCCATCTGAGCTTTGAGTTCGACGAGAACTCCAACCATCTCGTCCCTAGCTAAGTATTGGGACAGTTCTTCGTGAGAAGAAACCTCATGGCTCACCTCCGTTGCTGCGTATGCTGGACCAGTAGGTTGAGGTTGAGAGTGGGAATGTGTTGCATCCTTCTTCCGTTTTGCCATTATTTCTCCAAGAGTTACCGAAAGCTGTTGTGCATAAGTTCAGCCCCTTTCCTAGCGCGCCAAAGTGCTGATGTCAAAAGTTGGCCTATTGACAGTCAAGCCATAAAATGTGTTATCCACACACAAATATATTTGCAGAATGCAAAAAAGAGTAAACACAGGAGACAAACAATATGTTTATAGTGGTTCGGCTTTAACCAAGCCTACGTCCACTTTATAATCTTTGTTTATACTGTCGACTACATGTTGCTGTTGCTTTAATAGAAAGAAAGTAAAGAAAGAAGTGGTTTATACACAAAATCCTTGTGTTAGAGAGTTGAAGAGTCGAAGTGTACGATAGGCCAATTTTGAGGTGCTAGCCATGAACTTTTATGTGGAAGTTTTTTGCATGCTTTCTATTTTAGGAAATGATGTATTTATAGACGAGAAGTTAAGCTAATGAGGATTCCACGTGGCCATCATCCGACCTGTGGCCAGCCACTTGTCACTTGATCTAGAAAAGTAATTGTAGGCGGCAGGTCCTATTCTCTTGTTGATGAATAGTTATCCTCGGTATCTGCGGCGTACGTTGAGCTCAAAACTTGGTGTATGGACATCATAATTAGTCATCTTCTCGATTATCAAGGCATACATGGACCTTGAAATTCGGAGTAGGGAAATTGAATGGGCCCAGTTTGACCAATAAAGCAACCTTGAGAATCGAGCTTTGTTGTGTACCATAGGAGTGGATCGTCATAGTTGAGGGTCGATCAATTGGTTTGATCGACCTGATCTTCGGGCTTAGATCCATTTGTTGAAGAATGCTTCGACTCGAGAATTGCCAATTTGGGTCGAGCTAAGTTTTGATCGACCGCCGAATGAGTCATTCCAGAATAAGGAGATAACTTATTTTAGGTATAGATTCAGGTTATGGCTTTTTTCCCAAAAAGCTGGTCAACACCAGTCATCCAACAACTAGGGTGCAGTATAAAAGACTCGTGCGACAAAGAAAAAACGTTCTTAAATTCCTCAACTTCAAACTGCTCCACCCATGTACTCATTTACTTTCCTTATTAAACTCTTTAACAAAATGATTTTTGATTGTTTTTATCCCAAGTGTTGTTTGCTTTGTACTATTCAACATTGCAGTTTTACGTCTTATATACATACCTCTTATCAGTAGGCCTTTCACTTAAGTTGTGCAATTATTTAATTTACTAAACCATACTTTTCACAGCATGTACACATTTTCCTATGTAGTTGCATTTTTCTTTGTTTTATTTTATCCTGCTATGGAGCATGATATTCACTCGCTCTTACCAGTTTATGTGCATTTGTTCGAATTTGTAAACCAGCTTTGCTTGCCTTTCTTAAGCAAGAATATATTTCCCACAACCTAGATTCCTTTAACTTTATAACCTGGAATATGTTATGTGATTTCCCGCAAACATAACTACTCTGTTAGGTAGCTAGAACAACCCTGAGGTTGCCAGTTTTAACAACATTTGCATCCTGATATGAACCAAAAGGTACTACAGCTAACATCAACAACAATCAATAGAATGCCCATCCCATTTCCCTTAACTTGCACTTACAGGACGAGTTTATAAAATCCAAACTCATTCATGCGCTGCAAGTAAAAGGAAAAGGATTCTACATGTATGAATCAGTAAATACATTTTATTTCTTGATACAATTACAATGATAACTCGCATTATACAACATAAAACTACTACTTTAACCAACATGTGGACACCTATGTTAAACGTGCAGCAGCTTGCCTGTTAAAACGAGGTGTTATATTCCAAGAAAACTCATTTAAGGTATGTTTTCAACCATGAACTTAAATTCCTCTTAGTCGTCAAAATATATATTATACATCGGCCTCTCGTTCTTGAGTACAACCACCGAAATCTTATATTCGTGAGATGGATTAACTACAAGGTGCAAGAAAAAATTAAAACATATACTCATGCACAGAAGACTACCTAATGTACATACCCAACTATTTTCTATAATTCGAGTTTGCAAATATGTTGACAACCCGTATTGCTTGACATACATATACACATATATTTGAATGGTTGCACACAATCGTGGGACAACGCGGCCTTTCGGCGTGATGTACATACACAAATCAATGCTAATGAAACTAAAACCCATAATACAACAATAGTACATGGAAAATGAAAAGTACAGTGAGCTTTTCAATTTTAGCATTCCTAAGTAAGGTAGAACAAAATTTGTTAAACTGCTTCCCTCAATCATAGGTAATAATTGGCTCAGATTCACATTGCCCATTCTTGCTTTCGGTACAAAGGACTTCCCCAACATGATGAAAACACACTTCTCTACAAAAGGTACACAACTTACCCACTGCTTTCTTCAGATACCTCAGCTTTTTTCTATATATTATGAAAATGGTATTCAATCATCTTACTGTTTGATTCCCTCCATTGATTGATGTAGAAAACACATCCTTGGTGGGAAGTATATAATTTTGCTTCTATTTCACGCCTTATTTTAATCAGCATTATGTTGCAAGGTCAAAATTATTTTTTTAGTTGCAACAATGTCGATTATTATTTAAATCTTGAAAAACATTTAGTTAGAGGATAGATTTCATAGCACATACATTGGTAGTAGTGAAGTCAAGCCAACTTTTAAATATTTTTTGGCAACAATGACTTATAGAGATGCAATTATTTGGGTACATAGTGCTACTAGAGTGTCCTTTTCCTTTGGTTTGTATGCTTCTGATTTCTGGTATACGATAACCAGTTAACTACATAGATTAGCCAACTAATATTTTGTATATTCAAAATTTCATGCATATTTCTTAGAATTTATTATCTTGGTTTTTACCTCACCCAGACACAACTATGTCGGGTATCATATGAACACGTGTCTTAGTTATTGGGGTATTTTTTGATCGAAACATGATTGATGTATCTAAAGAGGAATCTTATTTGTGTAGGATCTGGATCTTTTTCAATGTCTGCACCATCTACATTGTGTCTTATAAGTGGGAAGCTTAATTTTTACTTCAACTATGAACAAACCATGATGATAAAATCACCGTATCATTAGGATTGCGTCTATCTAACCAGTTGTAACATCCCTTAAATTTCGACCATTTAAGTTATTGAATTTAATTTAATTTTAAAATGTGAATAGCTGCATTTATTTTCAGTGTCCTCCTCTTTTCGTTGTTTCATTAATATTGCACCATTCCTCTCCTTCAAAATTGACACACTCTTTTTGTTTGTCCTTTCCTAAAATATTGCATTTGTATTTCCTTCTTCTCCTCTTCTTTCCCTTTTCACTTCTGTCTCATGCAACTTTTCCTCAATTTTAAAATAACGTTTTCCCAATTAATTATTTTTAAAGAAAAATAAATTATGCATAATTTCTTTGTCCATTCACGTTTCATGCAAGTTATTTTCTTTCATTAACCATGAATTCTTTTCTTTCCATCATTCAATTAATTTATTACCCTTTATTCTATTAATTTCTTTATATTTACATCCCCTAATTTCTCTTTACCTCTTTTGTTTTCCATCATTATTTTTTCTTCAATAACAAACCACCTCTATGTATATATGTTTACCTTCTCTTTTTATATTAAGAAACAAAGACAACAACAAAAAAACCTGAAAAACTATCAGCGTTGTCTATTCATATATCTAGACATTTCTTTATCTTATTTGTGTCTATCTAATTAAACATGTTCCTTAAATTCTAAACTTATAATATTCTGTGTTTTGAAATTTGAAAGTCACACAATGTAACGACCGACATTTTTAGTATATTTTTATTTAATTATTTAATTTAAATTTTTATTTTTGATTTCATTGTATTTATTTAAAACTCAATTTTGTTTGAATTTATTGAAATAACTATTTTGTTTGTTATATGAAACTAAAATTTATTTTGGTTTTATATAGCAAATGAATTTGTTTTGATAGGTATATAATTTAATAACACAAATCAATATTTGCTATTTCAATAATTATAGTCATTTATATGAATTTGAGTTCATCTTTAAATTTTAGTTTTTAAATATGTATACTTGTATTGTTATATATTTTGGTTTCGATATTAATAAAAAAAATTATTCTAATTTAGTTTCAAAGTATTTCTCTTGTATATCAGTTATTTGTATTGATCCTTGTTGTTGCAAACATCATTCAACTTTTATTTGGTCGAATTTGTTTTTCTGTCGGTTCTAATTGAAATGCATTTCGTCTAAGGTTAGGTTTCTTTTTATCAAATTTAAACGGTTGGTTCCATGATTCGGATCATTTCCTTTAGACCGTTACTTTAACATTTCATTGTTGAATATCGGTTTTGTTTGAAATTTTGAAACAACACTTCAGCTTTGAAGTCAGTACAATTTCCGAAAGTTTCGTTCAACTTCTGTACACGTTCGTTCACTTTTGAAATTCCATGTTATTCTTTCATGATTCCCCAGTTTCTTCAATACCGCAATTGCTTCGTGGATGTAAACTGCTCTATCCCTTTTATACTCTCTTCTATTTATTTATACGAACAAAAAAACAGTCATCCCATTCCTTCTGTTCCCATTTCATTTTTGTTTCTTCTCCTTCCTATCATGACTTATCCCTCTCGCAATTTTCCCTTCTCCGCCCAACTGTTTCACCCTTCGCCAGAACAGCTAACGCCGACCAGACCCGAAGTCCGATCTCCACGACAGTTCGCCTCCTACCCTCTGAACCAGCTCCCACTCCTACCAGCAGTCGAACCCCACCTGAGTTTCTCCGTCCTTTCCTCCCGCAACTCGGGAACGCCACTCCGCCAAAGCCATCCATCAGCTCACCCACCATCCCGCCCACGCCATGCAACTGAACCCCTGAGTCTCCTCCCATCCATCCCAACGCCAGCCGCGTCCTGAGGCCAGCTCAAATAAGAGAACAATGCGGCTCCGACCTGTTAAGTTTAATTTGTACTAAGCAGCCTTATTGGGCTTCCTGGGCCAAGCCACTTTCTTTTCTTTTTTGCTTTATAAATATTGTAGCCGTGTGGCATTTGAAGGCACGTTCATTTCTTTTGTAAAAGATACATTTTACTCTGTAATAACATTGAAGAGTCTTCCTGCATCAATCATTCTGATTTCTCAACTTGGTATCGGAGCCAAGGGCTTGTTCTTGCATTGATCATCAGAAGTGTTGATCAATTGTTGATCCATCAGAGTAAATTCATCATTTGGATCACCCTTCATCAAAGCGTCGGCTTCTCATTTGAAGGTTGCTGCCCCATTCTTCAAATCAAGAGCCTCGCCAACATTGATTGTGGCTGCATCTTGTTTTCAGAACAAGGTTGCAGAGATAGTTCTGTTCTCTTTCAAGAAACTGATCAAGATATACCAAGAAATCATCAATATTGTCAAAAGTGTTATCAACAGATTGCCAATCAGAGTTTGTATTTGTTCTTTTGAATCTAATAGTTTTTTTTTTTTTTTTTTTTTTTTTCATTTTGGCAATCTGAGTTACAACTTTTGCACTCTTGAAGACTCTTGATTTACCTCAATTCAAAGTTCAAGAAGTCAAAACTTACCTCTGATTTTCTTTTTGAGTTCTGTCCTCTTTTATTGTTTGTCATCATGGTCGATCCAACTGATGATTCAAGCCCACAAGTCTTCAGCAATAGGAGCCATCAATCTCAGTCTGATCCTTTTCAAGAATTGATGAAGGCCAATATAAAACCCCAAAGCCAGTTAATTTCAATCACTCTTGATGAAACCAATTACCTGTTATGGAAATTGCAGGTAGAAACAGCAATTAGAGCCTATGGTTTAGAGGATTACATATTTGGAACAAAGATTGTTCCACCCAAATTTACTAGAGACAAAGAAGATAAATTGGTAAGTAATCCTGAATATACTGTGCATCAAAGACAAGATGGTCTAGTATGTGCATGGATGATGTCCTCTATTGGATCTACTATTTTACCACAGTTAATAGGGGTCAAGACTGCTCAAGAAGTGTGGGAAACAGTTCAGAGAAATTTCTCTAGTCAATCTTCAGATAGAGTTATGCATCACAAAAGACAACTACACAGCATAAGGAAAGGTGAATCATCTATGAATGAATACTTAATGAGAGTGAAAAACATTTGTGATCAATTAAGTTCTGCAGGCCATGGTATACCTAAATCTGAACAGGTAATAGCCATAGTGAGTGGCCTTGATGATGAGTATGAAGCTGTTACTGCCATCATATTATCAATGGATCCAACACCCTCTTTGCAATATGTGTATTCTGCGCTATTGTCTCATGAAGGCAGAATTGAACACAAGAAAGGTGTTAATTATGATATATCAGTGAACTACACATCCTATGGTAGAGGAAAGAATCAAGAAAAAGGAAGTGGTTCAAGAAATCAAAATAATAACCAAAGAGGGGGTTGGTCTGGCAGAGGAAGAAGAGGTGGTAGGAGCAATAATAACAATAACAGAATAAGGTGTTAAATTTGTGATAAAGTGGGGCACAGTGCTAGCAAGTGTTACTTTAGATATAATTCTAATTACACTACATCACAACAAAGCAACAATGCAAGTGCAAATATGGTAAATACTGTTAAAGAAAACAGTAAAACTCAAGCAGAAACTTTCAATACAGAAGCCTCAAACAGTGATGATGTGTTAGATGACTGTTGGTATCCTGATTCTGGTGCAACCAACCATGTTACCAACAATTTAAACAATTTGAACTTGGGAAACAAGGAGTACAAAGGTATGCAAAATCTCACTGTTGGTAATGGTAGAATTGCACACATAACACACACTGGAAATGCAAGTATTGATGCAAATAAACATCTCATTTTAAGAAATTTGTTAAGAGTTCCATCGGTTAAGAAAAATTTAATGAGTGTTTCCCAATTTGCAAAAGACAATAATGTTTATTTTGAATTTTATCCTAATGCATGTATAGTTAAAGACATACTGACTCAAAAAATTATTGTGCAGGGTAAAGAGAATAAGGGATTATACAGACTTGATTTCAGTCATTCAAAAAATTTTGATATTAGAAATAATCCCTGTATTATGTCAGTTGTAAACAATTCTGATTGCATTAAGGAGTTTGATATGTGGCATTGCAAATTGGAACATCCCAGTATTAAAATTACCAAACATGTTATGATGAATAATAATCTTTCTGTTAGTAAAAATTCTGACTCTTATTTTTGTACTTCTTGCCAATTGGGAAAGAGTCACAAACTTGCATTTCCAGACTCACAGACCACTTATACTAAACCTCTTGAACTAATAGCCACTGATTTGTGGGGGCCTGCACACATTAGTTCTAAATATGGTCACAAATATTATATATCCTTCATAGATGCATATTCTAGATTTGTCTGGATTTATATGCTTAAATCTAAGTCTGAAACCAGTGATGTGGTTATACAATTTATTAATAAAGTAGAAAATCTTACTGGTAATAAGGTCAAAACCTTTCAAACAGATGGTGGCAGAGAATTTTTACCTTTAAAAACTTTCTTTGAAAAAAAGGGAATTAACCGTAGATACACCTGTCCTTATACATCTGAACAAAACGGTATTATTGAAAGGAAACACAGACATATTGTTGAAACTGGTATAACTCTATTAGCTCAAGCGTCTATGCCTTTTAAGTATTGGACTGATGCTTTTTATACAGCTGTACACTTAATTAATTTAATGCCTACAAAGGTGTAAAACTTAAATGTCCTCAAGAAATGCTAACTGGGTAAACCAGACTATGAACATTTAAAAATCTTTGGATGTCAGTGTTTCCCATATTTAAGACCTTATAACAGTCACAAGCTAGATTATAGATCTACTGCATGCACCTTTTTGGGATACTGCAACAAGCAGAAAGGTTACAAATGTATGGACAACAAAGGGAGAATTTATATATCAAGACATGTTAAATTCAATGAATATGTGTATCCTTTTAGTAAAAATAGTTCAAGCACTGCAGGAAATACTGTAAGTAATAAACAGGTAAGAAGTAGTGTACCTGAAGAAGATGAAGTATTGGTGCATGTTCATCATAATGAACACAACACCAACACGAGCTCTCAACACACAGTGCCTTCTAACAAGCCAGGTCAAGAGCAATTCACTCCCAATTTTGAAAGAGCAGAGCAACAAAGTCCAAATATTAGTGAAACACATGGTGAGAAAATAGCAGACAATAATATATCATCTGAAGAACAAACTGTAGATGTAAGAGATACAGGTAAAACAGCAAATGAGAGAGATACAGGTAATCAGCATCCAATGCTTACTAGAGCTAAATGTGGCATCTTCAAACCAAAGGTTTACAATACTGTTATTACTAATAATGAACCAATTTCTTATGATGAAGCAGCCTTAAATGTTAACTGGAGTCTAGCCATGCAAGATGAATTTAATGCTTTAACAAAAAAAGGGACATGGACTTTGGTTGACAAACCAGAAAATAAAAACATAATAGGTTGCAAATGGGTTTATAAGCTGAAAAGAAATGAAGATGGTTCAATTTCTAGATACAAAGCAAGATTAGTTGCTAAAGGGTATTCACAAAAATATGGTTTTGATTTTTCAGAAACTTTTTCACCTGTTGTGAAACCAACATCAATCAGGATTATTCTATCAAATGCTTTGTACAGAAATTGGAATATTAAACAATTGGATGTTAATAATGCATTTCTCAATGGTGATTTACAGGAAGAGGTGTATATGGAGCAACCTCAAGGTTTTATCCAAAATACAAATAAAAATCAAGTGTGAAAGCTTAACAAAGCAATTTATGGTCTAAAGCAAACTCCAAGAGTTTGGTTTGACAAGATGAAATCAACACTTGTCAATCATGGATATAAATCATCCAAATCTGATAACTCTATCTTTATTAAAATTTCTGAATTTGCCACTACATATATCCTAATTTATGTTGATGATTTTATAATTACAGGGAGTAATGATGCTGAAATTAAAGCTGTCACAAAGCTGTTGGAAACTGAATTTTCTATTAAAGACTTGGGAGACTTGCATTATTTTCTAGGTGTTGAAGTAAATAGATCATCATATTCTGAAATGATTCTTTGTCCAAAAAAAAAATATTTTAGAAATTCTGGTTCGAGCTAAGATGGACAAGGCAAATTCATTACCCACACCAATGATCACCAGTGCTCAATTATCTAAATATAAAGGTGAACCCTTTCAAAATGGAAAATTCTACAGAAGAATTGTAGGTGCTTTACAGTATGCTACAATTACCAGACCAGACATTGCTTACAGTGTCAATAAAGTTAGTCAGTATATGCAAAATCCTATGGATGATCATTGGAAGGCAACGAAAAGAATTCGTAGATATTTAAAGTGTACTATTGATCATGGTCTAATCTTGAAATGCAGCAATACTCTAAATATTAATGCATATGCTGATGCAGATTGGGGGACAGATAGTGATGACAGGAAATCCACATCAGGTTATTGCATTTATCTGGGAAAAAATCCTGTTTCATGGTGTGCTAAGAAACAAAATACTGTTTCCAGTTCAAGTACAAAAGCAGAATTTAGAAGTGTTGCTAGTGCTACAGCAGAAGTGATGTGGATTGAATCACTTTAAGTGAATTACATATTACTCCTACAAAGCAAGCTACAGTTTGGTGTGATAACATCAGCGCAATTACGTTATCATCCAATCCTATTCTACATTCTAAGACCAAACATATAGAATTGGATCTGTATTTCATCAGAGAACAAGTTATTAAAAATAAGTTGAAAATTGGATATATATCATCGACTGACCAAAAAGCAGATATTCTTACAAAGCCACTGTCAAAACCTAATTTTACGAGGCTCAGAGAATAGTTAAATATAGATTCAGCAGATTTAAATCAAAGATCATCGAGAATTTTTTTTATACCTGACTGCTGACGGATCGTGACCTTCAGTGTTGATATAGTCCTAATCGATGGCGAATCAAGCATGCTCAGCTAGGGCTTACGCCGATTTACTTAAAAATCAGCTCTTGCCCAATTTAACCTCTCTCAATAAACTGCAAATCAACTCAAGCTTTCAGCTCAAGTTCAATATACAGTTCATCTGTCGTGGAAAGCCTAAGGACGTGTATTCACGCATCGATTAGGAGTTAGAAGATTCTGAGATGAAGGAGACGCCATTATTATTCTGATTTCTCAACTAGCTCCAAACCCAATGCCGACTAGCTGCCTTCACCGTGACTAACCCTACATGCTTGCCCATGTTGCCACCTACCAGGCCGAAACCGACCACGCCTTTCCCCTTCAGCTTGCCAGGAAGTCGCCTTTAGCCCCTTGAAGCAATCTGTTTCAGTGCATGTGAGTGTTTTGGTTATTTTTTTCTTTTGTGGCTTGTGAGTGTGAGTATCAGCATGGTGTATAAATATTTAAGTTTGTGTAAGTTTTAAACGTTGAGTTATGGGTTTATATTATTGCTTTTTTTTTTTTTAGTTTTGGTAGGTACTAGGTATTTATGTGATGTGTGTGAAGCGTGAGTGGAACATATTGTGTGTATATGTTTTGTGTGTTTTATTGGTGTGATCTGTGTGTGTTTTTAAATCTATGTGTATATATATAAAGTAAACATATAGTTTGGGTTTGGTGTGTGTTCATATATAATATATATAATATATAATACCGTTTTAATGTGTGTTCGTGTATGTTCATAAATACGTAAATTGGTGTGCGTTGAATTTCAGAAATATATATATATTATTCCATAAAAGTTTATTTCGTTAATTTTTGAATTTGAGTTTGGTGCTGAGTCGAAAACCAATCCCGAAACCCAATAGCCGAACCAATCCATTTCTCTTCCTATTAAAATAAAATATATCGAGTTGGATCCATTCTGAATCGTGCTTGGAAGTCGTCGGTTCATTCGGTGTCAGTCTGTCTATTATCTCAAATCTATGCCACGAAAGGTGAGTTTATCTCACACCTGACTTACATTTTTCATGGATGTTAGATCAATAATGAACTGTTATATGAAATGTATAGGATTGATGATAGAAATTGTTTGGTTTGATATATATGCACATTTCATATGTAACACGATATATTCATATGACATATACTTGCACTAATGATATATATGTTGTGATTGTTGTTTGCGATTGTTGATTTATCCTAGTTTAGGAAAAATCACTAAGGGTTGAAATGATACATACCCGAACGGACATTAGAATAGGGAAAAATCGCTATGGGTTGAAATGATAGACCTAAACGATTTTTACTAAATTTGGGATTGCGGGTTGAAATGATAGACCCGTAGAAATTTTATAAATTGCGAGTTGAAATGATAAATATCCGTATCACTTGCCCATAGGGTAAAAAACTATATACGGACATCGTTGGCCTTATTTTTGAAGTATTTTGATTTGGGAATTTAATTTTAAAATAATAACTTAAGATTTTATATTTATATTTATATTTATATTTTAAACTTCAATTTTTTATAATTTTGAATTATATGTTTTAAAATGATTTTTATAAGTAAATATAGATTTAATGCTTATTTAAGTTTTACTTATAATTTATTTATTTTAAACTATATAATTTAATTATATAAGTATTTTTGAACTTTTTATATTATTTTAAACTTATTTTCTATATTATTTTAATCTTATATATGTTTATAATCTATATTGTAATAAATTTTAGGATTTTATAAACTTATATACATATATATATATCTATTATCAAAATCTATTTTTCTTATATATATATATTATAAACTTTAGTAATATGCTCGAGATGGATAAGTTAGATTTTGCGATTTTAAATTCGAAGTTTAAAGATGAAAATTTATATAACGATATTTGAATAATGAATGAACTCATATTAAGTTATGAATTTGAATTGGTACGAACCTTTAGTAAGATGATTCGGGTAAAAATATGAAATGAATTTGAATTTTAATTGGTTTGAATTTATAAGAGATAATTTTTGAATTGTGAAATTGATTCTAAATTTGAATATTTCAAATTTAAGAAAAATGTATTTGAATTTATAATTGATATGAATGAACTCGATTTCTTTAGCGACTAAAATGAGAATTTGAATATATATAAATTTTATAGAATTGATTTTATAAAAGTGGGAAATTTGTTAATTTGATTTATAAGAATGGTTTTAAATCTTATAAATTGTTTGAATTGAATATAAGGATTCGACTCAAATTTTAAGTAATACTTTTTGAATAGTTCGATTTGTGTTAATATATTATATGATTTGGTTTAAATTGAAACATAAGATTTTGATTTGAATTAAATGAACTAGATTTGAGCCTAAGTGATTGGATTTTCGAATCGACTTAACTGAATCCATATAAGGGAAAATTAGGTTATACGAGTTGTTAAATTTATATATAATGATTTAGAATCATATGACATGAATATACTTTGTTTAAATTGAAATGTAAGTTTCGACTTGAGTCGTATAGTTTGAACTTGAACCAAATGTTTAATTTTTGAATCGACTTAAAGCGAATTCCTGAATTGTTTGAAATTTCAATTTTAGAATATATGTCAACCTAAAATATTATCGAAGTTAAATAATTTAGTTTTGATCTAAATGGTAATCGAGACCTTAAAGATACAATTTTATATAAGTTGATTTTTCGAATACAAATCGTTATGCGAATATTTTTCGAAAATTAAATATATTCGAAGTTAAATTGTATAGTAATGGTTTATACTATATTTTGAGACATTTACAATATGATTTTCTAAATCAATTTGATTCAAGCGATTTCAATAAGTTGTTTTCGAAATTAAATATAATCGAAGTTAGATATTTAATTTTGATTTCGAAATTCAAATATAATATTTCGTATAAACTATTTTATAAAGTGATTTATAAAATAATGGCCATGGTGTGAAAAATGTAAACGATTCGTTGTTAAATAGACCGGGATCGGCTATTGTCATACTCTCTGCCAATACCGAAAACCACTTTAAAAAATTTGTATGCGGTGGAGTTCCAGAATGAAGGGGATGATTTGGAGAATGACTCTATTTTGTACTTCATATTAATTACGAGACACTGACTACCTTGAGTCAGCTTGATGTTGCTAAAATAGGAGCTATGCACGGACTTAGTGAGGTCATACCTCCTATCGAGCACACTTCTTCGATACTATTTTAGTACTGTTGAGATTCGATTGGGCCCTTTTGATTATGGGAGTGTGCCTCGAGGTGAGTGGTAGTAGCTGCTATGCGTTACCACCAGTCCAACTCTGCAGACGGTGAATCCACCCTGGCATTCCTTGCGTGGCTTGTCACATGCCTTATACGAGTCCACTACGATTTTGTTTTGTACTGTTTTATATGGAGTGCCCTCTGATCAACATCCAGTTTACGGAGGAATTACGGTATTGTATATACTATGGGAATATATAAACGGTGTAAGGATAATCATGGTAATCCCACTTGCGCTATTTTGCTATTTTACTTTACTGATAGACACTATTGTATATAGCGTATTGTACTATATAGTATTAGTTTGACAGATCCTTAGAGGATGGTGATCCCAAACATCATCTAAGTTACTGATTGCATTTCATCGAACATTTCATTTGAGTTGATTTACTTGCATGAGAATGTTAGTCCTGATCCGAGTTGTTTTTGTTTTGCATTATTGCTCGGGTCAGATTGAGTTTCCAGTTTCGAGATTCACTTCTGGAGCTTGGAGCTTATATTGGGTTTTGCTCACCTATATCTACTCTTTGATCAGTTGTTCCAATGTCAGCTATCCTCATTGTTTTGTTTCATACTGTTATCATTTATTTATTGTATTAGACTTCCGCTGTATTATTTATGTAAACTCTGATGTAAAATTTATTTAGTAGCTTCATGAACTACTGTTGTATTTTGTATTTTTCCGTTATGAGATATTATACTGCTCTGTATCTGTGACTGAGATCTGTGATTTTGTGATTTATTCTATTTACCTCAGAAGCTAATAACAATCTATCCTTTTGGACGGTTCAAGTTGACATGTTTTGTCGATTCGGCATAGTCAAAATGGCGTATCTTTACACACAGCTTTCTAACAGTAACCATCATCAGAAAATAAATTATGCATTCATTTATTTTTATTATTCTCTTTACCTATGTAATTTTCTTTTGAGTTTTGAATAAGAAACAAATGTTGATAAAAGTGACACCACATGCTTAGTCAGCTAATTTACTTCCTTCATAATCTACTTATATATGAAGGGACACATTAGAGAAATAAATCACGTATCTTTCTCAATTTCCTTCCTCGTTCTTTTGTTTCTTCTTTGCAATTGTCTTCTGTAGATGTTAGAACTTCTTCTTCCTCTCCACATAAAAAGAAAACTAAACATGAATTCCTTTCTACCTTCGTCATCCTCCTCTTCCAAAAAAAAACGTGGTATCCTCTTCTTCTTAAAATTTTCCCATCCTCCTAAAAAAAAGTATGTTCAATTTCAAATTTGCTGCTTAGGATTGGTCACTGTCCGTATTTGTTTCTTGTCTTCGTCATATCCACGCATGGTGAGTTTACTCACGATTTATTTTATGCAAGTTTTTCCACATCAATGCAGACTGAAGTACAATAGTTGATGCTTTGTTTGTTGTTTATGTCATGCTTTTTGATTGTCTTTTGTTGTTGCCTCTTTGCTGTCCAATTTCATGTTTATTATTGTGCCTTTGTCACCATGTTAATGCTGATGTTCATAATGTTGTCTTGATGTATCTCTCGTACCCTATTATGTAAATTGAAGTACACACACATGTTGATATACTCATCTTGCTTTGTTGCATAAACTTGAAATATGTTGGTATGCACGCTTGCTTTGTTTTATTAAAACATGTCATGCCTTGCTATGTTGCTTTGATTTCTAGAAAAAAATTGTGATGACCATGATTTGTTGACAGTTTGGACACATATTCGAATGTTTAGAAACTGCTTATATAAGTCAGGATTAACTATTACATTTTAGTGGTTAATTGAAGTTGATTTACTTGAATAAAGTTAATCCTGACTCGAGTGTTTTGTGTTTTGCATGAAATGCTCGGGTCAGACCAGAGTGTTGCAGATCTAAAGATTTCAGCTATCGAAGTAAAAGACTTATGAAGACACACTCGCTTTTGATTCAGTTATTTCTGTAATTTTAAATTTTAAAATTTATGTATTTCCGTTGTGTAAAAATATTTTATAACTCTGATATTTTGTTTAAAATTATTCCACTGTGAGATATTGTTGTTTATTTATTTTGTGTTTTCTATGTCTATTTTGTTAAACCTGTAAGCTAAATAACAATATGTCATTTCGAGCAATTTAAGTTGGTTTAATTACCGATTCGAAGCAATCGAAAACGTAGGTCGTTACACCAACTATTATGGCATTTTTTAGTATAATGATCTCATATGAGTTTACATAGTAAAAAAATGGCATTTGCTGAAAAGGTTGGTCGTGGCTCTAAACTTGTTGGATTACCGGTTTGATATAGGATGATACAAAACCAGTTTATGTTAGCTGGCCTTGGATAGTAAATATTTCCCACTTTTGTCACTATTTACTACTGCAAATTTAAGGCAATGTTGGTTGATCAACCAAAATTATTGTGTAGCTAACGTTTTCCATAGTGCAACAATTCAACTCAACCATATCACTTCTCTCTACCCCGCTAGGGTGTACACACACACACACATATATGTATATGTATATGTATATGTATATGTATATGTATATGTATATGTATATATGTGTGTATGTGTGTGTGTATATATATGTGTGTGTGTGCGCGTGCGCCCATGGATGTAATATTATTTGTTTACCTCCTTGTGGTTGTATGGTAAATATCCATTTGATTTTCATTGATTATTACTTACTGAACAATTTTAACTTATTATACAAATAATTTTCTCCTGCAGATGTTGTAGCATAAACTCAGCTCTGACCATGCTCATCTTCTACCAACGTATTCGTCTAGCATTGCTTCATTGCCCCATTGCACAATACATGCTTTATGTAACACAAAGCACGCTGGATTTGATGTTAACTAAAGATGGAAACATGTTCAACTGTATCCGTTTTGAATATTGTGGAGAAAGAACTGTTTGAAAATAAAGCATAAGTTGTTGCAACGATAGACAACAGCGACGTTAGAATTCTAATTTTCATGTATGTGACAAAAGGCATCACCAGTATCACATTTTTTTTAATGTAAACCTTCAATACGCAATGTAAATTAAGAGAGAAAGTATTTACTTTCGTATTGTGAATAGTGCATGATACACTAGTAGTAATATAACGTATCAGTATTGTTGATACAGTATTTCGTACTCTGCACATAAAGTGCTCTCTATCTCGCTAGGGTGTACACACACACACACACACATATATATATATGTATATATATATATATGTGTGTGTGTGTGTGTGCCCATGGATGTAATATTATTTGTTTACCTCCTTGTGGTCATATGGTAAATATCCATTTGCTTTTCATTGATTATTTCTTACTGAACAAATTTAACTTATTATACAAATAATTTTCGCCTGCAGATGTTGTAGCATAAACTCAGCTCTGACCATGCTCATCTTTTACCAACGTATTCGTCTAGCACTGCTTCATTGCCCCATTGCACAACACATGCTTTATGTAACCCAAAGCGAGCTGGATTTGATGTCAACAAAAGATGGAAACATGTTCAACTGTATCCATTTTCAATATTGTGGACAAAGAACTGTTTGAAAATAAAGCACAAGTTGTTGCAACGATAGACAACGGTAGTGTTAGAATTATAATTTTCATGTATGTGACACAAAGGCATACATTTTTTTAAATGTAAACCTTCAATACGCAATGTAAAGTAAGAGTGAAAGTATTTTCATATTGTGAATAGTGCATGATACACTAGCAGTAATATAACGTATCAGCATTGTTATGTTCAGTTTGATCCAGTATTTCATACTCTGCATATAAAGTGAAACTTGAACGTTGAGCAAAAAGGAAATAAAATCAAGTAATATGTGGTTGCATTGGAAATATCTGTAAGTGAAGCGTCTAATATTATATGATACCGTCTACATCAGAAATGTGTGTATCTGTTTGGTCTATAAATTAAAGTGAAAATGCTATCATCTTTGACTTATGTAAAAAAATGAATTTCCATTTGCATACTGTATAAACTAACATTTGTGACTGTCTATTGACAATTGTGTTATACTGTTTCAGGCATGCACTTATTTTATTCTACAATTTTCAGGTATAATTAATGTTGTTATCATTTTCTACACTTTCCAGCATGCTCATATTTTCATCTTTGACTTACGCAAAAATTTACCCCACCTTCATGGTTTGTAAATTAATGTTTGTGTCTTCTTGCTAACACTGCAGTCATGTTGTTTCCAGCATGCACTTATTTTAATCTACAATTTCCATCATGCACTTATTTTATAATTTTATACAGTAATGTCTTTATCTTTATTCGTGGGTAAAATTAGATATCTAGCTTAGTTAATATGATTTTCATCCTGTTGAAAAATTCGTTTATGTAGTATGATTTTGAACATCTATTGGACTTTATAGAGTAACTAGAGTTGTGAATAACATCATTATAATTGCATTTTGTATTTAACAACATTATTCTTAGTCTTTATATTGTACCTAATTTTAAATATTATTAAGTGTAACTTATGTTAAAAAAAATTATTACATGGTCAAATAACCATATATTATACAATACTTCCAATGCAACCTTACCGCGACAACCCGTGTGCGTAGCACGTGTTTGCAGTAGTTTAGTTTAAATAATACAGTTAATTTGGTTAAATTTGTTATACTAGTTTAGTTTAAACATGTTTATCTCACCCAAACGAAATAGGGTTTACCCATGGATTTAGATGCTAGATTCGTATTAACGAATAGAACATGTTAATATTAGTTGTTTGCCACATTTGGTTAAATGTAAAAATTTGGGTAAAATATTAGGTATGAATTGAATTACATTTAACATAATTAAATAATTATATTCATATAGTGACTCTTGTTAGCAGAATCAAACAACGTTCTACTAATATAATAACCTACACATTTGTTTATATGTCACTTGACTAGTAATGATAAAGGTTGTGCTATTTATTGATTGTCGATTATCATTTGTTATTATTGTTTGGCTGATTGTTTTGATTGTGTTCGACCAGTGTATGTGTAAATACATGTTTCTATTTAGCATTGGCTTGGGCAAAACATATTTGTAGGCAGAAATGTGTTTAGCGATAATATTAATTCATTTAATTGATGAACGTGAATTTAAATGAAGCACTTTGAAGGCTGATTTCAAATTAAAAATATGAAATGTTTTATTTCAAGAAGTAGAAAATATTTTGAAATTAAATGTTTTGACGATGATAAAATGTTTATAAAAGATGATTATAACCGAAGAGAATTTTGACAACTTAATTCCTGATGTTTAAAAAGAATTTGAAGACAACAACACTATTATTTGAAGACATTTGGGTTTATTAATACGAAATGATTTATACTTAGGGATGGGAAATGATTTGTTGGGTTATCAGGGATTCGGATAACCCATGACTAAAAACTGGGTAGGGTGTTGTTAGGGCCCTTGGTATGGTATGCTCTAGAGTGCTAGAGAGACTTGCTTTACTTATCTATGTGTATTACTGCCAAGACCCAATGGCCTATATTTTATGTGCTTATCTTTATTGTTAATGAAATTATGAAAAAATATAGGTTGACAAAGAAGAACTTTTTTGTGAAACAATATGAAATGACCCAGATGTTTAGCCATTTAGCTTTAAACATTTAAATTGTTTTAAATGTTAAATTGGAAATATAAATGGATTTTTATATGGAATTTATCGATTTTATAAATGGGATACAATTTAATTCCAAATATATTGAATTATCGTAATAAGGAAACAAGAATTAATTAGATTACAAGTTGAAAATGAATCAAAACAATTCTAACAATTAATATACGTTCTATTTGAAGTAGAACGATAATAATAATTTATTTACAATGGATTTGATTGTTTTGAAAATTGACTTATATTTTATCATTCTAATTTAGCATATGAAAATAGTCGATTTTCAAATGACCTTGGATTTTAACGAAACTAATTTTATAGAATCCCTAATAGTTAGATTCCTAGTTTTGTGCCAATTGGAGAGTTTTGGGATCGTGTATGATATAAACATGTATCGATTTACGATTTGAAATTAAAATAGTTATTTTTTGTAAACAGTCTCGTAATTCGATGAAACTAATTTCATAGAATCCGGAATATTGAATTATAGTAGGTTGTAAATTTTCAAAGTGATTGGAGATTATGTGATGATGTGAATTGTAAACGTAAAACAAGAAAAAATAGTGAATACAATATTATTAAATAATGGTCGTCTTCAGAAATCTTCACAACATATCTTTATCCAAATCTTTATACGCATTGTTTAATCCACACAAATCTTTAAAGAAAATTTTCGTACATCCTATTGGCCTTGGCTCAACGTTTTCGACTAAAAGGATGGGGAACCTTGACTTTAAATCTTCAATTATATTTGTTCCCTACCGATTCAAAAGAAAAAACAGCGAACTAAAAAAACGAAGCTTATCACGATCCTTCAACTTTTTTTATAAAATCGCAAACTTAATGAAATCGGTTGATTCTGAATCTGTTGGGATCATGCGATTTCAGGCTTCTCACCTATATACAAGTTAAGGGTTGTGATACAAATTCCTGACATTCGAAAATTTCACAGAGAAGTTAGGGCTTTGATTTTGTGTCGACGTGGAGGTTGTCACGGCGAAGCGAAGGTGGCATGGTGTTCCAGGTGGCAAGCAGTTGCAGGTGAAGGAGTTTGGTGAGGTCTGGTAAAAAAAAGTGTTGACTCTCCCGAAGGACGCACCTACCTTAAGCCCAGTGGAGGCTACCACCCCCACTCACATTTTTTCACCAATTTATACTTTTGTTTACTTCATATTTTTGTTTGTTTTCCTATAAGAGTTAATTTGATTATTTGAACAATATATTACTAGTTCATGTTTGTAGTAACTCGATCATGTATATTATTGTCATTCTATGTCATATTTTTTTTGGTTCTTTGCCCATGAGTTCAAGTTTATTTAGTCTATAGTTAGTGACACTAAATTAACAACTGGTCTTTCTTAAGTTATAACCAAATAGAGAAAGTAATGATTAACTTTTTTACACTATTTTTGGAGATAAAATCATATAAGTTTTATTAATTGAAAATTTTAAGTTACTTATTTAAACTTTGATTATTAGTAAAAAAAAACTAAATTATTTTACTATAAAACCAGCAATCGTTGATTTTTAAAAAAAAACTGAAAAAATGAGCATACATCTTTTGAGTTAGCTTTATTCAAACATCATTACATGCTTAGAATGCAAAATGGTGATGGCTTCTCATGTGGTTTCGATATATATTTTTCAGAAAGAATCCTTTTAAGGGGCAAGATTAATCGAAAGCAAGGTCTATTGTCAATATTTCTAAAAATGATATATGATTAATTTTGTCATGCTATTTATATGTTTTTGTGTGCGCACTCGTATGCATGACAATCAAAGTATGACTTTTCTCCCCCACTGTATCGACTTTCTGTGTACGTCCCTGGCTCTTCCTGAAGTTGCATGGTGAAAGATGAGGTCGGGATTTATGTCGGTGGTGCGAGCTGAAAACAAAGGAGATTGGTGTGCAGAGCTTCACATGTGGAGGAGAATGGTGAAGGTCTTATGATTGTTCATGGAGCACGAAGGGAGAACTTGGAGAAGGAAGTGTGGCCATGGTGATTTTGAAATCGCGTAATCGATTTTTTAAATTGGAGAAGAAGGATTTAGTGGCAAGTGATATTAGTTAAGTAAAGTAATTAGTAGTTAAGTATTTTAATTTGAATCGTTATCTTATAAATACAAGTTATCAATCATAAGAGGTTGGAATCAAGCGCCTTTCATCATATTGGACTCATAGCAACATTATTCACATTCAGGATTTGGATTGGCAAATTTCTGGGACTATTCGATTTTGTAATAGAATCAAACGTCATTTGATCCTAGTCTAAATTTAATTGCTTTCATGATAATTAAAAATCAAGGTGAGTAAATCACACTCAGAATTTTATATTTAAAAATATTTTTAATAACTAAAAATAATTGTAGGTTGTTTGGATAGACCGATTGTTTACTATTATATATATAATAATATTAGTATATATAGGCTTGATAGTTGGATATTCCCGCACATTTAGCGGATGAGACCTTATGCTCCCCGCACAATAGTGGATGACCCTATATACCGCAATATCCCTCCTTGAAGTGGGATTGGTATTATTTATGTTAACTAACATTTGTGGATGCAGGAAAATGGGTTATAGGGATCTAATTGGATTCCACAACAATTATATTGTTGTTTATATATATATATATATATATATATATATATAATGATATATGATGTGTTGAATATTATGTGATGGATTATTGTGTAGTGGATGTTAAATAGCACTAGTCCTAAATTTTGGTATTTAATTACCATAAAGTATATTCGAGTGGAAAAAGAAGAATTTGAGGTATATATAAAAGGTATAAGGAAAAATTATATTTTTTTTCTAAATAGGAGTTGAACTTCAAATGGGCTAGGAAATATAAATTTGTTTTTAACAAAAAAGATAAGGAGTTTATTTTCTAAACAATGTTTATAAAAGAAGTGGAATAATTATCATGGGGTAATTCAAAGATATAAATTCCAGCGTGAATTTGAAAAGAGAAGTAAAAACTAATTTGAAAGGAAACGATGAATTTTATTCTGAGGTTAAGAATGAAAGTTGGATAAAGATAAATCCGGAAGGATTTATTATTGGAAATCGACTATATCAAATTTTATAAAAATGGTTTATTTTCAAAACGGATATTTGAATTTTATTTAGTAGAAAGTATAATCTAAATTTTAAGTATTTTAAGAAGCTAATATTTCAATATTTAAAGTATGAAAATAAATTCTATATTTTGATATACAAGTTTTGTATTAAATAATATTATCTTAAAGTGGAAGTAGTTAACGAGAAAGGGTTTGTAAAATAAAATAAAAGGTACCTTTAAGTGTTATAAAATTTATGGCTTTTAAAATACATTTTAAGAAAAGATGTTGAATATTTTAAGTAGAGTGAAAAGGGAAACGAACCAAATATATTATTCTATAAATGAGGTTTATTATTTATTTGTATAAATAGATATTCAATTGGAATTGGAAGAGTGGATGTATATTGGTTCTTAAATCAATATTTTATAAATGGATTTGAAGTCGGTATGAAGTTATTAACCAAATTATACTAGTTCGGGCCTGAATTGGAATTTGATAAAAACGTTACTTATAATGGCATTTTATATGAAAAAGATTTTATAAAATAAAAATGGGAATTGGTAATGTTTTTAGAAATGTTAAAATATTTTGCTTTGTAAGAAAAGTACGGGTTTGTGAGCAAAGATAATTTATAAGAAATAAATTTATAAATTTAGGTAAACGAGCCAAAATAGAGATTTTGCATATTAAAGGAATTTATAATGGATTTATACAATACAAAGGGGATTGTAACAAGGGTTTATAAATGTGAAATCAAATTTATTTTGATAATTTTACCTTGGATGTTAGAAAATGAAACATATATACGTTAAAAATGTATAATTGGTTAGTTGTTATTTATGAAATGATATATCAAATCTAAGTTGAAATTATTTTTGGTTAAGTGTTTTTAAATGAACTCAGTATCAGAAATGTAGATTTCAACTTTTATTGTTGTAATAGATGTTTTCCATAATAATAGAAAATCGTGCACTATAACACTTTTGTTACAGTAAATGATTTCCTGGAGGAAATGGTTTAAATTGAATATGGAATTTTAACATATATGCCATAATTGATATTAATATTAGAGATGGGTAATCTTTGACCATTTTGAAGTTAAGATTGTTATTCAGTCAGGGTCTGAGAGGTAATTATACCCTATGTTGATTGATTTCATTATCAACCAATAAATAGAAAAGATTCAGTTTCGATGATCAATGTTAAAATATATTTATTTGAATATGGGGTATTTTGGGTTGTCGTAACAATGTTTTACGCAACATTTGTTTAATCCAAGAAGATGCAGTTTGGAGATATAATAACAAATATTTTATAAGTATAGAAAATGAATGGTTTCATGAAAGAGATAAGTAAGTGAAAATGTTTTCCAACTGTAATAAGAGTTATTTTCTAATAAGTATAGAAAATAAAGAGTTTTGTGAAATATGGAATGTTTTCCAAGTGTTGTGAGGGAAAAAGCGATTTTGTAAAATATCCCAGTAGAGATATTTTGAGGAAAATATATAGGAAGGATATAAATAGTTAAATACTAATCAAAAAGGGGCTCTATGTTGCTTGTTGAATACTGAAATGAAAGTTTGGTTGATTGTTATTTCTTTGATAGTTAAATAACCGACTATCAAAGTTTTGGCCAATTTAATATTATTGTTGTCCATATGGAGAGACCGAAATCAGATTTATTATCTAAAAACCACTATGTATAGGCACAAGCATTGCGAATTAGATTATATTGAAGATAATCGAAGACGGAGTAAAGTGCAAGGGCTATTTCTATTTATCTTAGGTAGTAATTGTCTAAGATCGGAAGGTGGTTCCATACCTAATTATATTGGAAATTCAAACTCCCATACAAAGTCATACGGTTTTAGATGTAAACTAAGCATATCGAAAAGCGAAATGCAAGTTTCTCGGCTATATTTTTATTTTCATAGTGAATTGATATACATTATTATAATATCACTAGATTTTATAATAAAAGTGATTTGGTTATTGTAAGGTAAAAACACGTGCCATGTTTATGTGTGGTCGTGTCTTATGAGAGTTCCATTCTTTTATAGGATTTTCTAAATTTAAGCAAGTTATTTGGATTTTACTCACACTAGTCCCATGAACGACCTAGAGTTTATTTTGTTTGTTTTTCCTAAAACTTTTAGGTGCCCATATTTGTATGAGCAATTAAGTAGTTCAGGTTCTTACGGATGCACTTGGAGGAGCTTTGAGCAGGAGGTTCCACTGTTAGTTATCTAATGTTTATTTTCCGTACTCTAAAGTTTGGTATGTATGTACAAATATAGTTATGTAGTTTGAAGGTTGTTATATATATTATATTTTATTCCGCCATGAATTGTGAGATTCTTTGTTGTTGTTTTGTTCTTCTCTCTTTTCTTCTTTAACCCAAATAATCCGGTATTTTTGGTACTTGAACTGTGCAGTTAAAGCCTCGCAAAATCTTCGGTATATCCCCTAGCGCCTTTCAACCTCTACGCTATTTCTATTTACCGTTGATGAACAGTAGTTCCGCTTTAAGCATCGCTATTTTCCGTTGCACCCGCTAAATCAAAGCTTTTTGGCACCCACTTTAGCGGCATTAATATATGAAGCTTGATTTGACTAGTTCTCTTTTAAAATAAATCAATAATTTTTTGAATTTGATTTTATTATAATTTCAATAGAAATTAGTTTCTTCTACACAAATGATATGAGAATGATAATCATGTAATTTTAAAATACTTATTTTTACATCTAATGTACAATATTGCACCTTGGCTATATCCCCATTATTTCCCGATTTTATATCTGCTACAATTTTTTGCACCTTCACCACTAGAGGACCGCTAAGCGCTTTACCTGCATAGTACTTGAATAGTCGACATATTATACAGTAAACCTCTTTATGTCAATTTTTGAGGTCGAAAATCTCCCGAGCCGTTATAATGGTATCAGAGCTTAGATTGAGCAAACACCTAGGCTTTGGTGGGGTTAACTCGTTAGAGAAAGGGTAAGTAGTACCCTAGAATGTGTTTGAGTGTATATTTACGAGCTCATATTTATTAGTTAATATAAAAATTATTTTATATCCATAATATATAAGGTCCATGTTAAATGTAAATGGTTGAGAAGAAATATTTTTATGGCATACTTCTCTTCATCATACCAAAACAACATTAGCGTGAAACACACTTATGCTAGGCCATAACATGTCTGTTTATGCTTGAAATAGAACACTCCATATTTAGCTGTAAGTATAATGAATGTCCATACCGGTCTTCTTAGATAACCATTATCCATTAAAAGGGATTCATTATGCTCCGTCTGACTGGATATTATCTAAGAAAATCAATCAACAATGCATGTTTGATTAGAAAATGGATTAATCTAAATAAGCTAACCCCATGAATTGCAAAGAAAATGAACTATCAAACATAGGTAATCCAAGCACTAGTTTGGTATCAATTCAGCCACATCATAGAATTTTTTTTGAACTCGTACCTAGGGAAACTGACCAAAGTCATAAAACCCTCCCTAGTGCACCTAGGGTGGTCTGCTAGCACCATATAAGTAGTTGATCTTAGCGTATGCACATGATAATCTCTTAGCATGTTATTTCGGGTTTCGAACCTGCGCCACTGTTAATATGACATAAAGTCCTTAACCGTTGGGCTGCTACTGCGGACAACATCACAGAATTTTATGTTGAAGCATATAGGTTTACACCATAGCTCAAATTAATATTGTTGTTGCCTACGTTCAACTTGACATCTAGATCTAAAACTGTAATAGACTCCAATAGCCATCCACATAATCGTTTGTGTGCAGGCCTATTCCATCACCAATTCATCCTCCTCTTCAAATTTAAGCATCAAAACTCCCTTCTTGTAAAGTACAAAAGCAAACAACTTCCATGGTAAAACACTACATAGTACATAGCCTATGATGATATCATAGTACTCCTCCAATCTCAAAAGGTCTGTTGGATTCCTACTTGTGTATGAATCCACTGCGGATAACAGCACTGTAGCAAAAGCTTTGGAGGGCCATTTCTTATATAATTCCCTGATGGTAGCAGTCTTTGCAAACTCTAAACAAGATAGCATTAATCTTACGTTTTAAGTGCCTTTCCATCCCGATTTTCGAGCTCTGTCCATTTTCCTACATTAAATAAACATTGTGAATGGTGATTTTATTATCAACTCTATTCCCTATACTAAATTTACAACTAATCAAATTAAGGATGCAGTTATTCATACTAATTTTGTTAATGATTACTGGTGCTGGAACAACAATCTTAAAGGCTTCTCATCCTACTCTGCTTGGGATGTATCAAGATTATGGTTTTCTCAACAAGATTGATGTATTGGCATTTTTACCTGTCCTATGTGCATGCAAAGCTTATCTAAATAGATTAAGCACAAAGTAAAAAAATCATTGAATAGTGCTATGATATGCAACTGTATTGTATACCGTATAATCAATTTCATAGAAATATATGTTAGAATTCAAAGAGATGAATGACATATACTTTAGTCCCACATTGGCAAAAAGAAGATTAGATATATGTATTTATATCTATTCCTCATTCCCTATATTGACCCTTAGGGTCAGGTAATTTTGTACGAGGGGGAGGACCTAGATCATATGAACCAAACACGCACGCGCGCCGCCCGCCCGTTCCGTACCGAACCGGGTCGGTTTGGGTTTGGTCCAGAATAAAATCTTATTTTTACTACGAAAAATTTAATCAATTTTTTTGGATTTTTCTGACTGGACGCGGCAATGTATACAGATGCGACCCAACAGGAATGAATGGGTTTCAAGCCCGTTAGCAGATGAAGAGTTTGACGCGACCTGTTATGTTTGAACTCAAACGATAATAGACGTGACCGTTGTTCTTATGACTGCTCGAAGATTATAAATAAGTGGAGAATCCTGATCACATTCTTCACCATTTTTTTAAATCTTCTTCCTATTCCTCTGTCAAAATAGAAACCGCCATTGCTGCCAAATCTCTATACTCAGACCGACTTAATCATTACATACTCGAGCAGTTTCGTCTATTGTATCCTGGGAGACTCCGAATAAAGTCTTAAGGAAATCGGCACGCCGAGCCTCAGTCGATTTATCTACTCTTTTCCTATTTACGTCTTTATTGCCAGTATACAGTATACTTGATTGCAACCGATTCTTGTTTTTGTTTCACTGAATCAATCATCTTGTATGCAAGATCGAATTCTAACACTAAATAGTGTTGCTGTTTATGCGTTTTGTAGTAACGCGTGCAGCTGTTGCTTCTGTTGTTTGTTGTTTTGTATAACAATATAGATCACATGTTCTTTGGTTGCTCATACTTTGCTCATCTTAGGGTGTGTTGCAAACGTAAGTTAAGACCGACGTCTGGATGAAACTAAGTACAACGTATTTCCAAATCTGTGTCATGTTTCATTTTAACAATAGACACACACAAAAATGCACACACGCACATGTATGTATATTCCAAAACAACAGACACAAAAGTGGTTGATTGGAAAAACCATTACCTACATTATCATCATCACTTATCTTTTCTTGGTTCGCTTTCAAAGTAAGATGACTGATCTCATCCACATTCAAATGTTTCATGATCTCATCCACATTTTTTTTGCTCAACATCTTCGGGTCATCTGCCAACAGTCCATGTAGCCTAACTAACTTACGATTCACCTCATCCTCCTTTCCCCTTCCATCTCTTCTTCTTATTCTTTTGTTCCATTAATAGTCGCTTTTCCCTCCATTATTGCCTTATCAGCATCATCATCCTCATTAACTCTTTTCCTCCCTATCATAATTATTATTATTGGTGATATAAGCAATTCGAATTATAACAACGAATGTCGGCACTCTAGCTTGTTTAAAATTATATTTTAGTTATTCAGCAGACAAAGTTAACAATTTTCAGCAGCTTATTAAATGCAATTAGCAAAACATAACTACGTTATTATGATAAGAAGGAAGAACTTATGTTTACAATGGGAATTCCATTACATTACTATTTGATAACATGGTTTGAATAAATTAGCTACTATACATTATTATTGTCCCTTCCTCGCCTATAAAGCACAATGCAACAGCAGGTTTATTACACCCAATGAGTACTTTGAAATCATTATGGCTTCCAGTACAAATTTCAATAATGAAACAAAATATGGTTTTGAGAATAATGATGTGGGGAAGATAACGAAGATATCCAGTTTGCTTGAACTGGTCCCTTATATTATCTCACTCACACCAGCGCCATATTATTTTCTGTAATCCTTTGAACTGGTTCACTCTCTTTCTCACCATTTGCTAGAATTTTGTTTTATTCTTGAAAGTATTCATCCATAAAACCAAGATCATCATCAACGACATAAAGTCTGAGACTCCATGGAGTTTATACGTCATTAGAGCATCTCCAACAGTTCATTGATTCATGATCTTAATCATGAATCAAGGACCAAATGCTCCCCAACAAGTATTACGGGGCTGAAGATTAAGGCAAATGTTAAGGGGCCAATTAAGAATCATGAATTGGTCTGGCGAGCCAATTTTATCGGCTCGCCATATGGCAAGCCGATAAAATCGGCTCGCTAATCCCCTAACCCGATGGCTCCATCCCAACGGCTATTTCCTCTTAGGGTTTTGTTTCCCAATGACCATAAAATGGTTAAAACTTTTCTAACAACTATATTTCCAGTTATAAAATGGTTCCATTTCACCTTTGTACATTACAACATGTTCACAATTTCTTTCTACATATTTTTACTCTAAACAAACTCTTGCTATATAATGTCTTCACCATTCGGAGAATTTTCACATCCGATGATAGATGGAAGCCAGTTTTCCCAAGGCAACATGAGCAATATATTTGAAACTCTGTTAAGCAGACAAGGAACTAGTCCATGGACAAACGAAGAGGACATCGATCTATGCAACATCTATTATCATTTTTCGCAATATTCGGCAACGAGGAATGACCAAACAGCCGTCACGTTTTGGAAAAAAAGTTAAGAACGCCTTCATTCAAAAGCATCCAGAATGCCTAAGGACGTTATCAGCGATTCAAGGCTGTTTTGGGTAAATAAGCCGTCAAACCCAATATTATGAGTCACAAGTGTACAAATTAAAGATAGCGAATCCAAGCGGCATGGGGGGAAGATAATCTGGTATATTTTTATTTGTACTTACGTTAGTGGTTGTTAGCATGTTTTTTTGATACATTTTTTTTGGTAATTAGAAATGACTGGAAAACGAGGAGTTAAAGATGCTTTTTCCTAGAGAAAATGGGACGAAAAGGCCACACTATTAGCAGTTTATGCATTATTATGATTTGCTTACTAGTCAACCGAAGTGGAACTCAGGACTTGCTAAGAGCCTCCGCGATGTTCAAAGTGCTAGCAAGGGCAAGAAAAAAGTTCAAAATCTGGGTATTCTTCTAGTCCAAGCGGGTCAACCGCCAATATTTCTCAATGTGAAGGGGAAAACCTACTTGATGAGTTCAATGCCACGATTGACGAAGATTTTAGACCTGAGGGAGCCAAAGCGGTGAAAAGAAGGGGCAAAACAACGGTTGAGCTTGAAGCAAAAGTGAACGCACGCCACGAAGAACACAGTCGTAGACGGAAAAAAGACCTGTAGAAGCTAAGGAAAGAACAGAAGTTTTGAAAAGGATTGCTGATCTGGAAGGGAAGAAGCTACAAATTCTTTCGGATGACTTAGCGCACAAGAAAGAGCAAGATGCGTATAAGAAAGAGCAAGATACGTATAAGAAAGAACAAGAAGAGAATGCTATCATGGACAAAGATCTGACTGGAATGTTTGAGTTGGAAATGAAATTTTGGATGGGGATGAAACGTCGTATTTTAACGTCAAGGTTTCCGCGGTTATAAGTAGATCACTAACCACTATATTTATTAGTAGTTTCTCATATTATATTGATGTAGTAACATTTTATTTTCTATTGTAGCAACCGGTATCTTATTAATGAAATGTGCGCTTTATTTATTTTGCTATTGGTATCTTAGTCTGATCGTTTTATACCATCAGCAAAAAAATTAGAAGAACTTCATATTTTTTTTCGAAGTATCATCAAATAAATGAAAGATACAACAAGTAAATGAAGGATCATCGGGTTAGCCAACTACAACGTAGTTTATACACTCATGGCCAACAAAATCAGTGTCGTACTCTACAAGGTAACGAGAATCAAAAGTTTCCCTAGTCATTTTAAATATGTTTTCGTCTTCAACTATCTGTATAATCTTCTGGTATCGTTCACAAGCTTCAACGAACCGCCGATGAGCCATATGAATTTTAGCAGACGTTCGTGTAGTAGTGGATGTACGATGATTGTTATGTAATCTTGTTATCATGGACCAAAATTCTTCATGGGTAAGTCCTCCTCCATTTTGCATCGATAGCAAATCTCTTTTATCAACTTCGATATAGGATTTCACGAGTATAAGTAAGTCCTTAGGAGAGAATTCGGCTGTAGTAGCACTGGAGCTAGCATTACTTCGACTGTGACGATTATGGTTAACCCTTTTCCTAGCTGTGTTTTTTCGTGGACGCGTTTCGGGTTTATTAACTTTAACTACTTGTGTATCTGGAACGAATCCATCCACTTTCTCCTCCTCCTTGTTCCTTTCATACTCATCAACATTTTATTCATAAGTTCATCACTAATTTCCCCATCGTCCATTTAAGCTACACGGAAACAAAAAAACGTGTTGTCTAATACAAAGAAGTACTTGAACACATAGAAACAAAAAGATTAGTGGTTTCTCACCTTATTGTCTTAGTTGATGTAGAAAGCACAAATAATGGTCATGGTTGGGAGACGGAGTATGAACTATTTAAACAAGTGGAGGTGATTGTTGATAAAGCTCTGTCATCATTACTCGAGCTATAGCACCGAGACATTTGACATGACTACACTATGACCACAATAGCTGAGTTGCCCTGCCTCTACAATAAAATAGTTGATGTTACTACATGCTGTAAACTTTACAAACCTGACATGTGAACTGTTTTAATAAAGCAAAACACGAAATCCGGGGATTTTTCAAGCTTTACGATCACTTAGCCCTCTTCCTTTAAATCCAACACTCTCGATGACTAAGGCTGTCAAATTATTTATTTTATCTCCTTATCAATTTTCTAGTAGTTCGACATGTCTGCTTGGGAATACGATGATGAAACCTTGGTCCAAATGTACGAGCAGTACAAAAGAAATAAGCAACCAGTCGAGTTTGTGCCCGAAAAGCAATTGGATGATCAAGTGCAAGTTGGAGAAGTGGAGTCTAAGCTCTTCAGTGCCATGCAACCGAACGTTGTCGTCCAATGTATTGGACCTCTTCAAAAAACCCACAATGCTCAGTTAAAGGAAGTAATTGCTTGGGAGAACCCAGATAATTCAAGCTCCTGCATGACGGGTCGTTCAGTACTTTGCTACTGCGGAGTAGAATGTAATGTGGTTGTTTCTAAAAGTCAACGCAACGCAGTTCAATGCTTTTATGGTTGCAAAGCGTACATTACTGCACTTAATCGACAAGGGGTGGAACATTGTAAATTTTTTTCATGGATCGATCCACCACTGACGGAGAGGGGTGTCACATACGCTCTTGAGATGCAAGCAGAGGTAGATTGCCTTGAAACGGTGATTGTTGCAGCAAAGGCTGAAAATGTTGTATGGGTTCCACCGTCCGTCCGGAAACAAGGGTCTAGCTATATCGTATTATGTCATATTTCCCTGTATTGTGTTTAACGTTATGTGGCACTATATCGTAGTTATATGTTGTGTCAGATATCCACTACATGCATGTATCTTTGTATTTTTCTGTATTGAATGTAGTTTGTATGCAAGTTAAAAGGTATTATATATATTTATGACAGCAAAATAGTTAAAAACTTGGGCCATCCCCGTTTAAATAAAACATTTCAATACAAAAAGGAGTTAAAGATTTGTGTCGTGCTCATCCACTACTATGGACCTCTTCAAAACGGATTTCTGTCAACTGACTCACAACTTATCTCCCTCAAACAACTTGGGTCGTCCCCATTTAAATTAAACATTTCAACACACAAAGGAGATAAAAAAAATAGGGTCATTCTCATTCACTTGAGTTGCCTATTGCTTTGGAAAACGCATTATGTAAAGCAAAGTAGAACCAGTGTCCGTTCACATCATGACAGTAAGAAAAGCAGATTCCCTACAGTATTACGTTAGGCGAAACAGTGACCGGTAACATCATTATTTATTTTATTGATTTGCACACCCTGAGGCTATATATTTCTGTCAATTTACGCACATAATACCTCACTCAAACAACTTCGTTCTCATTCTAGTACTTCCTCCTCCTTTTATCACTCGCTCAAAATGCCTTCTTGGCCATCAGATATTGACTCTGATGAACAGGCGTACGAACAGATGAGACTACAGCAGCTCGAAGACAAATTCGAGTTTCTAATCCAAATTAGACCCCAGGATGAACCATCGCATGAACAAGGGCACATACATCTGCCACAAGAAGTTCAAGTACCACATGTTCAACTATCGAACGAACAGGCTCTCGCTCAACCACAACAAGAAGTAGAGTTTTATCGAGTACCACCGCATGAACATGAAGGTGAATCTTATCGTGTACTTTGCTACTGCGGTCATGCGTTCGAAGTTGTGGTTCGAGCAGAAGATGACAATATTGGTCGGCGCATGCAGAAATGTCCACTCTTTCCAAATGTATGCAGTTACACGAAATGGATTGACGAACCGTTGTGCCCAAGGGGAATAGTATATGCAAACGAACTCGAACGAGAGATTAGGCGTCTCGAAAATAATGTTGAAGAGTTTTGAATGAACGCAATGAGACTCCCTTGAAAATGATCGTGTAACATGTACTTTGCTTTGATGTTTTAGTTGGCACGTACTATTATTCGTTGTTGTATCTGTAACGGCCGGTTGTCTATGTATGCTTACTGTTATGCGAAATACTAGTTGAATCATTTTGATCATAACCACCTGTTAAACTAGTATATATAAAATTTCAACTTGAGCGGAAATATTAATTTCAACTTTCATGTATATAAAAATTTCAACTTTTCTATTTTCAAAATATAATCTTTCCTATGTATAAAAATATAATTTTTTTACTAATAAAAATCATAATTTTATATAAATAAAAATCAAAACTTTATATAAGTAAATAAAAGTCAACCATCCCCCCCCCCCCCCGCGCCATATATAGGCGCGGGAGCCGCACGAGCCAATTTTATCGGCTCGCGCCTGTTGGGAGATATCAAAGATATCTCCCAATATGTTACGGGTCGTAATATTACGACCCGTAACCTTGTTGGAGATGCTCTTAATGTCAATAATTCTACTGTATTGTATTTGTATGTTTAATTTAGATCTAAATCTCATTATTATAAATCTATATATTCCCAAGTTGTCTAACTTTTTTTCTTTTAAAAATATTGTTTCCAAAGCGCGCACACACACTCAAACACGGACCTATTTGGTTTTCTTCTTTCCAACACTCTCAAACGCGGTGCGATTAGACGACGATTGCATATCATTACCTGCTATTTCTTCAAGACGTTGAACAATCGTCTCTAAACCCTTTATCCCTGACATGCCTTCAAATCTAGTGGCGGTTGGAGAAGAAAACTTCATTAATTTAGGGGTAGTAATGCCAGAGGATTAATTAAAGACCAAAATTTTTGTTGATTTAGGGTTAATAATGCCAGAGGGTTTACAAGAGTATGGCCCAGGCATAAGGCGTTCATAACCTTTTCCGAACTTCCAGCTTGTTAATATTACTTTGATGAAGATTTTATTTTTCGAAATAGAGCATTTAATTTTATAGTTTGCTTTCCATATATTAATTTGCGCTGATTTGTGCGTTGGCTGATAGCCGGAAAGTGCATTCTTATCCAGACTTCAAATATTGTTCAGCGAAGACCTTTTTTTTTCAAAAATTGTTAAGGGAAATACCAATGAGGAAAGTAGTTTCTTTACAAATAAATGTAATTTTACCTTATTACCCATTTAGCCTCATAATAAATGTAATTTTACCTTAACAAATATTGCAAGGACCATACTAAAAAAAATTTTGATTTGCAAATATCGATTATTTTTAACCCTAAAGAATAAGCGTTATCGGAGGAATAGGATCGAACTTTTTTTTTTTGGCTAACATAAATATGCCGAATTTTATAATTATGGAGGTAACGCACTGAAATGATTATTAATTTTCAACATAACACTGTCGAATTCATATATAATTGATTACGTATTGCATTCAGTGCAATGTTGATGAAGTGCTTATTTTAATTCGGTTTCCCTTATTGCATAAATTTTTTTAATCTAATTTAAAGGGGCAATACAGGAATATTGAGTAGTGTGAAATAATATATTTGTGCAGCTCCTTAACAAATTTTCAAAGAGTGAAATGTTTTTACAAAATGGCCCCTCCTTAACAATAGTTTGAGTGTCAATAACAACGCCCTTATGAAATCATCTTATTGTTTTTGACACCTGTTAAAAGCATTAATTTGCTAAGAATCAACATTATACCTAATAAATAAAAACTAATTATTGTTTTGTATGGGCTTTCAATCTTTTGTAGGATGCTTTATTTTCTTTATTATTTTGGTGCCTACTTAAGCATTAAGTTGGCAATTACTGGCATCGTTACACTTGAGTCCACTAGCACAATTCCATCGCTTAATGGGTCAATAAAAGATTTGATATGATTTGACATGAAAAACATTAGCGAAATTCTATTTAAACATCCGTAATTGTTGAGTTTCTTCATTTCTTACAAAAGAAATTAAGAACTAAAATACCCTTATTGTGTTTATTCTTCTTCAAATTTTTTAACCACACAGTAGCACTGCGGGGTTCCTTCATGCTACCCCATAGTGGCAATGCGGGATTCCTTCAGGATACCCCACAGTCCTACTGCATGGATGAGTATTTTTGTTTTTTGATTTTATATTTATGGAAGGAAACTCAGCAAAATCACGGCATTTTCTTGGATGGAAATAGAATTTGGCAAAATATTATTCTATCAAGCCCAAGACTTCTTTTCATAAATGGATACACATCTTCCCATTGGAAAAGAAATCCACTTTATCAACAAATATGACAGCAAATATAATTTCTGTCTTTAACATCTAATTATAAACTTTTAATTAATTATCTCCATGAAATTTTTCGGTGTTACGGTTTCATTCTATTTAGATTATGTCAATTTGAAATGTTCATGATTGCCTGAAATAAAATGCTCAATTCTTTACTATTTCTAACTATAATTAAATTTTGATGTACATTTACATGCTTAAAACTGCCTAATTTTGAGCAAATTATAATAACTATTTGAACTGTGCTACAATTTTGGGGTTAAAGCTAAAAGGATAATAATGACTAATTAGTACTGTTTAAGACGTGGCTCTCCTTTCCTAATATTTTTTAACCGCTGTATACAATAAGTGTGAAAAGGAATATTAACTGAGATTTACTTAGTGTGGTGCTAAGGGCATCTCAATTTACTCTTTCTATTACCGCCACTAAAAAATACCACAAGCATTATACTCTTCTTAATACCACACATAAAAAAATATGGGCTTCCACACCACTGTTACCTTATTTCCCCCTCGACTCTTATTCGTTCCTCTTTCATTACATTCTGAAATCCTAGTCTTTAATCAATCGGTGAACGATAAATTGTTCGATGCCGCAATAGTGCTGAGAAGAAGAAAGTTGCAGATACGTCGTTATATCAACCCCAGTTAACTCATTCAAGTAAGTGTAGGGCTTCAAACGGTAAAAATTTGAATTTTTTCCGCAGGAAGATGAAGTAAACATCGATTGTTGTTGATTATTGTTTTCAGATTAGGGCTGACTACGTGACTAGTTCGACAAATACTAGTTGAGTGAGAGATTAGAATAGAAAGGTAACGTGGTATTAGGAAGCGCACAAAATTTAATGAGTTTTATTTTTTTAATTGCGGTATTAGGAAGATGATATTGGAGTGCCCATAACACCACACTTTTTTTTATATATATTTTACATTTTACCCGTCAGATTTTCGTGCTTCTAAGATTATCTTTACAATCACATAAGTATGTATCCTCATTTTCCATGACAATATTTTATGTTACTTCCAATACAATAAGCATTCAATATATTGTATTTACTACTTTAGACATGTTATTACATGTATAAAATAATATGCTTATGTTTAAAGTTGTAACCATAATATGCTTATGTTATTGCATGTATAAAATATGTTTATCTATGTTATGTTTGTCTTTTTAAAGGAAGAAATCTATAATTTAAGGGACAACCATTTGTTCTCTTTAAGAATATATTGTATTTACTACTTACGACATGTTATGAATGACTTTTCGTTTAGTTGATGATCCTAGCGTATGTACATGATAAGCTCTTAGCAAGAATTCTTCATATCTTTTACATTTTACCTGTTAGAATTTCATGTTCCTAAGCTTATCTTTACAATCGCACAAGTATGTATCCCCATTTCCCATGACATTATTTTATGTTACTTCCAATACAATAGCATTCAATATACATTGTCTTAATAATTTTTATGTGTTTAAAGTTGTAACCAAAATATGCTTGTGTTCTTGCATGTATAAAATATGTTTATCATATGTTATGTTTGTCTTTTTACAAGATGAATTTTATGATTTAAGGGACAACCATTTGTTGTATTTAAGGATATGTTGTATTTACTACTTATGACATGTTAAAAATGAATCTTTCATTTGGTTTCTTATTAAACCATTGGATCCTTTTGCTTAATTTTTATATTGCGTATTCATGCTATTATTGTTGATTAATTTCTATTTTGTGAAGCAGTACATGTTTTACTATATATGTTAAGTTATATCATCTTCCCAAAGCAATATTAATAAATGTTGTTTATTAGTATCTATTGATTTCAATCTAAGACCATCTCGCAAAGGGAGTATTACTTTCTATCAATATAATAAAAAGCATTGGTTAGTTACGAAAGAAAAAGAATGGTCCAGATTTATTCTTGACATATCAAGCGGCTTTCATTTACATATAGATGTAGGTTCACTAAAATAATCTGCCACGATCTCCTCACGTTCACCTACAACATCACATAATTTATTACCATTTTCCTCATCATATTAGAGCATCTCCAACTCTTCGCACTATAATTCTTATGTGGCACCAAAGGTTAGACAATGTAGAACCAATTTAATTAAAAAAAATTACCTTTTGCGACAAAATTGTTTTAGTTGCTCCAATGCAAACATGTTAAAATGTTAAAAATTGTGTATGTACCACAAAACAAGTGGTGATTAATCTTTAACATTGTGAAATACAATGTCTAAAACTAGACATTTCATTTCATAATGTATAACAAAAAATGCTACATCATATTACACGTGCCGTTGACATTAGCATTGGAGATTAGAAAATGAATAAAAAATTTAAGGACAAATTTTCTGTTAAGGCTTATTTTCGAAACAATTTCGCGTTTGGGGCTGATTTTGAAACTTATTACCAAACAGGGCTTGTGTATGCCCAATCAGCAGTCCTGTCAGCATTTTTGTAACCGAATTGCATGGACGCAACTCAAAATTGCGTCCAAATTAAAAAAAAAAAAATGGGCGCAACTATCAGTTGCGCCCCTTATTTACAAAAATGAAAGACATGTGGACAGTCTTTAACCATGCATGTCTCTTGTGACGCAACTATGAGTTGCGTCACTAAAGACTTCTTTCTTTCTTTCTTTTTTGTCTTCTGAATAAATGTGGCTTAGCCACACTTTATAAAAAATAAAAAAAATTGGGCACAACTATGAGTTACGCCCAGACGAGACAGTTATAAAAATGCTGACTGTGCACAAACTAGTCCTGTTTAGCGATAAGTTTGAAAATCAGCCCTAAAGGCAAAATAGTTTTTAAAACAAACCTCAAAAAGAAAATTTGTCCAAAATTGAATTAATTATGTGTCATTTGGTTTAACATTTGCATTGGAGAGCCTCTTAGACCCTTTCGCATCTTTTTCCCATTTCCACGATCTCCCTCACGTCTTCTTCCTGCATTTTTTCGAACCCCAATTTGGATTTAGCGAAATAAGTGACAGTCGGGATGACGATTGCCATCATTAGTTGTCCATCCCAATTCCTTTATTCTTATCTGTGTATTTACTGAAATTTGAAATCGCATCGACTCATTGGATTGCAGTCGTACTCCGCTTATTGTACTCTTCTGCGAATTATATTCCATTGATTTACTTTTTCTTCGTCATCCTAATCGCTGTTTTGCTCAATTTCGGATCAAACTAATTAAATCGTTCCGTAATAAGGTTAGATTATCTACCTTTTAATTTTTATTCTGTTGTACTTCAACTTTGATTTGAATTTGTTATATCATGATCTTTTAGGTCGATTCATCGCTTATTTTTGACATTTTGAATTTATTTTTCTTTGTAATTTTACTTGCGATTTTGATTTCTTCTTCTCTAGCTCTTTATGTGCTTGATGGGAATGTGACAGGGATGGAACATATAAGAATTTGATTATGGCCAAAGTTTATGGGTGAGGATTGATATCGATTTTGCATCATTATGCACCTGAAAGAAGATTTGTGATGTTGAGGTTAGGCATATGTTGTTTCTGTCTTTGAATTTTGTCCAGCCGTCTACCATATGCTACATTTGGATTTGCAAAAGTGAAGATACAAAATTTATGTGTGTGGCCACTCAAGTCCAATGCAAAGAAAATAACCGGACACATAGTTTGACAGTAGTTCTCTTGCTACATGTTATCAAATTTGCTCTTTTCTATAGATTTTTATGTTGTTATCTTTATTTGCCAACTCTCATTTTTCCATTAGTTAGTTTGCTTGGGTTATATCCTGATTTCCTTCTTGATATTAAGAGACAGATGTTTCAAGCTTGTCATGACATACTAGATTGAATGTCAATTCCAATGTATTGTCAGCTGCGGCAATGCGGTTCATTTAATTATGCCAAAGTAGAACCAATACAGAGAAATAACCTGTTGAGAGGGTTTAGTTGATCCATGATTTATGTTTCATCTTTCTTTTTGTTTGTTTCGAAAAAGATATTGATCAATTCCGATTCTTTCTTTTTCGATTGATTCTTTTTCGATCGAGATGTATGGATCCATGGATCTATGTGTCTATATAGATCATGTTCATGAATTAACGAAAATGTGCAAAAGCTCTATTTGCCTCTGCTATTCTATGAGTCTTTTCCTTTTTGCGTATGGCATCGCCACTCCCTTTGGCAGCATCTACTAATTCGGAACTTAATTTGAAAGCCTTATTTCGATCCGGGCATTATATATATATATATATATATATATATATATATATATATATATATATATATATATATATATATATAGGCAGGTTCAATGGCACCCCAAATAGTGAGCACCCCTTTAGCCTATCACTTTTCCATCACGTTTTCACCCTCTCTCCTTCCACTCATTCTCTCACCTTCCACTCACTTTCCATTCACTTTTTTTTAATATAAATGAGTGGCTGAAATTGAGGTGCAAATGGAGGACTGAAATTCAGGGGGCTCCTTGATCCTATCCCTATATATATGTATATGTATATGTATATGTATATATCATTTTTGTTTCTACTCAGAATTTTGATTTCCAAATATTCATGTAATGTTTTATACCTTGCAAGCAAATATGCATCTAATTTTATTTCACAATCAGGGGGATGGTGGAATTCCAAAAAGTGAAAGCTAGACACGGAATTACATTGATGCCTTGTTTCATAATCTTTTAATACTAAAAGCTTTAGAACTAGAGTTGACTTTTTGTGATTCCAAAATTAAATTCTCTATAATTCGCTTCTTTTTAGATTTCTAGAATATTGAAGATATAAGGCATCATATAATTTTATCTAATATATAACGTAAATCATGTATGTTTCTTAAAGAAGTGAAGTGTCGTTAATGCCAAATGCTTGAATAATTTTAACATATGAGTAAGAATAACAAGTTTTTGATATATTTTTATCATGCTCTTTAACTAAATAATTATTCTCAGATTATTGTGCTTTCTCTTGCTGGGAAGTTGTTTAGAACTTCCATTATGTACATAATCACATATAATCATGCAAGTTGAAGGTCAACTTTTAAGGAAAGTTCAAGAAGGAATTAATGTATGGAAGGACCATCTTCTTGGGTTTTTCTTAGATAAATTTGATCATTGTTTAGATGCCCATGAACAATGTCGTAGTGTGTGGAAATTGAGGGGTGGTCTACTACTTAGCTTTGTGAACAGAATGTTCTATTTCAAATTCTCATCGCCTGAAGAAAGAAGAAGAGTTCTGGAAGTCGATCCAACAATCATAGGAGGAAAACCGTTTATAATAACAACTTGAAGCCCAACAGTTGAATGTGCTAGAGAGAGAGTTATGTCTATTTCTATTTGGACTACTTTCACGAGGATTCCTTCTGTCCTTCAGACGCTTCCTGGACTGAATTTGTTAGCCAGTAGGATTGGAAATTTTAAATGCTTTAACGCCAATACTGAGGGGAGAAAGAATCTTGTTTTTGCTAAAACTCTTATAGAAATATCTCCGAATAAACCACTTCCAAATAAGCTAAAAGTTTCAATTGATGGTTTTGGCACCTTTGTGGATGTTCAATTTACATGGCAACCTGGCATTTGCACTAATTGCCATTATTTTGGCCACTTGGTGGAAGATTGCAAAAGAAAAGTTGATGATCTCATTCATGTTACCCCTCTACAGCGTCCTCCTTCTCGTGTTTGGGCAGTCAAACCCAAGATCATTGATGAAGCTACTCAATCCTCCCTCATGGTTACTGATTAGGTTAAGGAACATACGTTAATTCACATGAAATGGAATCCGATTGAGAGAGCTTGGCATCATCGGTGCTCTGATGTACGATATGATCCCCTCCATAAAATTTATTACTTGTTTGTTGGTAATGAAGAGGAAGAATTTAGGTGCTTATATTATATTGATAATGGGACTGACTTATGCCTTGCCTCTGAAGGCTATTATGGTGATGAAAACAAGTCAATTTTTGAAGATCAGGATTGGGATAGGAGTTTTGTTTATGGCAAGGAATGTCCTGGGTATGTTCCTAACATTTCTGGTTTCTTTGCAAGTTTGCTACATGTCACAGGCCCGTGTTCTTGTTCTTCTTCTTCAGCCTCGGGAGAGTAGTTGTTTTTTACTAGCTGCAATAGCTCTTTACTACTCACTAGGGTTCTATAATGGACATGACAGTCCGTTGTCCGGCTCGGTCCGAAGCTATAAGTTGTCCGTTCCGTGTCCATCCGATTCTCTTATAGGACAGAGCTTGGACACACTAGTGTTCGGTCCGATCTAAAATGTTTGATGTTTTTCTATTATCCAAGGCTATATCGGACAGGACAGTCCGTTGTCCGGCTCGGTCCGAGGCTATATGATGTCCGTGTCCGTCCGAATTCTTATTGGACAGAGCTTGGACACACCTCTGTCCAGTCCGGTCCGACCCGTTTACACCCCTCCTTCTCACCTATATTTTAATGCTTTGTGTTCTGGCACTTCAAACCAGAATTGGAGTTTTGTGCTTGTGTAGAATTCTTTCTCTTATCTCTTTTCGAACAAATACTGGCATGGACCACTATAAAAACCGGCTTGCCTTTCAAAAATTTTAAGGAAAGTCGTTTAGAGCTTCAGAACAGTTGGTATTGATAAAGGTTAAAGGGTGATCATGTTACAATGGGGAAAATCTAAAGTGAAACATTTGACTGCCTTTACACTAAGCCGAACGTAGAACATATGAAGGGAAAATTTGCTTATAGATCCCTCACAAAAAAATTCAAATTCAGCTGGTCATATTCTTCTACTTGCAGGCAGAAAAGAAATTTATGTTTGAGAAATACTTTGTTATCATATTCCAACAGAATGAAATATTATATTACAATAGCCAACTCATGATTATTACATTTTATTGTACTACAATAGGTAGTGATTATTTTATTTTACTATAATATATAATATAATATTGGTAGTATGTAAATTGGCAGGACACATTTGTTTATATTTCGTCAACATGTTTATATGAATGGATATAATTCATTACAGACAGCATGCCATATTGGGGCATGAAATGCTTACACAAAATAATGGGTATCCAAAATCCAAGAAAAAAAATATGGATGAAGGGGGATGAAATCGTCTGGATCGAGAAATTCATGGTCCCCTGGACCCAGCCAATCGAGGGCCCTGAATTCCTTTATTTTGTAATTAAACCCTCATTCTTTTAGGGTTTTAATTGCAAAAGGAGGAATTCAGGGTCCCCTGATTGGTTGGGTCTAGGGGACCATGAATTATTCGGTCCAGATGATTTCATCCCGGATGAGGGGTATCCACCTCCAAAATCCATCAATTCTGATTTCATGAATATATGAGCAAAATTATTTCAGATGTAACCTTTTAAAAAAAGGATGATTTCGGATATGACTTTTTGTTTGAAAGGAGCTATTCGCTCACTTCCATTTCAAATTTATATATTCTAAGCGCATTAAATATTAAGTGCAAAGGTTGAGTCTGCATGGTTGAAATGGTTAACTATTTATGCAAATGCAATTTTGAATATGTTCAATTTTAAGTCTTTTCAACATAGTATGTCTACGTAGACGTGCATACTCAAGCATTCCTGCAGTTGTGTTATATAGTTTATTTTCCAATGCTCATATCATTCTTAGATTATTATTTGTAATTGTGTGTGTCATCCATACTTCTGTATATACGAAAACAATACTAAATAATAGAAACTAAACACACCCTCGACTTGTAAAACAACTTAATAAAAAACATAGACTATGTTAATGACCTATGCTCCCGTGCATCGCACGGGTTTCCACTCGTACTAATCATAAATATTGTTTGTTTGCATTTATATTAATTTAAGGATGTGCACTATTAAAGAGATTGGCAAAACATCGTTTGGTGCAAAAAGTTCATTTCCTTTGAGTAGCAAACGTGCTCATTTTAGCTTTATGGGTTCTTTGATTGTTATGTCTCTATGAAAAATAAGGTTTGATAATACTTCTCTAATATTTGGCATAGATGTTTAAGTCCTAAAAATAATATAAAAAGAAAAGGTTTATGATATATATCTATAAGAGCGACTATTGGAACACATAATTAGAGACACAAACTTTGGACTATAGAATTTATTATCTTTATATGGAAGGTGGAATTTTGAGGAAGATCTAATGATTGAGGTTGATTATGTCTAAATTTGTGTCATCGTTTTGTGTCTAAATAGACTTTCCATATATATATATATATATATATATATATATATATATATATATATATATATATACGGAGCATATGGGGGCACCCTGTTTTGTAGCACCCCTACCGGTTCATGAGCTACGGCAATCTAAATCCAACAAGAATTTGTTGATGTTCAATATACATATATTTTATCATCTATCCAAAATTTGAGCTCGTTTTGACATTCGTGGAATAGTATATTTGATGTTTAAATTTAATGGTTTGAATAAATGTTTGAACAGTGAATAATTGATAGTCAATCCCTTTTTTATTGCTTACTTTATTCTATTACTATGGGTCACTTATTTCCCATGCTAACGGGTATCTAATTCGTCGTTCGGATGAGCCAAAATTATGTTGTTTTCTATTATTATGGTATTCTTTTCCTTTTAGGTTCTTTATTTTTTTCCATGATAGTCATTGTTTCAGAAATCCATGTCTATCTATGATGAGCAACTTATCATAATACTATTCTTTTCTTTATTTACATATATTAAAGACATATGTTAATTCTTTTCTTTTACCTTGATCTATCTTTACAATTTTTACTGTATAGATTTTTATCTTTTCTCTAGTTCACCAGACAATTTAGTTACTATCACTTTTTTTCCCTTTTTCTTGATGGTTACATTTTCCAATTCCCTTAGTATCATCTTAAATATTATTTATGGGGATAGTCATATTCTAGTAGGTTGACAACTGAGGTAAATATAACATTTATGTAACAACCCGAAATTTTGGAACCAAATTAAAATTTTTAATTTAGCAATTTTAGTGAATTTTAAACATTTAAAATAATTTATTTTAAATAATAATGATTAAAAAATTATTTAAATCGAAGTTAGAATGAATATATTTATTTTAATTATAAAGGAGTTAGAAATAGCGTGACAGTTTGAAAATTTGAATATGAACTTTGACTGAATGTACAGGATTCAAAATAAATCGGATTTCAGTGAAACCAAAAATATTTAAATCTGTTTAAAAATATCTTTCTACCGGATCTGAAATATTGGAATTTCATAACGGGAATAAAAAGTTATGGCCAGTTAAATATTCAGAGTAGTCGCTATGGAATATATATATATATATATATATATATATATATATATATATATATATATTTAATATAATAAATAGCCATTTTACAAACGACTTCCGTTTTTGATGTGACCACTTTGGTTGGATTCGTAATATCAAATTTTTGCTAGATTCCAATTTTCATAATTTTTGGAATTAATATGTGAGCGTGGTAAATCGAAATGTGTTTTGACAATTTCAGTCAATTTGGATCGACCAGAAAATGGCCATTTTTCAAACGGTCTCTAAATTCGACGAAATTAGTTTTTTTAGGACCGTATCGTCAAAACATAGCTAGATATATTTTTCGGAAGTCAGTATGTGGCCCCAGTAAATTAAAATGTACGATTAAATTAAATAATTAAATGATTTATATTTTAATTTGAAGAAAATAAGCTGAAAACGATCGAATGGGCTAATGAAACAGAGCCCATTGTGTCCGTAATGGGGGTATTTGGCTAGGGGCAACATTCGTTGGGTTCGATTTGGGGTTTGGGAATTAAACAAGGTATTTTCGAATTAAATAATTAAATATATTATTATATATACCTAGTCAAAATCAATCAAAACCCTTATTTTCTTTACCCCTTAGTCAACGCCTGTATAGGCCGCCAGTTCTTAGATTCAATGGAAATTTTAGTTCGATACTTCCTCTCGAATTTTCACCAAATCCGCACAACGATTTTCGAAACTCCCAAAGACAAAATCAAACACCTTAGTGAGTTCTAGATATTAAACGGGGGAGATCGGTTTTAACGAGTTGGATTGTGAGATTTTCGGGATCAAAGGGCCAATGTTTGATCGGAGTTTCTGCGCTACGAGGACCTATGAGTTGGGCGGTTTTCTGGCCAAGGGTGGAGTGAAGGGAGTCGGTTGACGTGGTGGTGCTTGATCTTGCTCCGACATGGCAACGAGGCGGTTATTCAAAACCCTAGTCGTCGAAGTGGGTGGCCTATTTTCCTATATGGTTAAATAAGAAGAAAACGTATTAACAGCAAAAGGGAACGGTGATTGGCAATGTAATTAGTGAAAATAATTGATTTATTGACTTAAGTAATTAATTATATATTTAAATGTTTTAATATTCAAAATGTTATAACTTTGTCATATCAGAACGGAATTAAACGAAACAAAGTTCGTTGGACTCAAAATGGAAAATACGTGGAACTAATCTGAAGGATATTAGAGCTAGCTGCCGTTTTAGTTAAATTAAATACCGGGTTTAATTTAATTAAAATAATCATTTTATCGATTCCTGAAACCGATCAAGGTGAGATTTCTTTTTAAATTATTAAAATAAATTAATTATTATCATGTTTAGAAATTTCTATAAATATACTATTAAATTCAGTTTGTTGTTATATGCGATTTGATTTGGATTGGATAATGTTGTTTGGTGTGATCTGTTTGATTTGATTTTATATAATGGAATTATTGAAATTGTAAACAAACAAAAATATCATGTTTGTCATGTTATTGTAAGAATTGTATACAAATTAAAAATATCATTTTTGTTCGTGATGTTGAATTAGAATTGTATACAAATTAAAAATATCATTTTAGTTCGTGATGTTGAATTAGAATTGTATATAACACAAAATATCATTTTTGTTTGTGATGTCGAATTAGAATTGTATACAACACAAAAATATCATTTTTGTTTGTGAAGTTGAATTAGAATTGTATACAGAATGGAATTATAAACAATGTACATAGACAAAATCATATTTTTATTTTGTCATTAGAATTACAAATCCTGTATATAGACAAAATCATATTTTTATTTTGTCATTAGAATTACTGATCATGTATATATACAAAATCATATTTTTATTTTGTCATTAGAATTATAAATCATGTATATAGACAAAATCATATTTTTTATTTTGTCATTAGAATTATAAATCATGTATATAGACAAAATCATATTTTTATTTTGTCATTAGAATTATAAATTATGTGTGTAGACAAAAATATCTTTTTATTTTGTCATTAGAATTATAAAACATGTAGACAAATAAATTCCTTTTTTTCCATTAAAAATGTAAACATGTTATGCAAATAAAAATCATCTTTTTATTTGGCATTAGCAACATAGGAATGTTATGAAAACAAAGATTACTTTATTTGGCATTAGCAACATAGAAATATTATGAAAATAAAATCCTCTTTTATTCGTCATTAGCGACATAGAAAATGACATGTAAATAAAAAGAAGAAGACAAAATTCTCTTTTTATTTTGTCATTAGAAATATAGAACATGTTATGTAGACAAAATAATCTTTTTATTTTATCATTAGAAAACTAGAAAACATGTATGCAAATAAAATACTCTTTTTAATTGCCATTTTATGTTTTGTTTATTCAAAACATTATTAGTTACATGTAGTAGAAAAATATATCATTTGTCGTTTTATGCTTTGTTTATTCAAAACATTATTATTTACATGAAGTAGAAAAAGGATCATTTGTCATTATATGTTTTGCCTACTGAAAAACATTATCACTTGTATGTTAGCGATATTAGAAAATTGATCATATGTTAAAAATATGATTTTGGTTAGATTAAACCATTATCATTATTATGTTAGCGAAGTTAGAACAATAATCATATGTTGAAACCATTTTTTGGGAAATAAAAATGTCATTTATTTAGAATAATGTTTGGTGAAATAAAATGTCATTTTGTTAGAATACAGTTTCATTAGATAAAAGGATTACATGTTAGAATAAATGTTTCGTTAGACAAAATGTCACCTTTATCATGTTAGACATGAGTAAACAAATAATTACTTGTTAAAATATATGTTTTGTTGAAAATTAAATTATAAATATTTATTTATGATTTAAACAGTGAAAATTTGTTAAATAGAAAATAATTCAAACTGAATTATAATTGGTAAAATTCATTAAACAATGATGTATTCAAATAAACTGTTATTGTCTGGAAGCCCCACACGGGTATTGGGATGATATTTGACATATACTAGTCCCAATATTTTGTTATATGTCAATCGATGGATTGACAGTCTACGATGAGCGTTATTTATTTATTTATTTTAATGCTCACACAGTTGTAAATTTTCACTCTGGATGTGAATGGATTGTTTAATGATTAATTATCATTATTGTTGTATACATGTGATGTATGAAATCCATATAACTGAAATTATATGGTAATTGATTGAGTCACATTCCAATTTAGAATATATTTTTTATATAAAGTATATTTTAAAATAAAGAATCTTTTAAAATAAAGAATATTTTAAAATAATGAATATTTTAAAATAAATTTAGTGAAGAATAAAATTATGATTTTTATGTCCATTTTTGGATGGACACCAAAATATAAAAATATGAAGTCGGGTTAAGTATAAAACCGCCATTTTTAACCCAAGCGGGTTTATCGATCAATTTTATTTATTTTAAAATGAATACAAAAAAGAAGTGATTTCAAAATCTAACATTTTGAAAATATTATCATTTTAATATGATAAAGATATAGAATATTCAATTTTGATTTAAACTGAAAATGAAGTCAAAATCATTTTAAAATAAATTTATAAACGATTTATAAAATACGATTTAAATGGAAATCGATGAAATATATATATATATATATATATATATATATATATATTATATTTAATGGCCTAAATAGAATGCGCCACGCCGTGACCGTTCGGGAATTTCGACCATTAACTTAAAATTGAGGTAACGGGAGATCCGACCGTCGGATTCTCCTAAAACTGGAACTGTTGGGTTCGCATCGAAAAGAGCTTTCCAATGAATATAAGAGTTTTGAAATCTAATTGTTGAATTTGGAATTATGTCCAAATCAAATTTGAAAAGGGTCGCTATGGATGCAGTTCGGTGGCCGTTATTGGGAACTGACTGTACGGGCCTTAATAAAGTTATTAAAAATATGGAAAAATTATGTAAAATCATAATAAATGATTTGGAAAGATTTTGGATGAAAAATTCTATATTTGAAAAGATAAAAATATATTTTTATCGCAATGAACTAGTTATTAACTATAATAAATCTTTAAATTAAGATTTAATGAAGTTTTTCAATTAATTAATATTTAATTGGAATTAAATAAAATAAATTGGATTTTTGGGTTTGTCGTGAATGGTGTCTTCAATAACACTATTCTTAAACCCTGATGAGAAAAGAGTAAATCTTTAAATTAAGATTTAATGAAGTTTCCAATTAACTAATATTTAATTGGAATTAAATAATAAATTGGATTTTTGGGTTGTCCTGAATGGTGTCTTAAATAACATTGTTCCTAAACCCCGCATAAAAAGAATAAATATTTTAAATTAAGATTTTTAGAGTTTCCAATTATATTTAGTAATTGGAATAAAGTGAAATGTGAATTGGGTTTATCGTAAACTGTGTTTTAAACGAATTTTGTTCTTTAAACCAATTAACGATGAAAATATAATTTGGAATTTATCAACCTTTTTATTAAGATGAAACAGAAATTTTCCAAAGTAAAGTTTTCCAATTTAATTTGTTAAATTGGTATTGAATGGAATTCGATTTAATAATAATCGAGATGAGCTTCTGTAAAAGAAGACTGTTATTATATATGGAATTTAAAAGGCTTTGCCGTTTTTCCATTTATATTATTAGTCTGATACGGAATTTATATCGATTATATATTAATCTGATTTCTGTGAAGATTCCATATTTAATGGAAGATCATATTGGGTTTACTGTGAACCGTGTTTTAAATTACATTGGTTCTTTAACCCAGTTAAAGACAAGATCAATTTCTTAAAGTTGAATAATCATGAAGTAATGATTTTTGATATTAAAACCAAATTGGAGTTTTAATGAATCTTTAAAAAGAAGATTAAAGAATAAATTTAAAAGAATTTATCTTTAATAAAATTAATGGGAACCTTTCCCTAATAATGTGAATATTTATCTAAAAAAATATTCCGAATTGGAATGAGGAGTATAATGTGTTTCTATAGTACTTAATTATTAATTATAAAATACGCGAGTTATTTGGAAAGACCGGGTTTAACACATTCTGAGTAATTACTACGACGATTAAAAGTCGAAGATGAAGATGGTAGTTGAAGACCGGGGGTCTTCACATCGTCTTGATGATTACTGATGTCTTGGTTGGGAGGCATCCCAAGACAAGGTAATAAGTGGTGATCATCCAGACGTACTTGGAGATCAATGGATATGCGAGAACCTCTCTCTTGTATTGGACATATGGGATGAGGAATAAGGTGTCTCCGGTTTCGTTCAGACCCAGAACGGACTTGTAAATGGATGGTATGTCTAACGTTGTATTCCTTTATGCTGTATTCGTTGATCTCTGCTAAATATATATCTGTTTGGTGGCGGAGAATTTATTCTCTTTCTTAACACCCTTCTTTGAGAGGTACGAGCTCAGAGGTTATATATTGGCAGAAATCAATGGTATGGTATGGATTGACAATGTGACATGCTAAGATGTAAATGATTAAGGCTTTTGTTGAAAAGAAGAGTCTTATGGATGTTGATCAAAGCACAATTTTAGTTAGCATAACTTTGTGTATAGCGATACTTCGTAAGCCTCACACCCCGGTATGAACCCGAAACGGGAGAGGACTGCAGAGAGGACATACGTTTCTTTCTAGCTAGAAGTGGTGTCATGGTATGGAACCCAGACATTTTTACTTATGTGGATGATGGAATGAGGTACCTCGGATTTGAGTCCCTATTGGCTCTATATTTACGCCCCATAGGGCGGGGAAACGTATTGTTCAGGCATTATTAATCCACTAAAATATTTGTGGACCGGCCCTGAAGATCCAAAGTGCAGTTGCGACTGATCCTGAGGCACGGGCTTGAGTGTCTCGAATTCGGTAAGGACGATCCCTTGCCTTGGTCCATGATGGAAATCCAACTTCCAATACGACACCATACAGTTTTGATTGTATAACTAGTATGGCGACATAGTCTATGGTAGCTATGTCGTCTATGATTGATACATTATGATTGAAATGTTCTTGAAACATATATACACTAATAATAATATCAAATCCGTTTTATCGTATCAAATATTTTTGAACATTATAAGGTAAAACTCTATCCTCTGGTTTGCCTTGCATTGTGTGATGGGAGTCATATAATGGTTTCATTTTTCTAAAAAGCACTACGTTGTTTTCAACGATTTACTTTATTTATGCACTGGCAATCGAATGGAGTAAACCCGAAGCGTTAGCGACGTGGTTCTGTGATTAACCTTATTATTAAATAGGTTAAGTAAGATTTCTCATACCAGTCCCATGACTGACTCGTAGTTTATTTCACTTTGCAAACTCAGGTGCCCTTATTTTCCATACGGGCAGTCGAGTAGCTTATTTTGCAAATATTTTGAGCAGGATTCTAGATCGAAGCTTAAAGCTGTGTCAAGAGCATTGATAGTCTTCTGCTGTGTTAGTTTAATCGTTTCTGCTGCATTGTATTACATTTATGGTAAATTAATCTTCCGCTGTAGTATTTTATTTCGATGTACTCTGATATTATGTACTCTGATGTAACATTATTATAATGTTTATAAAAGACTTATATTATTTGTTTTGATGTGTTGTATGCCCAAAGTTAGCGTATGCGGGATTCGAACGGTCTTGATCGATTTAGCGGTCGATTAAGTCCGGACGAAATCTGTGTTGTTACAAATGGTATCAGAGCTTTGGTTAGAACTGAACAAAAGACTCACTAGAGGTAGGATTAGTAATATCCTACAAAAGAATACTCATTAGAGATAGGATCAGTAGTATCCTAGAATGAGAAAACTCATTAGAGATGGGATTAAAAATTCCCTGGAATGAGTTGAGAGTGACAAGTTTATAATTAACGTATTTGTGATTATATATAAAATCCGATCTTAGAAAATATGATTTTTAAATATATAAAAGTTATATATATTTGAAAAGCTAATCAACTAATTGATCGATGATTGTGTTGTGTGATTATTAGTTCAATTAATAAAATTATTGAAACCAATAAAAGAATGAAAACTGTGTTGGTTAATTAAACAACTTTCAGCTCCGTTCCTTTTCGAGGACGAAAAGATTTTAAGTGGGGGAGATTGTAACAACCCGGAATTTTGGGACCAATTAAAAATTTTTATTTTAGCAATTTTAGTGAATTTTAAACATTTAAAATAATTTATTTTAAATAATAACGATAAAAAAATTTATTTAAATCAAAGTTAGAATGAATATATTTATTTTAATTATAAAAGGAATTAGAAATAGCGTGGTAGTTTGAAAATTTGAATTTGGACTTTGACTGAATGTACATGATTCAAAATAAATCGGATTTCAGTGAAACCAAAAATATTTAAATCTGTTTAAAAATATCTTTCAAACGGATCTGAAAAATTGAAATTTCATAGCGGGAATAAAAAGCAGTTAAATATTCAGAATAGTCGCTATAGAATTTATATAGATATTTTAATATAATAAATAGTCATTTTACAAACGACCTCCGTTTTCAATGAGACCACTTTGGTTGGATTCGGAATGTCAAATTATTGCTAGATTCCAGTTTTCATAATTTTTGGAATTAATATGTGAACGTGGTAAATCGAAATGTGTTTTGACAATTTAAGTCAATTTGGATCGACCAAAAAATGACCATTTTTCAAACGGTCTCCAAATTCGACGAAATTAGTTTTGTTAGGACCGTATCGTCAAAACATAACTAGGTATATTTTTTAGAAATTTTTGGAGTCAGTATGTGGCCCCGTTAAATAAAAATGTACGATCAAATTAAATAATTAAATGATTTATATTTTAATTTGAAGAAAACAAGCTAAAAACGATTGAATAGGCTGATGAGACCTAGCCCATTATGTCCGGAATAGGGGTATTTGGTTAAGCGCAACATTCGTTGGGTTAGATTTCGAGTTTGGGAATTAAACAAGGTATTTTCGAATTAAATATATTATTATATATACTTGGTCAAAATCAGTCAAAGCCCTTATTTTCTTTACCCCTTAGTCAACGCCTGTATAGGCCGCTAGTTCTTAGATTCAATGGCGATTTTAGTTTGATACTTCCTCTCGAATTTTCACCGAATCCGCACAACGATTTTCAAAACTCCCAAAGACAAAATCAAACTCCTTAGTGAGTTCTAGATATTGAACGAGGGAGATCAGTTTTAAGGAGTTGGATTGTGAGATTTTTGGGTTCAAAGGGCCATTGTTCGATCAGAGTTTCTACGCTACGGGGACCTATGAGTTGGGCGGTTTTCTGGCCAAGGGCGGAGTGAAGGGAGCCGGTCGACGTAGTGGTGCTTGATCTTGCTCCGGCGAGGCGGTTATTCAAAACCCTAATCGTCAAAGTGGGTGGCCTGTTTTCCTGTATGGTGAAATAAGAAGAAGTCGTATTAACAGCAAAAGGGAATGGTGATTGGCAATGTAATTAGTGAAAATAATTGATTTATTAACTAAAGTAATTAATTATATATTTAAATGTTTTAATATTCAAAATGCTATAACTTTGTCATATCAGAACGGAATTGAACGAAACAAAGTTCATTGGACTCGAAATGGAAAATACTTCGCAATGGAACTAATCCGAAGGATATTGGAGCTAGCTGCAGATTTAGTTAAATTAAACACTGGGTTTAATTAAAATAATCATTTTATCGATTCCTGAAACCGATCAAGGTAAGATTTCTTTTTAAATTATTAAATTAATAAATTATTATCGTGTTTAGAAATTTCTACAAATATGCTGTTAAATTCAGTTTGTTGTTATTCACGGTTTGATTTGGATTGGATAATGTTGTTTGGTGTGATCTGTTTGATTTGATTTTATATAATGGAATTATTGAAATTGTAAACAAACAAAAATATCATCTTTGTTTGTCATGTTAATGTAAGAATTGTATACAAATTAAAAATATCATTTTTGTTCATGATGTCGAATTAGAATTGTATACAAATTAAAAATATCATTTTTTTTCGTGATGCTGAATTAGAATTATATACAACACAAAAATATCATTTTTGTTTGCGATGTTGAATTAGAATTGTATACAACACAAAAATATCAATTTTGTTTGTGAAGTTGAATTAGAATTGTATATAAAATAGAATTATAAATCACGTATATAGACAAAATCATTTTTTTTTTAAAAAACTGCCTAATGAAATCGAAGGCAGCTATGTTACTCGCATGTCCACCACAGCGGCTCCCCTTTCGACTAGCCCAGCACAGAGGCTTGTTGTTCCCAACCGAGTTTATAGGTTTTATGGGAACCCACCTCCGCCCCTTGAATGGGAGTAGGGCAGACAGGTATCGAACCCGCGACCTCGTTAACAGGAAGCAGGTAACATACCGTTGCGCCACTACTTGTGGTCATAAAATCATATTTTTATTTTGTCATTAGAATTATAAATCATGCATATAGATAAAATCATATTTTTATTTTGTCATTAGAATTATAAATCATGTATATAGACAAAACCATATTTTTATTTTGTCATTAGCATTATAAATCATGTATATAGACAAAACCATATTTTTATTTTGTCATTAGAATTATAAATCACGTATATAGACAAAATCATATTTTTATTTTGTCATTAGAATTATAAATCATGTATGTAGACAAAATTATCTTTTAATTTTGTCATTAGAATTATAAAACATGTAGACAAATAAATTTTTTTCATTAAAAATGTAAATATGTTATGAAAATAAAAATCATCTTTTTGTTTGGCATTAGCAACATAGGAATGTTATGAAAATAAAGATTACCTTTTTATTTGGTATTAGCAACATAGAAATATTATGAAAATAAAATCTTCTTTTATTCGTCATTAGCGACATAGAAAATGACATGTAAATAAAAAAAAAGACAAAATACTTTTTTATTTTATCATTAGAAATATAGAACATGTTATGTAGACAAAATACTCTTTTTATTTTGTCATTAGAAAACTAGAAAACATGTATGCAAATAAAATACTCTTTTCAATTGTCATTTTATGATTTGTTCATTCAAAACATTATTAGTTACATGTAGTAGAAAAATATATCATTTGTCATTTTATGCTTTGTTTATTCAAAACAGTATTATTTACATGAAGTAGAAAAAGAATCATTTGTCATTATATGTTTTGTCTACTGAAAAACATTACCATTTGTATGTTAGCGATATTAGAAAATTGATCATATGTTAAAAATATGATTTTGGTTAGATTAAAACATTATTATTATTATGTTAGCGAAGTTAGAACAATAATCATATGTTGAAAACATGTTTTGTGAAATAAAAATGCCATTTATTTAGAATAATGTTTTGTGAAATAAAATATCATCTTGTTAGAATACGATTTCACTAAATAAAAGGATTACATGTTAGAATAAATGTTTCGTTAGACAAAATGTCACCTTTATCATGTTAGACATGAGTAAACAAATAATTACTTGTTAAAATATATGTTTTGTTGAAAATTAAATTATAAATATTTATTTATAATTTAAACAGTTAAAATTTGTTAAATAGAAAATAATTCAAACTAAATTATAATTGGTAAAATTCATTAACCAATGATGTATTCAAATAAACTGTTAATGTCTAGAAACCCCACACGGGTATTGGGATGATATTTGACATACGCTAGTCCCAATATTTAGTTATATGTCAATCGATGGATTGACAGTCTGCGATGTGCGATATTTATTATTTTAACGCTCGCATAGTGTAAAATTTCACTCTGAATGTGAATAGATTATTTAATGATTATTTATCATTATTGTTGTATACATGTGATGTATGAAATCCATATAACTGAAATTATATGATAATTGATTGAGTCACATTTCGATTCAGAATTTTATTTTATATAAAGAATATTTTAAAATAAAGAATCTTTTAAAATAAAGAATATTTTAAAATAACGTATATTTTAAAAAAAATAGTGAAGAATAAAATTATGATTTTTATGTCCATTTTTGGATGCACACAAAAATATAAAAATATGAAGCCGGGTTAAGTATAGAACCGCCATTTTTAACCCAAACGGGTTTATCAATCGATTTTATTTATTTTAAAATGAATATCGAAAAAAAGTGAATTCAAAATCTAATATTTTGAAAATATTATCATTTTAACATGATAAAGATATAGAATATTCAATTTTGATTTAAACTGAGAATGAAGTTAAAATCGTTTTAAAACAAATTTATAAAATATGATTTAAATGGAAATCGACGAAACATATATATTATATATATTTGATGGCCTGAATAGAACGCACCGCGCAGCGATCGTTCGCGAATTTCGACCATTAACTTCAAATTGATGTAACGGGAGATCCGACTGTCATATTCTCTTAAAACCAGAACCGTTGGATTCTTGAAAAGAGCTTTCAATGAATATAAGAGTTTTGAAATCTAACGGTTGGATTTGGAATTATTTCCAAATCAAATTTGAAAAGGGTCCTATGGATGCAGTTTGGTGGCTGTTATAGGAAACTGATTGTACGGGCCTTAATAAAATTATTAAAAATATGGGAAATTTATGTAAAATCATAATAAATGGTTTGGAAAGATTTTGGATGAAAAACTCCATATTTGAAAAGATAAAAATATATTTTTATCGAAATGAACTAGTTATTAACTAGAACAAATCTTTAAATTAAGATTTAATGAAGTTTTCCAGTTAATTAATATTTAACTGGAATTAAATAAAATAAATTGGATTTTTGGGTTTTTCGTGAATGGTGTCTTCAATAACACTGTTCTTAAACCCTGATGAGAAAAGAATAAATCTTTAAATTAAGATTTAATGAAGTTTTCCAATTAATTAATATTTAATTGGAATTAAATAATAAATTGGATTTTTGGGTTGTCGTGAATGGTGTCTTAAATAACACTGTTCTTAAACCCCGCATGAAAAGTATAAATCATTTAAATTAAGATTTTTAGAGTTCCCAATTATATTTAGTGATTGGAATAAAGTGAAATGTGAATTGGGTTTATCGTGAACTGTGTTTTAAACGACATTTGTTTTTTAACCCAATTAACGGTGAAAACATGATTTGGAATTTATCAACCTTTTTATTAAGATGAAACGGAAATTTTCCAAAGTAAAGTTTTCCAATTTAATATATTAAATTGGAATTTAATGGAATTCGATTTAATAATAATCGAGATGAGCTTCTGTAAAAGAAGACCGTTATTATATATGGAATTTAAAAGGCTTTGCCGTTATTCCATTTATATTATTAGTCTGATACGTAAATTTATATTGATTATATATTGAGTTGATTTCTATGAAGATTCCATATTTGATGGAAAATGATTTTGGATTTATCGTGAACTGTGTTTTAAATGACATTGGTTCTTTAACCCAGTTAAAGACAAGATCAATTTCTTAAAGTTGAATAATCATGAAGTAATGATTTTTGATATTAAAACCAAATTGGAGTTTTAATGAATCTTTAAAAAGAAGATTAAAGAAAAAATTGAAAAGAATTTATCTTTGATGAAATTAATGGTAACCTTTCCCTAATAATGTGAATATTTATCTAAAAGAATATTCTGAATTGGAATGAGGCGCATGATGTAACAGCCCACGTCCATTAATGTCACTCTCAAAGGGAATGCATTAACTTTCATGGAGTATTATTGGTGAATAGAACAGAATATAACAAGACAGATACATATATTGGTACTTGAAAATTTTCAAAACAACATTTATTGCAACGGAGAAATAGTTTGATTACAACAACATCATGAACCAACAGAAAAACCAAGTACATTTAGTAACCATCTTGACAAATTGTTTTCTGAGTAGATAAAATAAAAAGCATAACCCCAACATAAGTAGCCATAAAAGAGATGAGCTGAACTTTACTTTCAGCAATCAAAGCACTTCCAAAAGAGAGAGAAAGATCCTGATCAAGTTCCACTAGTACTAGTCCCACCCTGAGAACCTGGGGGGAGGGGAAAGGAAGAAAAGAGGCGAAAACAAAGGGGGTCAGACATAAAGTCTTGCGAGTACCATAACTTTAACAATACAATTATGAAAGTAATTAGGATAAGGCATAAACTGGAAAAATAAGGAATGACTATGAAACAAGTGGGCAAGGCAAAACAAACAGGAGGAATATTCTGGCGTTAATCTCGCTCCTAATCACTATAGGATAATTACTATACTACACCACTACTAGCCACCGTAAAAGTTGATCCCGCCTACTGAACACAATAATCATAATGGTAGTTTCGTGTACCCCTAGCTGTCTTCATAGGTGCTGCCTACCCCTATCTCCACTAGTTGTACCCACTACCCCCATGCGATCGGCTCCCTAACTCGTAGATACCCGTGCTGGTCCCACAGTGGGGTGTATCACTCCCCAAAGTGGCAACCTGATACCACTAGAGATGCACGGCTTATATCTACACGATGCAACAACGTCTTACCTACCATCCCGGGCCCACACACGCACATGACCCCGTTGGACTTGCGTTGCCACCTTAACCCGTTTTGACCTCTTACAATCAAACCCAGTAAGCGTGTCCCATCCTCGATCTAACTCGAGCTCACAAAGATACTTAATGGGTTACTGGTTTGAAATGGGTCTCCCATGCTTGACACAAGCTTTCCACCTATGCTTGGGCCCCCCTAGAATTTTCCACTTAACCCCATCTTATTCATGTATTCTTTACAAGTTTCAAATTGTTGAAGTGTTTCTAATCGTATTTCATATGCCACCCATGTCACCCACTTAACCCCCATGTCCCACCACATGTTTATCTTGGTTAAGTGTTACTTAGTTCATTATAACCGTAACCTTGTAAGACCTCCCACATTAGACTCCCGTTTGGGGTTGCTGGATTTGCCGGGCGGGTCCGGGTAGTCTTATACCGCAAACGTGTCTAACCTCGTGTCATTACAACTGTTACACATTTAATTTATGCCTTCGACCTCTCACATTAGACTATCGTTTGTGGTTGCTGGATTTGTCGGGCGGAACCGGGCAGTCTTACACCACAAATGAGTCTAACCTCGTGTCTTAGGCATTTATTATTACACATTATTTCACCCTAATATGAATTAATTATCCCTATTCAAATTTCCAATAATTTCCAAATTAATTATGTCCATAATTGTCACCTAAATTATGTCCATACTTTTTAGGTATAAAAATTATACCAATTAAGTCTCAATTTAATTATATGCTTTTAAAGCCATTTTATGCCAATTCACAATTTACATAATTAGTATTTTCCCATTTGTCCCCACGCTATTTGTATGTTCAAATATGAAATATGTTAAACTCGCAAATAGTCTAACTTATATATATATATATATATATATATATATATATATATAAGGAACATCACAACTTGCATAACACATAAAAATAGATCTAACTTGCAAATAGGAATTCTAACATAAAATTGCATAGCCAACAATTTGCATTGACAATGTCATATAGAATCATATATTTGCATAAACTACCATGGATCAAAATATAGATCTAAACATGAAATTGTGAACTTGCATATATAAATTATGGGTCTCGCTTAACTTGCATACGTGAATAAATGTGAATATAGTTTTTCACCTAAACTTGCATATGGATTTCTGCAACTTGCATATGAATTTCTACAACTTGCATATGAATTTATCACATGATTTTGCATATAAACTAGCATATGTATATACTTGATTCACATATAAACTTGTGTGCAATTCACATATAGACTTGCATAAGATTCATATTCAAACCGACATACAATTTAACATCCCAAACTTGCATAAAATTCACATACGAATTAGCATATAATTTAACATCCAAACTTGCATAAGATTCACATATGAATTAACATATGATTTAACAACCCAAAATTGCATAAGATTCACATATGAATATGGTTTAACATCCCAAACTTGCAAAAAATGAATCAAGTTAAATATGAAATAGATCTACAAAGTTAAACAACATCATGCGATTCAACAGACATGTTCTCATAATCCAATTACAACCCATCATAATTAATTTAATAATTATTTTGTGAAAGAAATAGTACTCACAAAGATAGGTCAGAGAAGAGAATGATTTGTTCGTCTTTTGGATTGGAATTCTGACTTGTTAAATCCTAAGCTTTAGGAAGGATACTATCCTAGGAGCAGCTTGGTGTCCATGAGACAAATTTTGTTTTGATTTAGGGTTTGAGTCTGGGCACTCTTTTATAGAAGTTTGAATCAACCTAAGCCGTTGGATCATCATAGGAACAATCCCAACCATCCATGACTAGATAGAGTCATCTAGAACATCCGCATCAGCCCTAATGACTGAGCACAGAGTCAGAAATCGTCACATTTCAGATCTGCCCGGGGGAGGGGGGTCGACCCCCTGGTCGACCTGGCCCTTGGGCGGGAGAATTCCTGCCCAGCCTGCTCCCCTATTTGAATTTGAATTTCAAATTTATTATTCTGAATTGTTTTTAATTTATTTGAATTCTGAAACTTCGGAAGACCATAACTTCTTCATACGGAGTCCAATTCATGCAAACTCGGACTTTATCTCAAGCAGAATTCCGAGACGAACGCAATGGAGTAACCCATTTCCCTTAATTCTCAATCTAATAATTAAGTATTCTTAAATTTGTAAATTTTTATATTCACAGAAAATTCAAAGTGTTACATTCTCCCCTCTTTAAAGGATTTCGCCCCCGAAATCTTCAAGTTAAGGAGAATGTATATCCTAACTCCAATCATCCATCTACTCAATCATCAAACACAGGCATCCATTGTCCTTACAAGATTTCTAATGTCGTATGAACATATGCAAAAAGTGTGTGTACATGTTCCTTATCCAATGCAAAATCAGGCGGTCCACTGATTCAGTTGACCTCCTTAATGCAAATCATGATAGTGTCATGCGTCCATTATGCATGCAAAAGAATCCTAAAGATACATATTACTTCTACATGTGTGCACAACCATTCATCGGAATGTAGCATCCATATGATAACACAACCATTATACATCCATTAATTTAAATATGCACACACATTTATATGCAATATGAAAGTGATCGAGCAGATCTAGTGCCTAAAGTGTGTATACATGCATCCACGAGCAACCACTAGCAACCACTCGCAACCATCAATCATAACATGTTTACATCCATCGGTTTCTACCTAAGGCTAAAGAATAGGACTGAGGAGATATACTTGAAAGATAATATAAGCATGAATAAACTTATGGAAAAAGAGATCAAGGAGGTACCCTCAAAGAGAAAAGGGTAGGCTGCGCGTATTTTCCTCTCAGTTTCTCAAGTCGCGTCTTCCTCAGCATCACTCCATTGAACTTTAACAAGTTTGACTTCACGGTTGTGTAGCTTTTTGACTTCCGTACCCAAGATACGAGTTGGAACTCTTCTCACAGTCGCTTCTCGTGCCACTTCTACTTCCTCTTGTATAATTGGCTCCACCACTTCCGCAGATTCATGTAAGTATTTTCGTAGTTGAGAAACATGAAAAATATTAAGAACTCCAGCCAGTCTCTCGGGTAGCTCTACTCTGTAAGTCATTGTCCCAATCCTTTCAATGATAGGAAATGGACCTACAAATCTTAGTGCCAGCTTTCCTATGGACCCAAAGCGAATGACATTCCTCAAAGGAGATACTTTAAAGAACACCCTATCTCCAACCTTAAACTCAAGGTCGATCCTTCTTTTGTTTGCGTAGGACTTCTGTCTATCTTGTGTAGCCTTCATCGGTCTTCTTATCAAGTCCACCTTTTCTGAGGTTTCTCTAATCATGTCCGGCCCAAGTACGAGTTTGTTTGTAGACTCCCACCAACAAGTTGGTGATCAACATGGTCTTCCATATAAAGCTTCGAAGGGCGCCATGCCTATGATGGCTTGATAGCTATTGTTGTAGGCAAATTCCACCAAAGGAAGATGATCCTCCCATGTCCCTCCAAAGTCAAGAATGCACAATCTCAAGAGGTCTTCTAATACTTTGTTCACCCTTTCCATCTGACCATCGGTTTGGGGGTGATAGGCCATGCTTAAGCATAATTGTGTGCCTACCGCCTCTTGCAAACTCTTCCAAAACTCGTTCGTAAAGATAGGATCTCGATCACTCACTATGCTGGAGGGTATCCCATGGTGTCAAACTATTTCTTTAAGATAAATGGATGCTAGGGATGAGACATTCCTTCTACTTTTAACAGATATTAAGTGAGCGCTTTTAGTGATCTTGTCCACTATTACCCAAATACTGGTATTGCCCCTTCTTGACCTAGGCAGCCCATCAACAAAGTCCATCGAAATGCTATCCAGCTTCCAATGTGGGACCTCGAGAGGATGAAGCAGACCACCGGGCTTCTTCTGCTCCGCTTTAACTTGCTGGAATATCAAACACTTAGTGACGAACTCAGCTACCTCACTCTTCATGCCATTTCAAAAGAATACCCTTTTTATATCTTTATACATTTTGTCTCCGCCTGGGTGTATGGTCGGTTTAGAATGGTGCGCCTCTTCGAGAACCATCTTCACTAAGTCCCTTACTTGTGGGACGCATAGCCTTCCATCCCGCCTCAACCAACCCCTATTATCAATGGAGTATCTATTGAGGTGACTAGAAGTCTCACCCCTAACTAGCTTATCCATCACATCAACTAGGTGAGGGTCTTCTCGTTGTGCGGTTCCTATTGAGTCCAAAAGAATAGGCCACACCTCTAGTGATGCTAACAGACCAAGCACAATTTCAGAGGAGGGTCTAAAATTAAAGTTTTCTATATGTTCCAAGTTTTGCCTTTCTACAAAGAGAGGACTCAAGGTCAGCTTCTTCCTACTTAAAGCATATGCTACCACATTACCCTTGCCTGGGGTATAGGAAATCTCAAAATCATAAGAGGCTAGAAATTCCATCCACCTTTGCTGTCTTAAGTTATGATCTTTCTATGAGAAAAGGTTCTTCAACAATTTATGGTCAGTATATAATTCAAACTTCTCACCTAGGAGATAATGGCGTCAAGACTTAAGCGCAAAGACGATGGCAGCCAACTCTAGATTGTGGGTCGGATAGTTTTTCTCATGTACTTTCAACTGTCTGTCTCCATAAGCCACTACCTTCCCTTCTTGCATCAAGATAGCACCTAGTCCCATACCACATGCATCCGTGTATACGGTAAACATCTTGCTCCCATCCGGCAATGTCAGAACTGGGGCTGTTGTTAGAGCCCTTTTCAAACGTTGGAAAGCAATATCGCAATCCAAATCCCAAGCGAAAGTTAGGTTCTTCTTCGTTAATCTTGTGAGTGGGGTTGAGATTTTAGCAAAGTCTTTAATGAATTTTCGGTAAAAGCCCTCTAGCCCGAGAAAGCTTCGGACTTCGGTTGCATTTCGTGGAATCTTCTAATCTTGCACCGCAACTACTTTTGCGGGGTCCACGGCTAACCCCTCTTTGGACACCACATGTCCAAGAAACCTCACTTCTTCTCTCCAGAAATGGCATTTGGAGAATTTGGCCTTCAGCTAATGTGTACGAAGAGTATCCATGACTTCCCTTAAATGCAAAGCATGCTCTTCTTCATTCTTCGAGAAGATCAAAATGTTGTCTACAAAGACCACCACAAACTTATTAAGGAATTCTCTAAAAACCCTACTCATCAAGCCAACGAAGTAAGCGGGTGTGTTTGTCAAGCCGAAAGGCATGACAAGCTATTCGAAGAAACCATCCGGGGTTCTAAACGCGGTCTTGTCAATGTTGTCTTCAGCCACTCTTAGCTATGAAACCCGGTAGCCAAATCTAGTTGGGAGAAAACAGACGCACCTACAAGCTGATCAAACAAGTCATTTATTCTAGGAAGTGGGTGCCTATTCTTCTTGGTCAGCTTGTTTAACTCCCTATAATCAACGCATAGGCGAAGTGAACCATCTGCTTTGGTTGCGAATACTACTGGAGCACCCCATTCAAAAATACTCCGCCTTATAAACCCCTTTTCGAGCAGCTCTTTGACTTGCTTACTAAGCTCTTTTCTCTCCCTTGGATCCATGTGTCTAACGGGTAGAGCTACGGATTTTGCATTATCAACAAGGTACATGCGGAAGTCTATCTCCTGGTTTGGAGGTAAGCCCTTTACCTCTTCAAATACATCTGAGTATTCACGGACTACTCTAACAGACTGCAAGTTTTCAACATACGCATCAAGAGATTCTAGGTAACTAAGCATAACAGAATGTATGGGGTTACCAGAGATTTCGAGAGTGTTGCCAAGGTGAGTCATAAGTCTAACCTCTCTCTTTTCACAATCGAGGATGACATCATTACCAGATAACCAATTCATGCCTAGAATCAATCCATAGCCCGTGAAGCTAAGAACGAAGGCGTTGCATTCAAACTCAATGCTCAAGATAGACACTCTCAAATCCCAACAAATCATTGAAAGATGAGCCGAACCACCAATAGGATTTGAGACTACTATAGGATCCATAACTTGACTAGTATTTAGGTGCAGTGTTTTCAACTAACGAAGTAGACACAAACAAGTGTGAAGCACCAGAATCGAACAAAGTACGAACATGATGATCAAATAGAAAAACCAAACTTTCAACAAAAATGTTTCTACCTCTCTCCTGTCCTGGTGCCATGAGAGCGTGAGCCTGCCCTCTTGTGTGCCCTGATGCCATGAGAGCCTGAATCTGTCCTCCAGAAGTAGACCATGTTCTTTGCCCTTGTCCCTGTTTCCTCAGGCAGTCTTTAATTAGATGTCCTACCTCTCCACAGTGGAAACAGCCAGTCTTCTTCTTCTTCCAACAGTCCTTGCTCAAATGGCCTGGTGTTTCATAATTAAAGCGCCTTTTCTGTCCTTTGCTATTGATGTCCTTACCACCTTTCTTAGGTTGCTGCTGTGACTTCTTTTGATCCCCTTTCTTTTCTGGTGCCTTATTAGCGTTAGCGCCTTTCTCCTCTTCATGCATAAGCACCATGTCAACTAGTTTCTCAAAGGTAGCCCACATAGGAATGTGGGTCATAGCTAACCCATGTAGCGGCTCATTCAAACCTTTAATGAACATCAGGGCCTTCTTTTTAGGTGTGTTCACCAATTCTAAGCCAAACCTCGCCAACTGATTGAACTTGTTGATGTACTCCTTTACTGATAAATTCCCCTGCTTCAATGCCAAGAATATTTCCATGTATAAATTCTCTTCTGCTCATGAGAGAAATTTCATCTCGAAACTATGTCTAAAATCCATCCACGTCTCTACTGGACGCTCTCCATTCGTGACCTCCCACCAAAATGAGGCTTCGTCCTTCATTAACCAAGCAGCCAATTGGACCTTCCTTCTGTAACACCCCACGTCCATTAATGTCACTCACAAAGGGAATGCATTAACTTCCATGGAGGTTGTAAGTGAATATAGAACAGAAAAATTACAACAAGACAGATAATAAGTAGTACTTGGAAATCTAAAACTTCATTTTATTGCAGCGGAAATTAAACATGTTTATTACATCACAAAACCATTCATCAGAGTCAAGTACAATATCCATCTTCGTCAAAACAAAATACATAATCCCATTACATAAATAGCCATTAAACAAAAGATAACAAGCTGGACTTTACTTCAACGGTCCAAGCTTTCCAAGAGAGAATAAGCAATCCAATCAAACTCCACTAGAGCTGGGCCCAACCCGAGGACCTGGAGGGGGAAAAGGATAGAAATGGAGGGGGTCAGACATAAAGTCTGGCGAGTACGATAATTCTAACAATACTACTATCAAAATAACTAGACTAAGGCATAAGTTGGAAGACAAGTAAATGTCTATGAACTATTAGGTATGGAATGAGCAGATAAAGATAACGTTTAAGATAACGTTAAAGATAACGGTAAAGGCACACCTAATTACTAACGAATAGTTACTACACTGCACCGCACATTACTACACTGCACCGCACCAGTCACCCTAAAGGTTGATCCCACTTGCTTCACACAGAAACAATATAAATAGCCTTGCGTACCCCTAGCTGACTACATAGGTGTCGTCTTCCCCCATCTCCACTAGGTGTACCCCACTACCCACTTTCGATCGGCTCCCTACTCGTAGATACCAGTGTTGGCCCCACAGTGGGGTGTATCACTCCCCTAAAGTGGCAACCCGATACAACTTGAGAATGCACGGCTTATACCTACACGATGCAACAACGTCTTACCTACCAGCCCGGGTCCACACACGCATTTGAAACCCGTTGGACTTGTGTTGCCACCGCTCCCCGTTTTGGCCTCTTACAGTCAAACCCAGTATGCGTGTCCCGTCCTCGACTTGGGTCAAGCCCACAAAGATACGTTTGGGATACTGGTTGAAATGGGCCCCCACAAGCTACCCACCTAAGCTTGTCATTACTAGTATATCCCACTTAACCCTCTTAGTCATGTTCATTTACATGTGTGTTTGGTTAAGTCTTACTAATCGTATTTCACATGCCACTAAGGGCACCCACTAGATTCCTCATGCCACCCAAGGCACCTACTTAACCCCCCATGTCCCACCTTACATGTTTATCTGGTTAAGTATTTCTTAATTTATTCAGGCCATAACCTCATAAAGACCTCTCACATTAGACTGGCATTTATGGCAACTGGATTTGTCGGGCGGGTCCGGGCAGCCTTACACCATAAAAAAGTCTAACCTCGTGTCTTTACAACTGTTATGCTTTAGTTTAGGCCTAGGACCTCTCACATTGGGCTGACATTTGTGACCACTGGATTTGCCGGGCGGTTCCGGGCAGGTTTACGTCACAAACGAGTCCAACCTCGTGTCCTAAGCATTGATTATCACTTATAATCTTTTACCCCAGTTTTAATAATTCCCTATCCAAATTATTAATTAAGTCCACTTTTATTGATATCCATAATTGACTCAATTATGGTCATCCACTCATGGCATGCAAAATCATATCAATTGCACCCCAACTTCTTATTATTAAATCCTTAATATTACCCCTACCCCACGTTTATACGTTCGCTTATTCAACGCAGAATATATGTTAGACTTGAATAGTCTAACTCATAGCACAAAAATAAATTATCACAACATATAGATAATTTAATGAATCTAATCATAATAGGGGTGAAACTTGCATAAACTACACATGTTAAGGATCTAAAGGTGGCAACTTGTTAAATGTCACAATTTACATGATATGATCATAACCCAAATTTGTGTATATACTTGCATATGGGGTTTTAGGCAACATAATGATGGTGTGAACTAGCATAGAATTTCACATATGTCATAGCATAATTCTAGATGTCATAATAGATGTCATGGCATATGTTCATAACTTTTACTACTCAACCTAAACTTGCATATGTGACTTGTCATATAGATGAACATAGCCCAAATAGTATCAACATCATGATTTGATTAACATGAACTAACTAGCATAGATAGTAGCATCATGGATTTTTAACATGTATGATTCATCACAACTTAGCATAGAATTCTCAACATACATAACATCATCATAGCATGATTTACAACATATAGGATATCATCACCACATAGCATAGGATTTATAACATACATAAACATATATGACAATTCACATCATCCACTCATAATCCATTCATGACTTAACCTAATTAAAATAATAATAATCTTGATAGGACTATCATACTCACAATTTAAAGAAGAAAAGAGAGTTTTGCTTTGCTTTAGAGTTGAGTAGAATTAGGTTTTCTTCCTTCTTAGTTGGCGGCGGCTCCACTGAGTTCCATGGCGGCGGTATGACGGTAGCTATTCTATTTTTATTATAAATTAGGGTGAGAGACTACCTAGGTATTTATAGAGTTTAGAGTTTATTTAGACCGTCAGATCAATTCAGGACTAATCCCAGCCAACCAGATTAGGTCAAAACCCTAATGGGTCATCACTCAGTCAAAAACAGGCTCAGTCAAAAACCCTAGCCGCCAGACCCAGGTCGACACCATAGTCAACCTGGGGGGGGGCAGGTCGACACTAGTGTCGACCCCCCAGTCGACCTGCCTGGGCGGGAATTTTTCCCGCCCAGCCCGCTTCTGCACTTTCAGTTTGAATTTTAAATTTCCTGCGAGCTGTTTTGAATTTTCTGAAACTTCCGATGGCCATAACTTCTTCATACGAAGTCCAATTCACGCAAAATCGGACTCTATCTCAACCAGAATTCCGAGACGAACACAATGGCGCAACCCGTTTCCCACAATTCTCACGTCTGAGATTAGTTATTCTTTAATTTGTGAATATTAATATTAACCGAATTACGGGGTGTTACATTCTCCCCTCCTTAAAGGATTTCGTCCCCGAAATCTTCAAGTTAAGAAGAATGTATATCCTTAACATCCAATCGTCCATCTACTCAACCATCAAACACAGGCATCCATTGTCCTTATAGACTTCTAATGCTTTCATGTTTAAATGCACAGTGTGTGTATATGTCCCTTATCTAATGCAAAATTAGGCGGTCCATTGATTCAGTTGACCTCCTTAATGCAAACCATGATAGTGCCATGCGTCCATTATGTATGCAAAAGTTCCCTAATGCCACATATTATCACTATATGCGTGCACAATCATCATCTGAATGCAGCATCCATATGATAGCACAACCATTATACATCCATTTTACTAAATACAGCCATTTATATGCAATATGCAGTATGAAGTGACTGAGCCGATCTAGTGCCTAATAGTGTGTGTATATGCGTCCACGAGCAACCACTAGCAAACACTTGCATCCACTTTGCATCCATCATACATAACATGTCTCAAACACATGTTTCAACCATAGGATTATCCTAGCTAAAGGTCAAAGATACCAGCGAGAGGATACTCTAAAGGTAAGATAAGTACAAGATAAGCGATAAAGGAGAAATTAAAGGACATACCCTCGAAAAGGAAAGGGTATCGTGAACGCATCTTCTCTTCTGTCTCCCAAGTAGCGTTGTTCTCATCATCTCCCCATTGTACTTTGACTAGTCTGACCTCTCGATTTCTCAGCTTCTTGATCTCTGACCCAAGAATGCGCGTAGGAGCTCGTCGAATCGTCGCGTCACGCTCGATCTCCACCTCTCTAAGCAAGCTCGGCTCTACCTCTTCCGCGTTCTCGTGCAAGCACTTCCTCAAATGTGACACATGGAATACGTCGTGTACACCACTAAGTCTCTCTGGCAACTCCACTCTATACGCCATCTGTCCAATCTTCTCCTTAATAGCAAACGACCCTACAAACCTTGGTGCTAACTTCCCAATGGACCCAAAGCGAACAACGTTCCGTAATGGAGACACTTTGATAAAGACCATGTCCCCAACTTCAAACTCGAGATCTGTCGTCCTTTTATCCGCATAAGATTTCTGCCTATCTTGCGCTGCTTTCATCCTCCTTCGAATCAAGTCGATCTTCTCCGAAGTCTCCCTAATCATATCGGGCCCAAGTAAGATCTTATCCGTAGATTCCCACCAACATGTAGGTGAACGACAAGGTCGTCCATAAAGAGCTTCGAAAGGTGCCATGCCAATGCTGGACTGAAAGCTATTATTATATGCGAACTCCACCAATGGAAGATGCTCTTCCCATGTACCCCCAAAGTCTAGGATACATAGCCTCAAAAGATCCTCTAGAATGCGATTCACCCTCTCGGTTTGGCCGTCCTTCTGAGGATGATATGCGGTGCTCAAACATAACTGAGTCCCTACCGCCTCTTGTAAGCTTCTCCAAAATTCGCTAGTGAAAATGGGATCGCGGTCGCTCACTATGCTAGAAGGAACACCGTGCAAACGAACTATTTCTCGGACGTATACAGAAGCTAACCATGGAGCAGTCCTCTTACTCTTCACGGGAATGAAATGGGCGCTCTTAGTAAGTCTATCTACTACAACCCAAATCCCCGTATTACCCTTCCTTGATCTTAGTAATCCATCCACAAAATCCATCGAGACACTCTCCCACTTCCACAGTGGAACCTCCAATGAGTGAAGCAGTCCACCGGGTTTCTTTTGTTCCGCTTTTACTTGTTGGCACACCAAGCATCTAGCGACATACTCGGCCACGTCCCTCTTCATATCATCCCAAAAGAAACTCGCTTCATATCTTTGTACATCTTGTCCCCGCCGGGATGAATGGTCATCTTCGAACGATGTGCTTCGTCAAGAATAGTCTTCCTTAGGTCATCGTCTTTTGGTACACAAAGTCTACCATCCCTACGTAACCAACCCTTATCATCTAGGGTATACCTACGGAGATGGCTTGATGACTCCCCTCCTTTGAGCTTTTCTACTAACTCAACTAACTGTGGGTCGTCTCGTTGTGCCTCGCCAATCCGTCCCAAAAGCGTAGGTCTAACCGCTAAGGATGCTAGTAAACCGGGTACAAAGTCAACGGAAGGTCTAAAGTCAAACATAGAGATGAACTCTAAACTTCGCCGCTCAACAAACAAAGGACTTAAGGATAATCTTTTTCTACTTAAGGCATCTGCCACCACGTTACCCTTGCCAGGGGTATATGCTATTTCGAAGTCGTAGGATGCTAAGAACTCCATCCACCTTTGCTGCCTTAAGTTCAAGTCCTTTTGAGAGAATAAGTATTTTAGCGATTTGTGGTCAGTGAATAATTTGAATCTCTCGCCAAGAAGATAATGACGCCAAGACTTAAGCGCGAAAACAATAGCGGCCAACTCTAGGTCATGCGTGGGGTAATTCTTCTCATGTGCTCTCAACTGCCTTCCACCATAGGCTATTACCCTTCCCTCTTGCATTAGGACTGCGCCTAGTCCTGTCCCACAAGCGTCAGTATAAACAGTAAATGGCTTACTCCCGTCTGGCAGCACTATGACTGGGGCTGAGGTCAAAGCTCTCTTCAAACGTTGGAACGCATCATCACAATCTACGTCCCATGTGAAAACTAGGTTCTTCTTCGTCAAGCGTGCCAATGGGGCTGATATCTTTGCGAAGTCTTTGATAAACTTCCTATAGTAGCCAGCCAACCCCAAGAAACTTCTTACTTCGGTAGCATTTTTAGGGACCTTCCAATCTTGGATGGCCACCACCTTCGCGGGATCCACGGCTATCCCTTCCTTGGAAACCACGTGCCCTAAGAATCGCACTTCTTTCCACTAAAAGTGACACTTAGAAAATTTGGCCTTGATATTATGCGCTCGTAGGGTCTCCAACACTTCCCTAAGATGTAGGGCATGCTCTTCTTCATCCTTAGAAAAGATCAGGATGTCGTCTACAAAGACTACCACGAATTTGTTAAGGTACTCCCTAAACACCCTACTCATCAAATCAACAAAGTATGCGGGGGCGTTTGTCAAACCGAAGGGCATCACTAGCCATTCATAGAAACCGTCCGGAGTCCTAAAGGCAGTCTTGTCAATGCTATCCTCAGCCACTCTCAACTGATGAAAACCAGTGGCTAAGTCCAACTGCGAAAACACTGAAGCGCCAACTAACTGATCGAAGAGATCGTCAATCCTCGGCAGTGGGTGTCTGTTTTTCTTAGTAAGCTTATTAAGTTCTCTATAGTCCACACAAAGTCTAAGGGACCCATCCGCCTTCGTGGCAAATACTACTGGAGCACCCCACTCCGATATACTTCGTCTTATGAACCCCTTCTCAAGCAACTCCTTCACTTGCTTATCGAGTTCCCTCCTTTCACGTGGAGCCATGTGGCGTACTGGCAAAGATACTGGTTTCGCATTATCCACAAGATATATTCAAAAATCTATCTCTCGCTTCGGAGGCAAGCCCTTCACCTCCTCAAACACATCCGAATATTCTCGGACCACTCTAACAGATTGTAGATTTTCCTCAGACGCGTCAAGCGATTCTAAATAACTTAGCATAACGGAATTTATGGGACTACAAAAGATTTTGAGAGCGTTACCAAGACGAGTCACGAGCCTAACTACTCTCCTTTCACAATCAAGAACGGCCCCATTTCTTGATAACCAATCCATTCCTAAAATTAGCCCATAGCCCGTGAAGCCCAACACATAAGCATCACATCTAAACTCAACGCTAAGTATGGAAATTTTCAAATCCAAACACATCATGAACAAATAAGCTGAGCCCCCAATTGGATTCGAAACAACTAAGGAATCCTCTACTAAACTGGTGTTTAAGTGCAGTGATTTAACTAATGATGTAGAGATAAACGAATGCGATGCGCCCGAATCGAATAAGGTACGGACAGGATGATCAAACAGAAAAACTAAGCTTTCAACAGAAATGGTTCTACCTCGTTCTTGCAGCGGTGGGACCGTGAGAGCCTGAACTTGTCCCCTTGCCTGCCTTGGTGCCATAAGAGCCTGCACCTGTCCTCCCGAGGTAGCTCCTGCCCTCTGCCCCTTCTTTGGGGAGTCCTTCACTAGATGTCCCGCTTCACCATAGTGGAAACAGCCAGTCTTCTTTTTCTTTCGGCAATCCTTGCTGAGATGGCCTGGTGTCCCACTGTTAAAGCATTTCTTCTTTCCCTTGCCGTTATTGTCTTTACCACCCTTCTTGTTTTGCTGTTGTGGTTTCTTCTGATCCCCTTTCTTCTCGGGTGCCTTATCAACTTTAGCGCTTTTCTCCTCGTGCATGAGTGCCATGTCTACTAGCTTCTCAAAGGTGGCCCCCATAGGGATGTGGGTCATAGCCAACCCTTGCAATGGTTCATTCAATCCATTAACGAACCTCAGTGCCTTCTTCTCCAACGTGTTCACTAAGTCCAAGCCAAACCTTGCTAACTGATTAAATTTGTTGACATATTCTTTTACTGATGAGCTTCCTTGATTCAATGTCAGGAACTTTTCCATATATAGATTCTCTTCTTCCCTTGAGAGAAACTTCGCCTCAAACCTACGTCTGAAATCCGCCCAAGAGTCAACAGGACGCTCCCCATTGGTGACCTCCCACCAAAACGAGGCCTCTCCCTTCATTAACCAAGCTGCTAATTTAACTCTCCTTCCTTCTTCCACTTCAAAGATTTCTAACAATTCTTCCACCTCCCTAAGCCAATCCCTAGCTTCCACGAACGTTTCTGACCCTTGAAAGCGTTTTCCACCCATAGCCTTAAATTCCTTGCACGTCTTTGCAAAAGTATCTACGCGAGGAGGAGGAGGAGGAACGGGTGCAACTGGTGGTGGAGGAACATTGGTCGGACCCGCGGCGGCCCTAGCCTCTAATAGCCTCCTATACCATCCTAGTATCGTTACACCGTCAGGTAGGTTAAGATCTTCAGCCATGCTGAAACGAAAAAGGAAAGATTCAAAATAGAGAATTCGAAAGATAAAGATATATGGCTATTAGGGATTATGTTTTTCTTAAAAACTTTCCTCTTTAGATTACTCATTAAGACATGTTTTCGAAAACACTTCTTCCAAAAACACTTTAGAAAAATAGTTTTTCTAAAAAAATTATCTGTTCTGGTAACCTTAAGCTCTGATACCATGTGTAACACCCCACGTCCATTAATGTCACTCACAAAGGGAATGCATTAACTTCCATGGAGGTTGTAAGTGAATATAGAACAGAAAAATTACAACAAGACAGATAATAAGTAGTACTTGGAAATCTAAAACTTCATTTTATTGCAGCGGAAATTAAACATGTTTATTACATCACAAAACCATTCATCAGAGTCAAGTACAATATCCATCTTCGTCAAAACAAAATACATAATCCCATTACATAAATAGCCATTAAACAAAAGATAACAAGCTGGACTTTACTTCAACGGTCCAAGCTTTCCAAGAGAGAATAAGCAATCCAATCAAACTCCACTAGAGCTGGGCCCAACCTGAGGACCTGGAGGGGGAAAAAGGATAGAAATGGAGGGGGTCAGACATAAAGTCTGGCGAGTATGATAATTCTAACAATACTACTATCAAAATAACTAGACTAAGGCATAAGCTGGAAGACAAGTAAATGTCTATGAACTATTAGGTATGGAATGAGCAGATAAAGATAACGTTTAAGATAACGTTAAAGATAACGGTAAAGGCACACCTAATTACTAACGAATAGTTACTACACTGCACCGCACATTACTACACTGCACCGCACCAGTCACCCTAAAGGTTGATCCCACTTGCTTCACACAGAAACAATATAAATAGCCTTACGTACCCCTAGCCGACTACATAGGTGTCGTCTTCCCCCATCTCCACTAGGTGTACCCCACTACCCACTTTCGATCGGCTCCCTACTCGTAGATACCCGTGTTGGCCCCACAGTGGGGTGTATCACTCCCCTAAAGTGGCAACCCGATACAACTTGAGAATGCACGGCTTATACCTACACGATGCAACAACGTCTTACCTACCAGCCTGGGTCCACACACGCATATGAAACCCGTTGGACTTGTGTTGCCACCGCTCCCCGTTTTGGCCTCTTACAGTCAAACCCAGTATGCGTGTCCCGTCCTCGACTTGGGTCGAGCCCACAAAGATACGTTTGGGATACTGGTTGAAATGGGCCCCCACAAGCTACCCACCTAAGCTTGTCATTACTAGTATATCCCACTTAACCCTCTTAGTCATGTTCATTTACATGTGTGTTTGGTTAAGTCTTACTAATCGTATTTCACATGCCACTAAGGGCACCCACTAGATTCCTCATGCCACCCAAGGCACCTACTTAACCCCCCATGTCCCACCTTACATGTTTATCTGGTTAAGTATTTCTTAATTTATTCAGGCCATAACCTCATAAAGACCTCTCACATTAGACTGGCATTTATGGCAACTGGATTTGTCGGGCGGGTCCGGGCAGCCTTACACCATAAAAAAGTCTAACCTCGTGTCTTTACAACTGTTATGCTATAGTTTAGGCCTAGGACCTCTCACATTGGGCTGACATTTGTGACCACTGGATTTGCCGCGCGGTTCCGGGCAGGTTTACGTCACAAACGAGTCCAACCTCGTGTCCTAAGCATTGATTATCACTTATAATCTTTTACCCCAGTTTTAATAATTCCTTATCCAAATTATTAATTAAGTCCACTTTTATTGATGTCCATAATTGACTCAATTATGGTCATCCACTCATGGCATGCAAAATCATATCAATTGCACCCCAACTTCTTATTATTAAATCCTTAATATTACCCCTACCTCACGTTTATACGTTCGCTTATTCAACGCAGAATACATGTTAGACTTGGATAGTCTAACTCATAGCACAAAAATAAATTATCACAACATATAGACAATTTAATGAATCTAATCATAATAGGGGTGAAACTTGCATAAACTACACATGTTAAGGATCTAAAGGTGTCAACTTGTTAAATGTCACAATTTACATGATATGATCATAACCCAAATTTGTGTATATACTTGCATATGGAGTTTTAGGCAACATAATGATGGTGTTAACTAGCATAGAATTTCACATATGTCATAGCATAATTCTAGATGTCATAATAGATGTCATGGCATATGTTCATAACTTTTACTACTCAACCTAAACTTGCATATGTGATTTGTCATATAGATCAACATAGCCCAAATAGTGTCAACATCATGATTTGATTAACATGAACTAACTAGCATAGATAGTAGCATCATGGCTTTTTAACATGTATGATTCATCACAACTTAGCATAGAATTCTCAACATACATAACATCATCATAGCATGATTTACAACATATAGGATATCATCACCACAAAGCATAGGATTTATAACATACATGAACATATATGACAATTCACATCATCCACTCATAATCCATTCATGACTTAACCTAAGTAAAATAATAATAGTCTTGTTTGGACTATCATACTCACAATTTAGAGAAGAAAAGAGAGTTTTGCTTTGCTTTAGAGTTGAGTAGAATTAGGTTTTCTTCCTTCTTAGTTGGCGGTGGCTCCACTGAGTTCCATGGCGGCGGTATGACGGTAGCTATTCTATTTTTCTTATGAATTAGGGTGAGAGACTACCTAGGTATTTATAGAGTTTAGAGTTTATTTAGACCGTCAGATCAATTCAGGACTAATCCCAGCCAACCAGATTAGGTCAAAACCCTAATGGGTCATCACTCAGTCAAAAACAGGCTCAGTCAAAAACCCTAGCCGCCAGACCCAGGTCGACACCCAGGTCGACACCATAGTCGACCTGGGGGGTGGTAGGTCGACACTAGTGTCGACCCCCCAGTCGACCTGCCTGGGCGGGAATTTTTCCCGCCCAGCCCGCTTCTGCACTTTCAGTTTGAATTTTAAATTTCCTGCGAGCTGTTTTTAATTTTCTGAAACTTCCGATGGTCATAACTTCTTCATACGAAGTCCAATTCACGCAAACTCGGACTCTATCTCAACCAGAATTCCGAGACGAACACAATGGCGCAACCCGTTTCCCATAATTCTCACGTCTAAGATTAGTTATTCTTTAATTTGTGAATATTAATATTAACCGAATTACGGGGTGTTACACCTTCCATCTTCTACCTCGAAGATACCAAACAACTCTTCTACCTCCTTAAGCCAATTTTGAGCTTCAACAAACGTCTCTGATCCTTGAAAAGGTTTTCCACCCATTGCTCAAAAGTCTTTGCATATCTTTTAAAAAGTATCAACACGGGGAGGGGGAGGAAGAGGAGAGGCTGCAGCTGGGAGAGGAGGGATGTCCGTTGGGCCGGCGGCGGTGGCCCTAGCCTCCAGATACCTTCTGAACCAGGTTGGTATCAGTATTCCCTCGGGTATCTCGGGTAACCCAGACATGCTGAAAAGAAAACGAATAGATTCAAAATGAAGAATTCGAAAGAAAGATATATGGCTCTTGGGGTTATGTTTTTAAAACAAACTTTTCTCTTGAAAATACTCCCCTTAAAACATACTTTTGAAAGTATTTCTTTATTAAACGCTTTTGAAAAATAGTTTTTCAAAATCTCTTATCTGTTCTGTTAACCTTCAGCTCTGATACCACGGGTAACACCCCACGTCCATTAATGTCACTCTCAAAGGGAATGCATTAACTTTCATGGAGTATTATTGGTGAATAGAACAGAATATAACAAGACAGATACATATATTGGTACTTGAAAATTTTCAAAACAACATTTATTGCAGCGGAGAAATAGTTTGATTACAACAACATCATAAACCAACAGAAAAACCAAGTCTACTTAGTAACCATCTTGACAAATTATTTTCTGAGTACACAAAATAAAAAGCATAATCCCAACATAAGTAGCCATAAAAGAGATGAGCTGAACTTTACTTTTAGCAATCCAAGCACTTCCAAAAGAGAGAGAAAGATCCTGATCAAGCTCCACTGGTACTAGTCCCACCCTGAGAACCTAGGGGGGAGGGAAAGGAAGAAAAGAGGTGAAAACAAAGGGGGTCAGACATAAAGTCTGGCGAGTACCATAACTTTCACAATACAATTATGAAAGTAATTAGGTTAAGGCATAAACTGGTAAAATAAGGGATGACTGTGAAACAAGTGGGAAAGGCAAAACAAACAGGAGGAATATTCTGGCGTTAATCTCGCTCCTAGTCACTATAGGATAATTACTATACTACACCACTACTAGCTACCCTAAAAGTTGATCCCGCCTACTGAACACAATAATCATAATGGTAATTTCGTGTACCCCTAGCTGTGTTCATAAGTGCCGCCTGCCCCTATCTCCACTAGTTGTACCCACTACCCCTATGCGATCGGCTCCCTAACTCGTAGATACCTGTGCTGGTCCCACGGTGGGGGTGTATCACTCCCAAAGTGGCAACCCGAAACCACTAAAGATGCACGGCTTATATCTACACGATGCAACAACGTCTTACATACCAGGCCAGGCCCATGCACGCACATGACCCTGTTGGACTTGTGTTTCCACCGTTAACCTATTTTGACCCCTTACAATCAAACCCAGTAAGCATGTCCCGTCCTTGATCTAACTCGAGCTCACAAAGATACTTAATGGGTTACAGGTTTGAAATGTGTCCCCGATGCTTGACACAATCTTTCCACCTATGCTTGCCCCCCCCCCCCAGAATTTTCCACTTAACCCCCTCTTATTCATGTCTTCTTTACATGTTTCAATTTGGTTAAGTGTTTCTAATCGTATTTCACCTTCCACCCATGTCACCCACTTAACCCCCATGTCCCACCACATGTTTATCTTGGTTAAGTGTTACTTAGTTCATTATAACCGTAACCTTGTAAGACCTCCCACATTAGACACCCGTTTGCGGTTGCTGGATTTGTCGAGTGGGTCTGGGCAGTCTTATACCGCAAACGTGTCTAACCTCGTGTAATTACAACTGTTACGCAATTAATTTATGCCTTCGACCTCTCACATTAGACTACCATTTGTGGTTGCTGGATTTGTCGGGCAGGACCGGGCAGTCTTACACCACAAACGAGCCTAACCTCGTGTCTTAGGCATTTATTATTACACATTATTTCACCCTAATATGAATTAATTTTCCCTATTCAAATTTCCGATAATTTCCAAATTAATTATGTCCATAATTGTCACCTAAATTATGTCCATACTTTTTAGGTATAAAAATTATACCAATTAAGTCTCAATTTAATTATATGCTTTTAAAGCCATTTTATGCCAATTCACAATTTGCATAATTAGTATTTTTCCACTTGTCCCCACGCTATTCGTACGTTCAAATATGAAATATGTTAGAATCGCAAATAGTCTAACTTATATATATATATATATATATATATATATATATATATATATAAAGGAACATCACAACTTGCATAACACATAGAAATGGATCTAACTTGCAAATAGGAATTCTAACATAAAATTACATATCCAACAATTTGCAAAGACAATGTCATATAGAATCATGTATTTGCATAAACTACCATGGATCTAAATATAGATCAAAACATGAAATTGTGAACTTGCATATATAAAACTATGGGTCTCGCTTAACTTGCATATTTGAATATAATTTTCACCCAAAAATGTGAATATAGTTTTTCACCTAAACTTGCATATGGATTTCTACAACTTGCGTATGAATTTCTATAACTTGCATATGAATTTATCACATGATTTTTCATATAAACAAGCATATGTATGTACTTGATTCACATATAAACTTGTGTATAATTCACATATAGACTTGCATAAGATTCATATTCAAACTAACATACAATTTAACATCCCAAACTTGCATAAAATTTACATACGAATTAGCATTTGATTTAACATCCAAACTTGCATAAGATTCACACATGAATTAACATATGATTTAACAACCCAAATTTGCATAAGATTCACATATGAATATGTTTTAACATCCCAAACTTGCATAAAATGAATCAAATTAAATATGAAATAGATCTACAAAGTTAAACAACATCATGCGATTCAACAGACATGTTCTCATAATCCAATTACAACCCATCATAATTAATTTAATAATTATATTGTGAAAGAAATAGTACTCACAAAGATAGGTTAGAGAAGAGAATGATTTGTTCGTCTTTTGGATTGGAATTCTGACTTGTTAAATCCTAAGCTTTAGGAAGGAGACTATCCTAGGAGCAACATGGTGGCCATGAGACAAATTTTGTTTTGATTTAGGGTTTGAGTCTAGGCACTCTTTTATAGAAGTTTAAATCAACCTAAGCCGTTGGATCATCATAGGAACAATCCCAACCATCCATGACTAGATAGAGTTATCTAGAACAGCCACATCAGCCCTAATGACTTTGCACCGAGTCAGAAATCGTCGCATTTCAAATCTGCCCGGGGGGGAGGGGGTAGGTCGACCTGTATGGGGGGTCGAACTGGCCCTTGGGCGGGAGAATTCCCGCCCAGCCTACTCCCCTGTTTGAATTTGAATTTCAAATTTATTATTCTGAACTGTTTTTAATTTATTTGAATTTTGAAACTTCGGAAGGTCATAACTTCTTCATACAGAGTCCAATTCACGCAAACTCGGACTCTATCTCAAGCAGAATTCCGAGATGAACGCAATGGACCCATTTCCCTTAATTCTCACTTTAATAATTAAGTATTCTTAAATTTGTAAATTTTTATATTCACAGAAAATTCAGGGTGTTACACATGATGTGTTTCAATAGTACTTAATTATTGATTATAAAATATGCGACTTATTCAAAAAGACTGGGTTTAACCCGTTTTGAATATTTACTACGACGATTAAAAGTCGAAGCTGAAGACCGTGGTTGAAGACCGGAGGTCTTCACATCGTCTGGATGATTACTGATGTCTTGATTTGGAGGCATCCCAAGACAAGGTAATAAGTGGTGATCGTCCAAACGTACTTGGAGATTGATGGATATGCGAGAACCTCTCTCCTGTATTGGACATATGGGACGAGGAATAAAGTGTCTCCGGTTTCATGTAGACCTAGAACGAACTTGTAAATGGATGGTATGTCTGAGTTGTATTCCTTTATGCTGTATTCGTTGATCTCTGCTAAATAAATATATATATATATATGTTTGGTGGCGGAGAATTTATTCTCTTACTTAACACCCTTCTCTTAGACGTATGAGCTTAGAGGTTATATAGGCACAAATCAATGGTATGACATGGATTGACAACGTGGCATGCTAAGACGCAAATGACCAAGACTTTTGTTGAAAAGAAGAGTCTTGTGAATGATGATCAAAGCACGGATTTAGTTAGCATAGCTTTATGTATAACAATACTTCGCGAGCCTCACACCCCAATATAAACCAGAAATGGGAGCGAACTGCAGGGAGGAAATACGTTTCTTTCTAGCTAGAAGTGGTGTCATGGTATGGAGCCCAGACATTTTTAATTATGTGGATGATGGAATGAGGCGGCTCCGATTTGAGTCCCCTAGTGGCTCTATATTTACGCCCCATAGGGCGAGGAAACGTATTGTTTAGGCATTATTAATCCACTAAAGTATTTGTGGACCGACCCTGAAGATCCAAGGTGCAGTTGCGATTGATCCTGGGGCACGGGCTAGAGTGTCTCGAATTCGATAAGGACGATCCCTTGCCTTGGTTCATGATGGAAATCCAACTTCCAATACGACACTATACGGTTTTGATTGTATAACTAGTATGGCGACATAATATATGGTAGCTGTGTCGTCTATGATTGATACATTATGATTGAAATGTTATTGAAACATATATACACTAATAATAATATCAAATTTGTTTTATCGTATCAAGCATTTTTAACTATTATAAGGTAAAACTCTATCCTCTGGTTTGCGTTGCATTGTGTGATGGGACTTGAGTCTTATAATGGTTTCATTTTTCTAAAAAGCACTGCGTTGTTTTCAATAATTACTTTATTTATGCACTGGCAATCCAATGGAGTAAACTCATTCCGCGTTAGCGGCGTGGTCCTGTGATTAACCTTATTATTAAATAAGTTAAGTAAGATTTCTCATACCAGTCCCATGACTGACTCGTAGTTTGTTTCCCTTTGCAATATCGGGTGCCCTTATTTTCCACACGGGCAGTCGAGTAGCTTATTTTGCAGATATTTTGAGCAGGATTCTGGATCGAAGCTTAAAGCTGTGTCTAGAGCATTGATAGTCTTCTGCTGTGTTAGTTTAATCGTTTCTGTTGCATTGTATTACATTTATGGTAAATTAATCTCCCGCTGTAGTATTTTATTTTGATGTACTCTGATATTTTGTACTCTGATGTAACATTATTATAATGTTTATAAAAGTTTTATGTTATTTGTTCTGATGTGTTGTATGCCCAAAGTTAGCGTATGCAGGATTCGAACAGTCTTGATCGATTTAGCGGTCGATTAAGTCCGGGCAAAATCCGTGTCGTTACAATTTAGCTTATAAATAAAAACAAATGGTATATGTATTTAAAAATAAGAAAGGTGGGATGAAATGATAAGGACATATGTCATCAAATGAACCATATACATGTCTTTAAATTAAATGAAAGAAAGACACATAACCCTATTAGGTGTCCATGTGTAGAAACATCTTAAGACACCAAAGGGGCATGTGCTTACTTCCTAATGCTTGCATGATGAAAAGATGGACAAGTGTCCAAAACCAAATTACTAAACTAGCCTTAAAGAATGATATAAAAAGGGTAGAAATGTTCATTTGTTTTCACACACTCACAAAACAAAAGCAAAGTAAGATAAAAAGAAGGAGATTAGAAGGAGCCAAGAGAATAAAATTCAAGTTCAAGCTACAATTCTAAGGTAAGAAAAACTATTTGATTACATGTATTCATTTCATACTTTGAAGAAAAGATGTGAATATTAAGAGTGAATGATAGGGCTCCAATCCATGAAAATGACGTTCGGTAATTTGACCATAACTTCCTCAATTCTTGATGAAATTTTGATTTCTCTAATGATCTGGAATGCTTACTCAAAGACCTACAACTTTCAGGTTGACCACTTTTCCTAACTCGAAGGTTTATATACCTGAAATTTTGAAGGAAACTCAGGTAAAATTCTATCTAAAATGAACATATTGAAAATACCAAATGTTGTTGAATTTTATATATCAAATTGATAAATAATTTTAATTCTTTCTTTTCATGATAATTAAGTTGACAAAGAAAGCTTCTTACAGTTGAAAATTTGAAGTAAAAAACAATACCTATTATGGACAAATAGAATCAAACAATTTGCCGAAAAACTGATCAAAAAACTGAATTTCTGAAATTTGAAACACTTTTGGAATATGAAATGCTTTTTAAATGTTCCTTACACTGAAGTGTAACTCAAACTAGAATTTTTAGTATCATTTCGGAAGCGCTATCTTTTATCTGAATTATTTATAAGGGGAAAAAGATTTACAGGAAAATACCCTGAAGGACAAAATGAACAAAAAATTATTCCATAAGGACAACAGGCTAAAATTTTGTCCATAAGGACAAATTTTAGTATAAACGGAGGAATTATGGTGGGCCCTTGAATTCCTCCCTTTACACTAAAATTTGTCCATATGGATAAAATTTTGCCTCCTTGTCTTTATGGAACATTTTTTTGTTCGTTTTGTCTTTGAGACTAAAAACCCCAAAATTTTATAAGGACAAATTGTTTAAAATTTTGCCACAAGGACAAGGGACTATTAATTTATACAAAAGGACAAAGTAATGCCTAGCCCAAATTCAATACACCTTATTTTCGTGTATGTTCGTCTCCATCAGCAAAATACTGCAGCTTTTACGTCTTTCATTTCAAATCGTATATTAATGTGATAACCCGGAAATCTGAGCCAATTTAAAATTTTTATTTTGGCGATTTTAATGAATTTTGAATATTTAAAATGGATTATTTTAAATAATAATGATGGAAAATTTATTTTCGACGAAGTTAAAACGAATAAATTTATTTTAATTATATAACGAGCGCGGTAGTTCGAAAATTCGATTTCAAAATTCAAATGAATGTACAGGATTCAAAATAAGCCAGATTTTAGCGAAACCAAAAATATTAGAATATATTTGAAAATATCTTTCCAACGAATCCGAAAAATTGAAATTTCATATCGGGGTTAAAAGTTATGCCCAGTCGAAAATTCAGAATAGTCGCTATGGAATTTTGGCCCTTAAAAATGGAAATTTTGCAAACGGCCTCTGTTTTCAACGAAACCACTTTTGTTGGATCCGGGATGTCAAGTTATTGCTAGGTTTTAAAATTCATAATTTTTGAAAGCAATATGTGAGCATGGCAAAAGAAAACGTGTTTTGACAGTTTCTGTCAATTTTGATCGACCAGAAAATGGCCGTGTTTCAAACGATCTTCAAATTTGACAAAATTAGTTCTGTTAGGACCGTATCATCAATACGAAGCTAGAAATAATTTTTTTGGAATTTTTGAGGTCCTTATGTGACCCCAGTAAATTGAAATGTACGTTTAAAATTCAATATAATGATTTAAATGTTAATTTAAATGAAAACTGATCGAAACGATCGAATCATCTTACGATACATATCCCATTGTGTTCGGAATGGGGGTAATTAGCTAAGGATGACAGTCGGTGGGTCTTGTTTGGAGGTCGAAATAAAAAGTTACTTTTTGGATTTAAAATTAATATATATATATATATATATAAGCCCCCCCTTTTCCTCATCTTCCAAGTCAACGCCCCCCTTCTCAAAACAGATCGAAATAAGGGGAAAAAAGCACGATACTGACGGAGCCATGCCCCCCTTCGCGATCAGCGCCGCCTACTGGTGGAGTCGCCGCCCCCTCCTTTTGCGCGCCGCCAGCGCTGGCGTTGCCCCCCCTCTTGCATCTCCTCTTCCACCTTCTCCTCCAATCCGACTTCCCCCAAATTCCTTAGCCCATTCGAACGCCCTTCCTCCTGAACGGACCCGCAAACCCTAGCCGGAAGACCACTGAACTCCGGCGCCGACTACCGCAACAACCCCCCTCCCCCCTCGACAGCAGCTCCAACTCCCTTCCTCCGTGAATCAATGAGTTTTCTTCCCCCTTTCCTTATTCTATTTTATTTTATTTTAAAACTGAAAATAACATGATTTTAAAACTGAAGTTAGAATTGTTTTTAAATTATATATACATCATATTAAAAATTTGGGTTTTATTTATATGAATGAAAAGGAAGTGGTTTAAATTAAAAATAGAATTCTTATGTGTAATAATATAAAAAGTTTAGATTTTTATTATATATAAAGCTAAGATTTTTACTATAATTAAAGATAAGATTTTTAATAATATAAAAATTAGATTTTATCATAGTAAAGATAAGATTTTTATCATAGTAAAGACGATGTTTTTATATATAGAAAGGCGGGATTTTTATATATGAAGCGAAATAAAAATTCGATCTTTATATAAGAAGTAGAAATGTAAAAATATAATTTTTATATAGAAAGAAGCGTTGTAAAATATAAGAAATTGAAATAAAAATATTATTTTTATTTATTAAGATAAAGCGATAAAATTATGATTTTTACTATGAACAGCGGGAAAAGATGGCGATGGTATCGACTGAAATCAAAACGAAACCCGAATAGTTCAGAAGGAAAGCACGGAGGAGTGGAACCCTCGGTGAGAACTCCTCACTTTTATTTTATTTTCTAGTTGAAATACTTACTAGGATGCAGACGGTGCTTAGCAGCACCCGACACCCGTCGTCCACATACCATGGATGACTTGTTTGTTTGATTGATGTGTTGTGAAAATTGATTGTGTGTAGTGGAATGAAATAAATTATTTTATGGTTAAAAATATAATTTTTAACGTGTATATAAAATAAATATTTATAAACAGATCGGACGATTTGTTTATGTACACACATTTGACTAATATGGATTGGGACGTAAATTTTACACATCGCCCAACTGCACAAATAAAACCTGTGTTTGATTGTTTGAAAACCCCATACGGGTAGTGGGGTGAAATTGGCCATACACTAGTCCCAATAATTAGCTGTATGTCGATCGATTGATTGACCGACTGTTATAAGTGTTAAATATTTATATTTGATGCTTATGTAGTGTAGAATGCACTTTGGGTGATGGTTGACTGTGTTTGATTGTTGCAGTGTACGTATGTGTATGAAATCCATATAAATCACATTGTATGGTAATTGACTGTGTCTGATTCCAGTTCAGAAAGAAAGTAAAGTTTTGAAATAACGATTATTTTAAAATAACGAATATTTTTCAAATAATATTCAGAAAAGAATCAAAATTTGATTTTGATGTCCGATTTTGGGATGGACACGAATATATTTAAATATATATAGCCGTGTCGATTAGATTGATGCTATTTTGACGTGAACGATATTTATATCGATTTTATTCATTTTTATAATGAATATCGAAAAGGAATTGATTTCAAAATATAATGTTTTGAAAATATTATCATTTATATATCGATGATATGGAATATTCAATTTTGATTAGAAATTGAATATGAAGTTGGAATCGTTTTGAAAACGAATTTAAAACGATTTATAAAATACGTTTTAAAAGGAAATCAACGAAATATTATATATATATATATAATATAATGGCCTGAATAGAACGCGCCGCGCTGCGGCAGTTCGCGAATTTCGACCATTGATTCGAATGGATATTACGGGAGATCCAACCGTCGGATTCCCCTAAAACCGGAACCATTGGGTTCGTATCGAAAAGAGCTTTCTAACGAATATTAAAGATTTGAAATCTAACGGTTGGATTTGGAATTATGTCCAAATAAAATTTGGAAAAGGTCGATGTAAGTGCAGTTCAATGGCCGTTTATGGAAATTGACTGTACGGGCCTTGATAAAATTATTAAAAATAGTAATAATTTGTGTAAAATCATAAGAAATGATCTGGAAAGAATTGGGATGAAAAACTCCATTTTTGAAAAGATAAAAATATATTTTTATCGAAATGAACTAGTTTTGAACTAGAATTATAATCCATTTATTTTTGAAATAAATAAATTGGATTTGAAAGGGTTTTAAAAGTAACTAGAATTTCCAATAATTGAATTGGAATGGATTTGAATCGAAATTGTCTTTGGAATATTTCGATGTTGGATTTCATGATTATACAGATATTGTTATGGAAATTTGAAAGACATGTTTATATTGTTATTTCCAATACGATATTTGTTGGTCATAGAATTTGATATTGAATATAAGCCGATGTATTTTCTATTCAGAGCCTTGTTTTTAATATCAAATGAGATTTGGGTTTGTCGTAAATGGTGTCTTCATTAACACTGTTCTTAAACCCAGTTGGGAAAAGGATTAAATCTTTTTATTTAGATTTAATGAAGTATACCAATTAAATGGTATTTGATTGGAATTGAATTTGAACTGATTTTAGGGTTTATCGTCAACGGTGTTTTAAATAACACTTGTTCTTCAACCCGATAATTAATGGAATATGAATTGGGTTTATCATGAACTGTGTTTTAATGACATTCGTTCTTTAACCCGATTTACAGTGAAATGTGATTTGGAATTTATAAATCTTTTGTTAGGATTTAAAGGACATTTTCCAAAGTAAAGTTTTCCAATTTAATAAAATAAATTGGAATGGAATGAAATTCGATTTGGTAATAATTGAAGTGAATTTCTATGGATGAGGACTGCTAATATATATGGAATTTAAAAGGCTTTGCCGTTATTCCATTTATATTGTTAGTCGGATATGGAAGTTTATATCGATTATATATACATCAATTTGTTTTCCATGAAGATTCCATCGTTAATGAAATGTGATTTGGGTTGTCGTGAATGGTATCTTTAATAATACTGTTCTTAGACCTAACTGAGTTAAGAAAATCAGAAACTAACTAAAGATTAGTTAAGTTGAATGATTTCCTGGGTATTGATCTGATGTTGGTTTCGGCCTTCGGGGTTATTACTTAGGTAATTGTTCACTTGCTAATTTACGGTTAAAGGCTGATAGAATGGAATGTGATTTTGGGTTTATAGTGAACCGTGTTTTAAATGACATTGGTTCTTTAACCAAGTTAAAGACAGGATATGATTTCCCAAGTTAAACAATCATTAATATTGATTTTTGGGAAGATTAAAACCAAGTGGAGTTTTAATGAATCTTTAATTCGATTTAAATGATCGAGAATGGAGTATCACCAGTTTTGCTCCAGGCAATAGTCAAATCTTTAATTAGATTTGAACGTGAAATGGTAATTAAATTTACCGATAACACCGTGGTGTTAGATATGAAGTATTACTAGTTTTACTTCATGGGATGAATAGGTTGGGATTGGGAAATTAAAACAAATGATTACTTCGGTAAGGTTCGTTAATCCCGACTAGTTTGGATAAACCATAATTTGGTTTGAATTGATATTCAAAGGAAGATTAAAGAATAAATTTAAAGAATTTATCTTTGATAAAATTAATGGGAACCTTTCCCAAAGTATAAGAATGTTTGAATAAAAGAATATTCTGAATTGGAATGAGGCGTATGTTGTGTTCGTGTAACACTTGCGAGTTATTCAAAAAGACCGGGTTTATCCCATTCTGAATAACTGATTCGACGATGTGTCGAGGATGAAGACGTTGGTCGAAGACCGGAGGTCTTCACATCGTTTGGATAATTACTGATGATCTTGATTGGGTTATACACCTAAGAGGAGGGAATCAGTTGGTGATCGTCCGGACGTACTTGGAGATCGATGGATATGCGAGGTATGAGGAGCCTCCGGTTTCGTTCAAACCCAGAACGAACTTGTATGGACTGTGTGTTTGACATTGGATTTTTCTCTGTGTTGATTGATCTCTATTAAATATACATCTACCTGGTGAAGGGGAATCCATTCCCTTGCCTCACCCTGCTCTGAGACGTACGGGATCATAGGTTGTATATCGATAGACATCAGTCGCATGGTGTGAATTGCCTATGTGGCATGCCTAAGAGGCAAATGATCAAGGCTTTTGTTGAAAAGCAAAGTCTTATGGGTGATGATCAAAGCACTGCATGTGTGGCATAGCTTCGTGTAACGTTAATTCGCGAGCCTCACACCCCGGTTGTGAACCAGAAACGGGAGAAGACATCAGGGAGGGCATGTGTTTCCTTCTAGCTAGGGTGGTGTCAGTGACCTACCATCCCTGACATTTATATTATTTTCACCTGTGTGGTTGTTGGCTTGCGAGGCGCCTCAGAAATATCAGTGACTATGTGGAGCCGATGGAGTCATAGAACTCATTTACGCCCCAAAAGGCGGGGAAACGCAGTGTTCAGGCATTTTAATCCACATCGGTGGACCGGCCCTGACGATCCAAAGGCTTAACTGAGTACTTGCCTGAGACATGGGCTTGATTGTCTTGAATTCGGTAAGGACTATCTTTTGCCTTGGTTCATGATGGAAATCCAACTTCCAAATACGACATTGTTCGGTTTTGATTGTAAATATATATGGCGACATGATATATGGTACCCACACCTCCTAGGATTGATACATTTATATTTGAAGTTGTTTTATACACTATGCACTTATAATAGTATCAAATGATTTGTTTTAACGTACTAAGCATGTTTGGCTATTATAAGGGAAAACCCTATCTCCTGACTTGCGTTGCATTGTGTGATAGGACCTGGGTCTTATAATAGCTTCATTTTTCCAAAAAGTATTGCGCTGTTTTGATATATGCACTGGTATTCTTGGGAGGAAACCCGTTCCGTGTTATACGGCGTGGTCCCTTGATATACCTTATTTAAAAGTAAAGTTTTAAATAACTGTTTTAGTTCTCACACTAGTCACATGACTGACCTGGAGTTAATTGTTTTAACCTAAACTCTGGGTGCCCCTATTTTCCACACGAGAAGCTAGTAGTTTTGGTTTTGCAGATTCATATTCACAGGATCCTGGTTTACAGCTGGAACGGTATCCGGAAAGCTCTGTATCCATGTATCTCTTTCTGTTGTGTATCGTATTATTTTTCCGCTACATCATGTATTTAAATCTCTGATATTTTCTGATGTATATTATTTGTTTATACTCTGTATATTCTTGTATTCTGATGAATTGTTGTAATAAACAATGAAATGTTTCTCTGTTTGTGTTCTGATTGGTCATGTTCTCAAAACAATCAGGGGTTTCAAACGGTCTTGGTCGGCTTAGCGATCGATTCGGATCGAGCGAAATTCCTTGTTGTTTCATTTTGGTATCAGAGCTTTGGTTTACAAAGCTCGAGAACAAGACACATTAGAACCAAACGAAAGAATTCATCAAAGGTTGGATTAGTAATATCCAATGAGAATGACTCGTTAGAGATAGGATCAGTAGTATCCTAGAACGAGTGTGAAGAGTGATATTTTTAAAATAAAATTGAAAACCAATTTTGTTTTGAAAATTTAAACTTTGTTGTTCGTATTTGAATATTATTTTTATACTGATTTGGACAACTAAGTATATAATGATTTTGCGTATACGTCTGATCCACGTGTATTTGAATTTTTAATATACTGGATAGGTATAGAATCACACTCTAGTCGCTCGGAGACGATTCTAATGATAGTCTAGACATCATCAGCGTTAGTGTTCAAGTTCCGAAAGTGGGATTTCTATATGATTCCAATTGACTGGCGTGAGAACCAAAACTAGACAGGGATTATTGTTGTGATTTGGCATAAAAAATTTGATTTTTTGACTATATATAAAAATTATGTGTTTGAAATGATAATCAACTAATTGATTGATGGTTGTGTTGTATGATTATTTATTTAAATCAACATGTGAAAGAACAGTACATACAACCAAATTGTATCAAATTTTGAACTGTATTGAAAATTGTTTGGAATTGCATACATGTACATATATATGTGTGAACAGGTCATAGCAAGGAGGCTAGAGCAGAGGAATAAAATTGTTTGCCCGACAAATAGGTATATGTTTATTGTATTTCTTGGGGTTTTTGATGATTTTATGAGCCGATTGGCTAGCCACTTGGTTGTTTCTTTTTCTTTTTTGATTGGAGAGGCCTGTATGGCAATTTCGGGATTTTCCCGGTGCTCACGTGCAGGGGAGGTTAGGGCGAAATTTTTCGAAAATTTAGAGTGTTAGCCAAATTTTTGAAAAATTTGAAAAGTTCTTAGAAACTGAAAAATTGAAGAACTTAAGCCGTAATGAAAATAACGAAAGTTGAGTTGGTTTGTAAAACAACTTTCAGCTCCGTTCCTTTTCGGGGACGAAAAGTTTAAAGTGGGGGAGAATGTAATAACCCGGAAATCTGAGCCAATTTAAAATTTTTATTTTGGCGATTTTAATGAATTTTGAATATTTAAAATGGACTATTTAAAATAATAACAACGTAAAATTTATTTTTGATGAAGTTAAAACGAATAAATTTATTTTAATTATATAACGAGCCTGAAATGGCGCGGTAGTTCGAAAATTCAATTTCAAAATTCAAATGAATGTACAGGATTCAAAATAAGCCAGATTTTAGAAAAACCAAAAATATTAGAATCTATTTGAAAATATCTTTTCAACGAATCCGAAAAATTGAAATTTCAAAGCAGGGATAAAAAGTTATGTCCAGCTGAAAATTCAGAATAGTCGCTATGGAATTTTGGCCCTTAAAAATGGAAATTTTGCAAAGGACCTCTGTTTTCGACGAAACCACTTTTGTTGGATCCAGGATGTCAAGTTATTGCTAGATTTCAAAATTCATAATTTTTGAAAGCAATATGTGAGCGTGGCAAAAGAAAACGTGTTTTGACAGTTTTTGACAATTTTGATCAACCGGAAAATGGCCATTTTTCAAACGGTCTTCAAAATTGACGAAATTAGTTTTGTTAGGACCGTAGCGTCAATACGAAGCTAGAATAATTTTTCGGGTCCGTATATGACCCCAGTAAATTGAAATGTACATTTAAAATTCAATATAATGATTTAAATGTTAATTTAAATGAAAACTGATTGAAACGATCGAATCAGCTTACGATACATATCCCATTATATTCGGAATGAGTGTAATTAGCTAAGGACGACAGTCGGTGGGTCTCGTTTGGAGGTCGAAATAAAAAGTTACCTTTTGGATTTAAAATTAAAATAAATATATATATTTATATAAACCCCCCTTTCTCATCTGCCAAGTCAACGCCCCCCCCCCCTTCTCAAAACAGATCGAAATAAGAGGAAAAGAAAAAAGAAAAAAAAAACACGACACCGACAGAGCCATGCCCCCCCTTCGCGATCAGCGCCGCCCACCGGAGGAGCCGCCGCCCCCTCCTCTTGCGCGCCGCCAGCGCTGGCGTTGGCCCCCCTCTCTCGTCTCCTCTTCCCCCCCCCCTTCTCCTCCAATCCGATTTCCCCCAAATTCCCCAGCCCATTTGAACGCCCCTCCTCCTGAACGGACGTGCAAACCCTAGCCGGAAGACCACTGAACTCCTACGCCGACTACCGCAACAACCCCTCCCCCCCTCGACAGCAGCTCCAACCCCCTTCCTCCGTGAATCGGTGAGTTTTCTTCCCCCTTTCCTTATTCTATTTTATTTTAAAACTGAAAATAACATGATTTTAAAACTGAAGTTAGAATTGTTTTTAAATTATATATACATCGTATTAAAAATTTGAGTTTTACTTATATGAATGAAAAGGAAATGGTTTAAATTAAAAATAGAATTCTTATGTGTAATAATATAAAAAGTTTAGATTTTTATTATATATAAAGCTAAGATTTTACTATAATTAAAGATAAGATTTTTAATAATATAAAAATTAGATTTTTGTCATCGTAAAGACGAGATTTTTATCATAGTAAAGACGATGTTTTTATATATAGAAAGGCGGGATTTTTATATGTGAAGCGAAATAAAAATTCGATCTTTATATAAGAAGTAGAAATGTAAAAATTTAATTTTTATATAGAAAGAAGCATTGTAAAATAAAAGAAACTGAAATAAAAATATGATTTTTATTTATTGCGATAAAGCGATAAATATATGATTTTTACTATGAACAACGGGAAAAGATGGCGATGGTATCGCCTAAAATCAAAATGAAACCCGAACAGTTCAGAAGGAAAGCACGGAGGAGTGGAACCCTCGACGAGAACTCCTCATTTTTATTTTATTTTCTAGTTGAAATATTTACTAGGATGCAGACGGTGCTTAACAGCACCCGACACCCGTCGTCCACAGACCATGGATGACTTGTTTGTTTGATTGATGTGTTGTGAAAATTGATTGTGTGTAGTGGAATGAAATAAATTATTTTATGGTTAAAAATATAATTTTTAACGTGTATATAAAATAAATATTTATAAACAGATCAGACGATTTGTTTATGTACACACATTTGACTGATATGGATTGGGACGATAAATTTTACACATCGCCCAACTGCACAAATAAAACATGTGTTTGATTGTTTGAAAACCCCACACGGGTGTTGGGATGAAATTGGCCATACACTAGTCCCAATAATTAGCTGTATGTCGATTGATTGATTGACAGGCTATTATAAGCGTTAAATATTTATATTTGATGCTTATGTAGTGTAGAATGCACTTTGGGTGATGGTTGACTGTGTTTGATTGTTGTAGTGTACGTGTGCATATGAAATCCATATAAATCACATTGTATGGTAATTGACTGTGTTTGTTTCCAGTTCAGAAAGAAAGCATGGTTTTAAAATAACGATAATTTTAAAATAACGAATATTTTTCAAATAATATCCAGAAAAAGTCAAAATTTAATTTTGATGTCCGATTTGGGATGGACACGAATATTTTTAAATATATATAGCCGTGTCGATTAAATTGACGCCATTTTGACGTGAACGATATTTATATCGATTTTATTCATTTTTATAATGAATATCGAAAAGGAAATGATTTCAAAATATAATGTTTTGAAAATATTATCATTTATATATCGATGATATGGAATATTCAATTTTGATTAGAAATTGAATATGAAGTTGGAATCATTTTGAAAACGAATTTAAAACGATTTATAAAATACGTTTTAAAAGGAAATCGACGAAATATATATTATATATATAAAAAATAATGGCCTGAATAGAACACGCTGCGCTACGGCAGTTCGCGAATTTCGACCATTGACTTCGAATGGATATTACGGGAGATCCGACGGTCAGATACTCTAAAACCGAAACCATTGGGTTCGTATCGAAAAGAGCTTTCTAATGAATATTAGAGATTTGAAATCTAAAGGTTGGATTTGGAATTATGTCCAAATCAAATTTTGAAAAGGTCGCTGTAAGTGCAGTTCGATGGCCGTTTATGGAAATCGATTGTATGGGCCTTGATAAGATTATTTAAAATAGTGATAGTTTGTGTAAGATCATAAGAAATGATTTGGAAAGAATTGGGATGAAAAACTCCATGTTAGATATGAATGAAAAATCATAAGAAATGATTACAGTTAATGGCTGATGAATGGAATGTGATTTTGGGTTTATAGTGAACCGTGTTTTAAATGACATTGGTTCTTTAACCCAGTTAAAGACAGGATATGATTTCCCAAGTTAAACAATCATTAATATTGATTTTTAGGAAGATTAAAACCAAGTGGAGATTTAATGAATCTTTAATTAGATTGAAATGATCGAGAATGGAGTATCACCCGTTTTGCTCCGGGCGATAGTTAAATCTTTAATTAGATTTGAACGTGAAATGGTAATTGAATTTACCGATAACACCGTGGTGTTAGATATGAAGTATTACCAGTTTTACTTCATGGGATGAATAGGTTGGGATTCGGAAATTAAAACAAATGATTACTTGGGTAAGGTTCGTTAATCCCGACTAGTTTGGATAAACCATAATTTGGTTTGAATTGATATTCAAAGGAAGATTAAAGAATAAATTTAAAGAATTTATCTTTGATAAAATTAATGGGAACTTTTCCCAAAGTATAAGAATGTTTGAATAAAAGAATATTCTGAATTGGAATGATGTGTATGTTGTGTTTGTGTAACACTTGTTTATTATATACGCGAGTTATTCAGAAAGACCGGGTTTATCCCATTTTGAATAACTGATTTGATGATGTGTCGAGGATGAAGACGGTGGTCGAAGACCGGAGGTCTTCACATCGTTTGGATAATTACTGATGATCTTGATTGGGTTATACACCAAAGAGGAGGGAAGCATTTGGTGATCGTCCAGAAGTACTTGGAGATCAATGGATATGCGAGGTATAGGTGCCTCCAGTTTCGTTCAGACCCAGAACGAACTTGTATGGACTGTGTGTCTGGCATTGGATTTTGCTCTGTGTTGATTGACCTCTATTAAATATACATCTTCCTGGTGAAGGTGAATTCATTCCCTTACTTCACCCTTCTCTGAGACGTACGGGATCAGAGGTTGTATATCGTTAGACATCAGTCGCATGATGTGAATTGCCTGTGTGGCATGCCTAAGTGGCAAATGATCAAGGCTTTTGTTGAAAAGCAAAGTCTTGTGGGTGATGATCAAAGCACCGCCTGTGTGGCATAGCTTTGTGTAACGTTAATTCGTGAGCCTCACACCCCGGTTGTGAACTAGAAACGGGAGAGGACATCAGGGAGGGCATTCGTTTCCGTCTAGCTAGGGTGGTGTCAGTGACCTACCATCCCTGACATTTATATTATTTTCACCTGTGTGGTTGTTGGATTGCGAGACGCCTCGGATATATCAGTGACTATGTGGTGCCGATGGAGTCATATGACTCATTTACGCCCCAATGGGCGGGAAAACGCAGTGTTCAGGCATTTTAATCCACATCGGTGGACCGGCCCTGACGATCCAAAGGCTTGACTGAGTACTTGCCTGAGACATGGGCTAGATTGTCTCAAATTCGGTAAGGACTATCTTTTGCCTTGGTTCATAATGGAAATCCAACTTCCAAATACGACATTGTGCGATTTTGATTGTAAATATATATGGCGACATGATATATGGTACCCATGCCGCCTAGGATTGATACATTTATATTTGAAATTGTTTTATACAGTATGCACTTATAATAGTATCAAATGATTTGTTATAACGTACCAAGCATTTTTTTTGGCGAAGATAAAATGAAAATAACAGAAAAAGATATAATTTTACTATTCTACATGCCATCGGAAGGAATAATGAAGAACAAACGCCAAAAATGTCAAATTGGACTATACCATCTGACTGCAAAGATTTTGTATTGATGAACTTTGGATTTGCATCATTTATCACCCGAGATTTGATAGAGAAAAGAATAAAATAAGAGGTGGGAAAAAAGAAGAAACAAAATGAAGAGAATTTACCCATTCTTATAATCATGGAGATACTTTTTACATTTTTCTTTCCCAACAACCAACCAAAGCTACGATGGAGATTAGTATCATTCTTGTTGGACGTAGAGAAAATGAATGTTACCTCTTGGCGAAAAACAATCCAATTTTTTTTTACCAAATTCATAAAAAAATATTATCCATAAGCCTAGGAACATGTCCAGATATTCAATGCTTCCTTGGTAAGAAAAGTTATTTACAAAATTCTAATTTTCAAACATTACAATATAAATTCATGTTTAATTTTATTTTATTTTTTATACACAGTATTGCATGTATGGGAAGATGACACTCATTAAGCAAAGAAGAAACTTCAATAACACACTCCTACGTTTTGCAAGGTAGAATCTAAAGTCGATTGTCATCAAAAGTTTCTTAAATGTAGTAAAGCATGGACATGTATGAAGTTTAGATTTTATTTACTATTTCATCTCTATTTAATATATAAAACACTGTTTTTCAGAACTGATACCTCATACAACTCAAAACTGATACCTCGGTAACCTGTCATATTGATATTTTTAATAACTGATACCTAAATAATACTAAAACTGGCACCTTAAAACTGATACTTAAATAATACTAAAACTTCTACCTTTAAACTGGCACATTAAAACTGATAACTAAATAATGTAAAAACTGATACCTAAAAAACGTTTAAACCGCTACCTTAAAATTGACTCCTTAATCCTAATACCTAAAAATTAAATCTGATACCTAAATTATACTAAAACTGCTACCTTAAAACTGAGACCTTAAAAATGATACCTAAATAATTATAAAACTAACAACAATTTAATACCTTTTTAATGTTTCAAAATATGCAGGTTCAAGAAATAATGAATATTGAACCATGTGAGGCCAAGCTTTTGGAAATATCAAAATCATTAACAACAAGACCAATAAAAGGAATAGCCGTGGAGATTAAAAAAAGAAAACGTGATGAAAATGAAGAACAAATGGGTTCATTATAACAAGACGTCTCGATCAGAATATTAAAACTGCACATTCAAGATGTTGAAGACAAAAATAAAAGGTTAAATGACGAGCTAAAAAAAGAAGATTGAGAAAAAAGGTAGAAGAAGAAATATTCAAACTGAGACAGCAATTGAAACAATAAAAATCGTATTTAAAGATGAAAGAATATAGCAAAGAGCGGTTTCATAAGCAACAGTAGATGATTTATCAGTTGCAAACAAAGAAAAAGTTCAGGAAAAAGAAAAAATTGATTTGATTGCAAAATCTAGAGAAAAGTAAGTTTTCTAATTTTATTTGTCCTATTACATGTTTATTTAAATGTATATTTACTATTTTTTGTGAAAAAACGGTCAAGTTGCTTAGTCAAATGATGACGCAATAAAGGGAGAATGTGTTATTACCAAGGATATGCTGAAACAAGTTTTGGAATGAAGCTTCACAGAAGGCCAGGTAAATACTTTTATCAAATCATAACAAATATCTACCCAACTTCATAACAAACTGATACGCAAAATCTGTATCTTAAATAGGATAAGTATTGTTAACATGAAACTGATACTTAAACACATATCAAACTGATACCCAGAAACTTGAAATTTATTATTCAACCTATATAATATTGAAATTCATACCTTCAGAGATACAAAACTGCTACCTAATAGTTGTTACACTAAAAACTAATACAATGAAATGTATAAAACTGATACATAATAACTGTAAGACAAAAATCTGAAACATTCCAACATAAAGTACTGATACTTGACAAATAATAAATAAAAAATTGATGCTACAATATATCAAACTATCGTATAGCAAATGTGAACATTTCAATTTAATTTGTGTAACATTTTGTTTTCATTCATAACACGGATTATTGACCGATTCAGCCTAAAATGCGAGTTGGTCTGAAACAAATATGCAATGTCAACAACAATGACAGTAGGTACAATTTCAATACACAGTTATTAATTTTTTATGTGACTGAATTACTGATTAAATAATAACATGCACTTTGATTTGAATAGAAAGGCATAGCTGGAAAAAGAGATGGAATTATAAATCATTTAGTGATACCGTTCTTGGAAGATGCTCTCAGCAAGTTCACAGAAACTGTATACTTCTCAATGCATTATGAATATCATTGGAAACTTCTTACATTAATATATCCGACAATGGAATGGTCACACTTCGATTCTATGCGGCCAAGACATCCAAATGAAAGAAATAATCCAAGTTTGAAAGATGCCATAGCACCAGCATGGAAAATTTTCCAGATTTTTTTTTTTAAAAAAAAAGTGATACTAATGTGTACTATTTTCAAAGATCATAAGTTGAAAAAATATTACAAAACTTGGGGACGAAGCATAATATTCAAGATATGCAGCTTAAAGCAGCAAAAATCCATTAACTAGAATGTGCACAGCAACATTCCAACATGTACCTTTTCTGATGACTTTTATTTCTTACAAACATTCATTTGTATGTAGCAACTTTTGAAACTGATATTTATAGAGATTCAAACTGATACTAACATTAATTCAAACTGATGACCACGGATTAGGAAATAATGCCAATCATCACCATGTACACTATTAACACTGACATCACGATCAGCATACATCAATTCAACTTATACAATCACTTTATTTCAGTTCATAAAAAAATGCTATCTATTCATATAGTTAGTTAAAACTATCACTTTATTGATTGTTTCCGCAATTTAATCACTTATATCATGTGGCACAACAATTATTTCTAACCATCAAAATATTTCATTCATGCAGAGTTGGTTGTGGAATATACGTCATGATTTTTATGGTCTCAGAAAACAGAACTGAAATACCATTGAAAGTGACTAAAACAAATATGTTGAAAGAAAAAGCAAGAATTGTGTATGAAGTACTTACAGATACTGAATGGTGCTGGGATTTAGTTGAATTCACGTCTAGTTTGAGCAAAAGTAAATGAATACATTATTGAACATGGACAAGATGCAGCAACAATTTTAGACTAAATGTATTAGACTAAATGTGATTGATACCTTGAGCAACAGTTTATATGTAATTAGATTATGTTGGAAAGCAATGTGGCTCAAGTTGATGTTAATTCATACTTTTAAACTGTCTTGCATATCAGTTTTCCAAATTATATTTTGTACATATAAAGACTAATATTGATAATATATATGTTGATGGATGAAATATATTCATAATATTGTTTTTTTGCATGACAACTCATTGAATTGATACCAATTATAATGCAATAGTGATACTATGAAACTCATGTACATCTTAACTTTACAAAAAAACTGATACCTACAAAGCCATAAAACTGATACTCATAAACTGCAAGCAACAAATAACAAAAACCGGTACCTAACAATGCATAAAACTAATACTTATACATTGTGAAGATGAAAATAATAAAAGCTGGTATCTACAGAGTTATAAAATTGATACTTATAAACTGTACACAAGAAAATAAAAAAAACGGATACCTACTGTGATATAAAACTGATACCCAGTCACCATAACCAAAAAATAACAAACAAAACTGATACCTGCAAGAGAGTAAAAATGATACTCATAAACTGCAAAAAAGAATATAACTAAAATTGATACCTACCAAGGCATAAAACTGATACCTGTAGACTGTAAGCAAGAAAATAACTAAAACTGATGTCTTCAGGGATATAAAACTGATATCCAGTAGCTGAAACAAAAAAATAACACATAAAATTGATACCTACAGGAGAGTAAAACTGATACCCAACACAAAAATTTGCTACCACTGATCATAAAACTTTATATCCTATCATACCAACAAGACAACAATGTAACAATAAAATGAAAACGCTATGATATGAAAATTTTCTATAAAAACTATGAAAGATTCAGCACATTTCCAATGTATCATACACCACTTTGCTTATATATACAAGTTTATTTGAACAAAAAAAAAACTAAAAATACATGTATTCCCTAAAACAAGTCTAAAAAATCACATATTATTAGAAGCATGACAATTATGCTTGTTATGACCATATTGTTTGCACGTGCGATTTCTATTATTCTTGTTATGAAAAAAATGCAAAACCTCATTTTCGTTTTATAGATGGTCTACCAGCTCCACATTTATCCTTGGATGACCTAATCACTGGTTGAATTAACAATGGGTTTGTCATAGTTAAGTATGGGATTAACAATATTATAATACAAAGATCGATAAGCATCTACTATGAAATAGTGTTCAACGAAATCATAAACATTTAATTTCACTTTGTTAATGCATTTTTTTGCATGAGCACAAGGAAATCCCCTCACTCTCCACTGATTATAATTGTAATTTCAATCCTTGAGATCAACACGATGAGGATTTGAGATTACACTTCAAAAGGAAATTCAAAAGATTTGTAAACATCCCATCTGAAACCTTCTTCAACCAACTCCTTCAACCAATTTTCCATATTAGGGAATAAAATCGTATTTCATAAATGACATTCCTCTCTCTTTTTAGCCATTTGCTCCATAATTTTAATACGTGTTTCATCCAATCATGACGTAATAGGTAAGGCCCTTTCATCTAAAATCCAAATATTAAAACTTTTAGCTACATTAGAGCTATATTCCTCATATCGTTTACCCCAAAAAAAAGGTCAGCCCACTTATCAAATGGTTTATATTTCAAAAAATTCACAGCTACACTTCCATCAATTTCCCAAAATTTAGAATGTACATCATTATATCCGTACACATTAAATGCTCTAAAACATATCTTAAACAACTCAATAATTGAAATGTTTGCATTTCTGGACTTAACTACTGATAGCAAATTTTATTCCATATGAAGGTAACAATAACTATGAAATATCATTGGTAAAACCGCATGAACACCAAAAATTAAACATTGATGATGACCTGACATAAAAACCAAACTCCGATCTTGTTTAAGCATTTCCTTCAAATGACTTAAAACCATCTCCAATGGGCCACATTTTCTATAGAAACTATGACTATTGCTAAAGGGAAGAACCCTACGAAACAAATTCCAAAATCAAAAATAAACAAAATTCATGATCATAATTAAAACTGCTACCATCTGACATTAAAAAGTGTTACCTAATAGCTGTAACATTAAAACTGATACCTTCTGACAATGAAAACCGCTACCTTATAGTTGTAACATTAAAACTGATACCTTCAGACATATAAAACTACTACCTAATAGCTGTAGAGTAAAAACTGATACCTTCAGACATACAAAACTGCTACCTAAGAGTTGTAGAGTAAAAACGGTTACCTTCAGACATACAAAATTGCTACCTGCTAGCTGTAACACTAAAAAGTGATACCATCAAATATATACAACTTATACATACTAGCTGAAAGACAAAAAGATTGATACCCTCCAATATACAAAATTGATACCTAACAAATAATAACTAAAAAACTGATACTACAACATAGCAAACTGATATTCAAAATAAACAATAATAACATCATACTTTGATTACCATTCTTTGCACTAGCACCCATCAATACACCAAGCCTCCCCTTCTAATGAGTCCCATCTAAAAATATCATAGGTCGACAATACCTAAATCCAAGAATACAAGAACCAAAGCCAACAAACACTCTCTCAAATTGATTTGTAGAAGGGTTAACGTCCATGTCAACATAAGAACCTGGGTTATGATTCTTTAATGCCTCTAAATACCAAGTCAAATCATTATAAGACATTGCATCATTACCATACAATTCCATTAAAGAAAGTTGTTTCCCGCAGTAAGCAAAAGAGTAAGACAACTGAAGATTGAACTCTCTACAAAATCAGCAATAACATCTTTAGGTTTCATACTTGGATGATCTCGAATTTCATCTATTATCAAAGATTTAACAAATGAGATAGAAAGATGAGGATTGTTCAAATTTCTAAGACTACCACCACAAGAATTCTCAACAATCAAAGTTCAAATAAAAAACCTACTAAGATGCCCGGAATCACAAGAAGCATGCACTTTAAATGGACATTCAGTTGAAAACGAAAACTTTTGTAATCCCAGTAAAACTATTCTTAAGAAAACGTAACACATGACCCATTTGAATTTGGTATGCCATTAAGAATTTTTTAAAGTCGTTGGCCCATACAAAACAAAAACCAATAAAATCGGAAATTATTAGTACAGAACCTCTTTTCATCAAGTCTTTCAAGTAACTTTTCCTATACATGACAATGTTTGAACCTAAAGATAAACTAGACAAAGAAGGCATTGAAACATTAGTTGAAAGTGAAAAAGAACCATAACTGATGTCTTCCACTTGAAAATCTTTCAACTTAACTTAAAAAAAACACTCTTCTTATGTAGTTGAAAACAAACAATGTTGTATATAACGGTGTTGTATACACAATTATACGATTTTTTGTTTGATGATAACAAACAAATATTTTTTGAAATGTGTTTGTTACTGTACTGTTCTATATATACATCAAAGGCAGGAATATAATATTTATATTTAAATAGAATACGACTATACAGACATTCATATATTCATACAGTATTTTATGTAAATTGAATATTCTATTTCAACATTCAAACAGTACAGCTATTTAATACTCCACTATTTAAATATATTCACAGAATATTTGTACTTGTAAATTGACTGAATGAAATAAACAAGTATGTTTGACTACAATAAAGTGATATTTTATTTCAAACTAATTTGTTTACTACAAATAACAGTACAATTCATATATACATACATTTTTCACTGTCTGACTCATATAGAGATCACTCTACACTCTTTGTACATTCATTGTCATTCACTCTGTACAATTTCATTTTACACACATTCACTATCATTTTTCTCTTGTCTTGTGTTTTCTGAATGGTTCACTATCAGTTCAGTCACTGTCTTCTGACTTCAGTCTTCTGTCTTCACAGCATCTTCTCAGTCAGTCCAGTCATCACCTGTTTACCTGTCACATGAAACATAAACACAGTACACTACAATAGAAATAAAACTGTATACGCGCAAATATAAATTTTATTTTTAAAATTTTTATTTGCCTTAGATTTCTGGTGTGTTTCTCATCATTTTTCATGACTTGATCTGATTTGTGTCTAGTCAATTTGTATATGTATAGTACAGGGAGAAGAAATCTTGTCTGATGGCTGCATATACACACGTGTATAGATATACACTTGTGCACTGCCTCGCCAATCAGAATGTACTAGCGAGCAACTACGGAGCAGCCACATGGACCAAGCTCGACACAGTGAAATGGACAAGTGAACACAACAACCAAGGTGTCGAGCCAAGAATATTAAATCATGTACAAAGCAGCTCGACACAAATGGCCGAGGTAACACAAAATCATGCAAGATAAATGGTCGAGTTCACAACGGCAATGATATAGAGCCAAATAACAATGAAAATCAAGCATGTGGACTAGCAACACAGCAAATGTTAAAAATAGCATGGAGTCGAGCACAAGGCACACTGCCAGTTACAAGGTGTAGACAAGTATGTATGGTGGATTATCACATGCCAGCATGCCAAGAGAATGTATGAGAATAACTCAGCCATGTCAGCATTAACATGCAAGACAGCAAACATAAAAATGTAAAGAAACAAGGTTCAGATTCATATGAAAAAGTTCAAGCCAAGGTAAGACAGCATGGACTAGCATGATCAAGGCAATTTAAGACTTTCATAGTGGTCGATCTACAAAATGGTTCATAATGGTGGAATTTTAAGTATCAAAGCATAAACAACTATGTACATGTCTCAACATGGTCAGAAAATAGATATACATGGGTCTGCATGGTCAAAAGTGCAGTAGTGATCAATTTTAAGTGAACTAAATGGAGCAGTGAACACATGCTCAAGTGTAACATACAAATAAAAGTCCAACCAGCATGGAAATGGTTGAACCATGTAGCTCAGCATGGTACAAGTTTCATAAGGAGCAAGTTTCAATCATGCATGAACATGGCAGGGAATGTATACAGCAATGGGAGAGAATAAGTGCAAGCGAAACATGTGCAGCATACATATACAGTAAAGGTAGTCGAGCCAGCAAAGAGATGGTGCAGCTATATATGAAAAATGGTGTGGACAGTCTCAACAAAAATGGTTCAACAACAAACCATGGCCAGTGAGCATGTGTAAGTGCAAAAACAATGCAAATATGTGCCAGTAATTGTGAAGCAAGCATCCACACTGGCATCCGAATATTTGGCGTCTTAGCAACAAGTTTTTTTTTTGAAAATCAGAGCACAAATATGGTGAGTTTTCGACATTTTCCAGAAATGGGAAATCTGTGTTTTTAAGGCAAGTTTTCAACAAAATCGAAATACATTTCTTTTATGGCAAATATTCATTTTGGGCAAGAGAATTTTCGAGACGAAATTCCATAAATCAAATTTTTGATCACACAGTGGACAAAAGAAAACATATCAGTGAAGGTTTAAATGCTAATATTTCTTTCCAGAAACTCGGTTTGTTCATCTGTAGAAAATCAGCAAGGATTTATTTACAGCAAATACTTTTCCTGTTTTTCCATAATATCTTCAATCACACAAGGACTAAAAGGGAACATTTTTAATCTTCCAGAGATTGTTTTACAATGAACATTTCAGGGAATCACATTAATCAAATCAGGAAAGCTATCAAAGCCAATTTTATCAAAGCCGAGAATTCAAAAGGGAAAGCCATGCAAAATCAGACCGAGCAAATTAGTGGAAAAATTCACAACAACTTATTCAAGTAAATTCTTTTTTAATCAAGGTCATAAATTCAATCACGCAGTAAAAAGGGAAAGTAGCCAAATCAAATCAAGTCACATGTTTTGAAATCAGAGATGTTTAAGGATTTCTAATCCTACTTAACAACCTTATCATCACAGGCATGAAAAAAATCAAAAATCAACCCATCAATTCAGAGCAAGAATTAAATAAATTCAGGAGCAACTCACAAATTTCAGCAGAGCTCGATTGCAACCCCAAATTAGAGTAATCGAAGAAGAAGAATCAACTAATTCAAGCTTCAAGAGAATTTCCAGAACATCTTTTAATATCACGATTTGATTTTGGGGGATTCACAGAGAAACCCTAGTCCAAGCCGCCATTTTTGTTTTCCAGAGAGATCGAGATAAAAAGAAAAATAAACGGGTGCACTCAGATGCAAATGAGCTGGCCAAACTAATGAGCCATGTTTTTCAAATGGAAAGGGGATGACCCCTTATTTTAAATCCTAGGGTTTTTGTGTTTTTCTTTTGATGTTATTTTAAATTTTTTTTTACAATTCTGAATAGTTCTAGAGTTTGTAAAATCTAGGGGGATCCAGTCAGGGTGTTGACTGATAGTTTACTAGAATCTGTAAAAAACTAGGTTTACGTGTTACAGGTTTGTAATACGGGAAAATCTGGTCGAGGGGATATCGTTCAGTCTAGGGTTTTGAGCGTAGGGTTAGTACAGGAGTAGGGAGTGCGAGTTTACAGTGTCTATAAGCAGGATCTGTTATTAACTCCTAGTAGAAACCTTAGGAATGCAATAGTAGGCAGGAGTTTGCCGAAGCTGGGTATATCTGTGTGTTATTTCCTTTCTGTTTTTATTTCTGCTGTATTCTGTGATATGTTTTTTTTATTTAAATATCCTGTCAGTTTTCTAACTCAACGAAAAACTGTGATAAACCATATTCACCCCCCCCCCCCCTCTAGGGTTAATCTAGATCCAACAAGTGGTATCAGAGCTGGTTTAAGGTAACAGCATGATAGGTGGTTCTCGCTGTATGACCATGTGGCGAAGTATTGACTCTTGCCCCTACATGCCCATGGGTGGTTGTCTGTGTCAAGAGGCAGGACGTGAAACCAGTGTCTGAGGTATCTTTGGTGGCCACCGGGGTGATTTAAAATTCCTTGTAAATAGAGACGCCATGTGGTATCAGAGCAGGTTATTTCATTAACTCTAGAGTCATAGGTCATCCTAGTTGTCAACCGATAGAGAGTCAGTCCAGTTCATCTCCAACTATTTTCGATGGAACAGATTTTTTTAACTGAAAAACCAAAATGGAATTTTATTTAAAATCTTTTAATATTAAATGTTGGGATTTGGTTATCAATGGGTTTGATAGTGTGGATATTACTTTCAATGCTTGTGCTATGAAAATTATATTTGATTATCTTAGCACTGAACAGTTTAATCTTATCTGTCATTGTTTATCTGCACAGGAAATCTGGAGAACTCTTAATGCAAAGTATGGACCAATAGACAACAGCTGTTCAAAACCCCAGGATAACAACTCAGATTCAGATTTATGCTTAACAAGTCATGTAGATGAAACTTCAGATGGATCAGATGATGGAGAATTAACAAATGTTGAAGCAGAGAATTTTTTTAATATGAAGATCTGGTTTACATGTGTCTTAATTTAACGAAATCTGTTGATAAACTCCAACTGAAAAATAAGTCTCTGAAATCTAAGAATTTTGAGTTGACCAGCAAAATTGATGATTTGGAATCACAACTTGAATATGTTAAAAATTCTTCAAATTCAGTTTGCAAAAATTGTTTGAAATTGAAAACCAATCTTGTTCATCTCAATAAAAATATTCAAAAGTTTGAAGATGAAATTTTGATCTTAAATGAGAACAAGACTGAGTTATAAAATTTGAATAACCTTCTGCAAAAGGAATTTGAAAATTTTAAAACAGATATAAATTCCAAATTTGAAATTGTTGAAAAAGAGAACTTGTGGAAATCAAATTTGATTTTAGTAGAACTTGAAAATGAGATTGAAAAATCCAAGAAAATTGAGTCTGAAAAGCAAAAACGATTTGAATATGAAATCATGGAATCCCAAGCCAGAATTAAAACTCTTAAAGATGAAAACTTGGTTTTAAAATCTGATTTTGAAAGATGTAAGATCACTAAAAATCATTGTTCATATTTAATGAAAGAAAATAGTGATCTTAAAACTAAAATTCAACAACTTAAAACAATTTTGGCTAAATTTTCTAATGGTGAAAAATCTCTGAATATGTTGTTGAAAAATCAATTTTCATCTGGAAATAAAAGTGGGGGCTGGGCTTTGGAAAAAATAATGTTTTTGAAAAAAGAAATTCAAATGATTTGAAAAGTCCCTCAAACTGCTTTGGAAATAATTGTTTTGACAATTTGAACTTTGATAATTCCAAAGGATTTTTGAATCAAAAGCAAAATGTGAATTTGTTTTGTAATAAATATCTTAAACATTCTTGGATCCTAAAAGGAAATGAAACGGGCTTTGTTAAGTTTAAACATATTTGGGTTCCTAAGGGTACAAAGGTTAATTTTGATGGTTTGTTATACAAACAAATTTGGGTACCAAAAGTGGTCAACATATTTCAGAGTGGTTTTACAAATTTTGTTAGACCACTTGATTCTCTCAACAGCTAGGTACCAGTGAAGGTTGAGGAACTGCTATGCTGAAAAGAGATTGATTTCAAGCTGTTCTATATTTCTGTATTCTTTACAGTTCCTTGGCCAATACTGTTAAGTTAGAGATTCTGTTTTACATTGGATTCTAGTATGATCTCTAAACTCACCTTTGTAAATATTCTCTTTTCTTATTTTCTTGTTTATTTCTTCTTCTATCTTCTTCTATTTTTGTTTTATATTTGATTTGTTACTGTCATATCATTGTAACTTCTTATGGGGCTTCATTAACTTCCAATTGCAGTATTCATGATCTTTTGGAAATTCGCTTTGTTTTGATAGAACTCTAATGTTTTTTTTTTCAGATCTCGAATCTAATCTTGTAAATTTCTACAGTTTTTTTTGAAGTCTATTTTTTGTTTTCTGAATTCATAACAGTGTTGATGCATTAATATCATATCCTGAACATTGTCATTTTGAATTCTAAACTTTTGAAGATCTGAATAATTAATGAAATTTCACACACTTATGTTGTTTTGAGTTTCTTTCAATTCATTATGGCAACGCTTAAAATATTATACTCATTACAGTACACTGCTTCTTATCATTCATGATAATTTCATTGATTTTCGGATTGGCTTGAATCATAGTGATACATCTTTAATTTCACCTTTATTCATGATTATTATGGTTGAAATTTGTTTGCTTGAAATCATCTGAAATCCTTGATATTTTGAATACCACACACCTCTTAAATTTGAAATTATCAATCTTGTGTGACTAATTCATTATATCTCAAAACTTTACATTAATTCAAGTGATTTCAAATAAATTTCCTAGATCATGAATATCCTTCAAATTAGATGTAAATGATCTGAATATTCTTTATACTTGTCAAAAATATTTGTGAAAATTCTTTTGAAAATATGGTCATAAGTATCACTGTTATTCCATGATTATTTGATTTGAATATATGTTTGTTTAAAATCATTTGAAATTATTGATTTATTGAATCTCACACATAATTTTGAATCTGAAATATAACCTGGTGTAATTGATTCGGTAAGTCCTAATACTTTCACACTTCTTCAAATGATTTAAAATAAAGTATATTATTTAATCTGGGATCATGAAATATTTTTTGTGACCATCATCTTGACTTGTCTGCTTGGAAATTGTCTTTGTACTGCTCTGATACTGTTCTTAGATAACTGCTTACTTTTGATCTGTCTGCTGCTCTATGCTAAATTTGTCTGCTTGGGCTTTGAATTTCTGTTGTCTGTGATATCTGGTTTGTCTCCAGTGTCTTGTTACATTTTCCATTAATACAGACACCAATTGGTATCAGGATTTTTTTTAAACCCTCTTGTCCCGTATAGCTCTTCATTTTTCCTCTTGTAATGGATTTTCAATTTTAAAATTATTTACTAATTATTCATTCAGAAATTGAAATCTATATCCAAATTGAACTTTATTTATAATTCATCAAAATTATTAACAGATTTTGAGATTGTGATGAATTGTGACTGCAGTATATTTCATAACAAGAGGAGATTTTATTTAGATTTTCATGACGGTTGAACATATATTATAATATCTTTGAATTGGCAATTATTTCACGACCATCTCTTTAGCTATCATCTTTCCGCCATCCATGATAATTTTATATTAATGTGGAGATTTAATATATTTTAAAATCATCTTAAATAAACAATGAAAATATTTGTGATAGAAATGGGACTATGCTGTTACTTAGAATTAGTGATATTTGAAAATTTTCAACGATTCCAGTACAGTCGAGCATATTTCATAATATAATTAATTTAGAAATTTATTTCACAAACCATTTCTGTACCTATCACATTTCTGTCATCCATATTGGTTTTATATACCGAGAAGTTTTTCTTTTTAAAGCTGAAATGAAAAATATATATAATTAATATATAAGTGTGTCTCTAACCTCATTTAAAAATCCAAGCTCTGGTCGTGCATGGTTAAGAGATAACTTATAATTTAAGCTGGGACTGACCTCTTTTAAAAATCCAAGCTCTGGTTATGCGTGGTCAGTGTGCTCTTAAATAAAATAAAAAGAAAAAGAAAAAATGTGCTATAAATAGAAATTAATTTCAAATTCTCATTGGTGTGTAAAAACCAGCCTATCAATCCATGTTTGTGAAATGTGTTAATATTTTATGACGTATTATGATCTGTTGATTGATAGGTATTGGGATTTGAGATTATTTGATTTTGTCACTTAAATTGAATTATTAATTATAGTCCAAATCCATCACTGTTTTTTGTGCTCCTTTCTACAAAAATCTTTTGAAAATAATTGGAAATCATATTTTTTGTAACTCTCTCCATTTGTATAAAATTCATCGTAAATCTATCATTCTCTACAATGTGAAATATACCACCTGTTCTCAGTTTATTATAATTTTTGTTTGACTGATTGAGATTTATGATGACCGTTCTTCCTCTTAAGCTGAAATTATATTTTTTTTGTCAGTTTTCATCTATATTTTAAATTCTGTATCCTTTTGATGATAACAAAAGGGGGAGAATGGGTTAAGATTTTGATTTATGAGTGAATATTTTGTAAATATTTGTATTTTTGAAAACTTATTATTCATTTCCCTCATGCATAGAAGTAGGGGAAGTTTTCTGTTGTAGGGGGGTTAATAAATAGGGGAGATCATAAATAGCGGGAGTTCAATACTCACTGTCAAACACATTTATTATATTCAAAATCTTTATATTTGTTTGTCATCATCAAAAGGGGGAGATTGTTGTATATAACGGTGTTGTATACACAATTATATGATTTTTTTGTTTAATGATAACAACCAATTTTTTTTTTGAAATGTGTTTGTTACTGTACTGTTCTATATATACATCAAAGACAGGAATATAATATTTATATTTAAATAGAATATGACTATACAGACATTCATATATTCATACAATATTTTATTTAAATTGAATATTCTATTTCAACATTCAAACAGTACAACTATTTAATAGTCCATTATTTAAATACATTCACAGAATATTTGTACTTGTAAATTGACTGAATGAAATAAACAAGTCTGTTTGACTACAATGAAGTGATATTTTATTTCAAACTAATTTTTTTATTATAAATAACAGTACAATTCATATATACATACATTTTTCACTGTCTGACTCATATACAGTTCACTCTACACTCTTTGTACATTCATTTACAATTCATTGTCATTCACTCTGTACAATTTCATTTTACACTCATTCACTGTCATTTTTCTCTTGTCTTGTGTTTTATGAATGGTTCACTATCAGTTATGTCACTGTCTTCTGACTTCAGTCTTTTGTCTTCACAGCATCTTCTCAGTCAGTCCAGTCATCACCTATTTACCTGTCACATGAAACACACACACACAGTACACTACAATAGAAATAAAACTGTATATGCGCAAATATAAATTTTATTTTTTAAATTTTTATTTGCCTTAGATTTCTGGTGTGTTTCTCATCATTTTTCATGACTTGATCTGATTTGTGTCTAGTCAGTTTGTATATGTATAGTACGGGGACAGGAAATCTTGTCTGATGGTTGCATATACACACGTGTATAGATATACACGTGTGCACTGCCTCGCCAATCAGAATGTAGTAGCGAGCAGCTGCGGAGCAGCCACATGGACCAAGCTCGACACAGTGAAATGGACAAGTGAACACAACAACCAAGGTAACGAGCTAAGAATATTAAATCATGTACAAAGCAGCTCAACACAAATGGCCGAGGTAACACAAAATCATGCAAGCTAAATGGTCGAGTTCACAACGGCAATGATATGGAGCCAAATAACAATGAAAATCAAGCATGTGGACTAGCAACACAGCAAATGTTAAAAACAGCATGGAGTCGAGCACAAGGCGCACTGTCGGTTACATGGGGTAGACAAGTATGTATGGTGGATTATCACATGCCAGCATGCCAAGAGAATGTATGAGAATAACTCAGCTATGCCAACATGAACATGCAAGGCAGCAAACATACAAATATAAAGAAACAAGGTTCAGATTCATATGAAAAAGTTCAAGCCAAGGCAAGACAGCATGGACTAGCATGATAAAGGCAATTTCAGACTTTCAAAGTGGTCGAGCTACAAAATGGTTCATAATGGTGGAAATCTAAGTGTCAAAGCATAAACAAATGTGTACATGTCTCAACATGGTTAGAAAATAGATATACATGGGTCTGCATGGTCAAAAGTGCAGCAGTGATCAATTTTAAGTGAACTAAATGGAGTAGTGAATACATGCTCAAGTGTAACATACAAATACAAGTCCAACCAGCATGGAAATGGTTAAACCATGTAGCTCAGCATGGTACAAGTTTCATAAGGAGAAAGTTTCAATCATGCATGAACATGACAAGAAATGTATACAACAATGGGAGAGAATAAGTGCAAGTGAAACATGTGCAGCATACATATACAGGTAAAGGTAGTCGAGCCAGCAAAGAGATGGTGCAGCTATATATGCAAAAAAGTGTGGACAATCTCAACAAAAATGGTTCAGCTACAAACCATGGCCAGTGAGCATGTGTAAGTGCAAAAACAATGCAAATATGTGCCAGTAATTGTGAAGCAAGCATGCACACTGGCATTCGAATATTTGGCATCTCAGCAACAAGTTTTTTTTTGAAAATCAGAGGACAAATATGGCGAGTTTTCGACATTTTCCAGAAATGGGAAATCTGTATTTTTAAGGCAAGTTTTCAACAAAATCGAAATACATTTCTTTTATGGCAAATATTCATTTTGGGCAAGAGAGTTTTCGAGACTTAATTCCAGAAATCCAATTTTTGATCACACAGTGGACAAAAGAAAACATATCAGTGAAGGTTTAAATGCTAATATTTCTTTCCAGAAATTCGGTTTGTTCATCTGTAGAAAATCAGCAAGGATTTATTTATAGCAGATACTTTTCCTGTTTTGCCATAATCTCTTTAATCACATAAGGACTAAAAGGGAACATTTTTAATCTTCTAGAGATTGTTTTACAATGCAACATTTCAGGGAATCACATTAATCAAATCAGGAAAGCTATCAAAGCCAATTTTATCAAAGCCGAGAATTCAAAAGGGAAAGCCACGCAAAATCAGACCGAGCAAATCAGTGGAAAAATTCACAACAACTTATTCAAGTTGATTCTTTTTTAATCCAGGTCATAAATTCAATCACGCAGTAAAAAGGGAAAGTAGCCAAATCAAATCAAGTCACATGTTTTGAAATTAAATATGTTTAAGGATTTCTAATCCTACTTGACAACCTTATCATCACAAGCATGAAAAAATCGAAAATCAACCCATTAATTCAGAGCAAGAATTAAATAAATTCAGGAGCAACTCACAAATTTCAGCAGAGCTCGATCGCAACCCCAAATCAGAGTAATCGAAGAAGAAGAATCAACTAATTCAAGCTTCAAAAGAATTTCAAGAACATCTTTTTAAATCGCAATTTGATTTTGGGGGATTCACAGAGAAACCCTAGTCCAAGCTGCCATTTTTGTTTTCCAGAGAGATCGGGATAAAAAGAAAAATAAACGGGTGCACTCAAATGCAAATGAGCCGGCCAAACTAATGAGCCATGTTTTTCAAATGGAAAGGGGATGACCCCTTATTTTAAATCCTAGGGTTTTTGTGTTTTTCTTTTGATGTTATTTTAATTTTTTTTTACAATTCTGAACAGTTCTAGAGTCTGTAAAATCTAGGGGGATCCAGTCAGGGTGTTGACTGACAGTTTACTAGAATCTGTAAAAAACTAGGTTTACTTGTTACGTGTTTGTAATACGGGAAAATCTGGTCGAGGGGATATCGGTCAGTCTAGGGTTTTGAGCGTAGAGTTAGTACAGGAGCACGGAGTGCGAGTTTACAGCGTCTGTAAGCGGGTTCTGTTATTAACTCCTAGTAGAAACCTTGGGAATGCAGCAGTAGGAAGGAGTATGCCGAAGCTGGGTATATCTGTGTGTTTTTTCCTTTCTGTTTTTATTTCTGCTGTATTCTGTGATCTGTTTTTTATTTAAATATCCTGTCAGTTTTCTAACTCAGCGAAAAACTGTGATAAACCCTATTCTCCCCCCCCCCCCCCCTCTAGGGTTAATCTAGATCCAACAAATAATACTCTAAAGATTAGAATCGGTGTCAATAATTATAGTTTTGTTCTCAAGCGCATAGCTAATCTCTATCGACATAGGAATGAGCTGAGACCAATTGCGTCATATTTCATTCTACAAATCATAAATTGAGCAATCAACGGACAATCGAGTGCTAAAAGAGGAATCATTGAAGTCAACTACAATAAGAAGACTGTTTTCACCACTGCAAAAAAATATAATTAAAAAATTCAATTAACAAAACAAACAACTCAAAACTGATACCCATGCAACACAGTTCTGATACCCACAGACATAAAACAGATACCTACATATATAAAACCGATACCTAAAAACTGCTTTAATTTAAAAAAACTAATACAAAGACTGTTTACATCACAGTTTGATTGATTAATATAAAAGAAGTTCGATTGAAGTACAGAGTTAATGCAACAATACAACTACAAAATAAATACAACACAAAAAATACAAGAACAAATATATAACATAGTTAATACAACAAAACTGATACCTAAAAAAATAAAAATAAAACTGATGCCTAAAAACTGCTATAATGTTAAAAAAAACTAACACAAAAATTGTTCACATCACAGTTTGATTGATTAAAATAGATGAAGTTCCATTGAAATACAGAGTTAATGTAACAATACAACTACACAATAAGTACCACACCAAAAGCACAACGAATAAATATATAGCAGAGTTAATGAAATAAAACTGATACTTAAGAAAATAAAAAACTGATACCCAATTACTGAATAAAGCAACATTAAAATGAACCTTCTTGTAGAATAAAGCAACATCAAAAGAGACTAGTTTTTTAAAACTAATATCATAAATAGGCTGGTTCAGAAACTCTTTGCAAATATATGCTGATTTTGGCCAACTCAGCGATGAGCCAGCCACTTTTTTTTTGAAAAAAATACGGAGCACACTTATGAAGTGCGACGTCACTTTATATTTGTAAGGCCGCACTTAGGAGGTGCGCCCCCTTACATTTGTATGGGCGCACTTGAGAAGTGTGCCCCCCTTATATTTATATGGGCGCACATGGCATGTGCACCCATAAACTTTCTAACACAAATGCTAAGTAAAAAAAAAAGTTCAGCCAATGAATTAAGAAATAAGATGGGGAAATTACCTAGTAAAGAGATTCTTTAATCACTTTTGTACTCCTTTGTACCACAAGTCGTAACATAAGCTTCACCGACAATCTTATGCAGAAGTTTAATACATCTTTTAAGCTCGAGGAAGGCATAATTTGGTGCATTATAGTAATGGCTCATCTTGCTCCATCCTGATATTAGTAATGCACTTCTCACATTATAGTTCGCCCAGTAATCTTCTTGAAACATTGTGTCTACACTATTCGTTGGTAAGATTCAAATGTATTTAGTTTGCATGAATTTCTGTATGTAAATATGGACATGAAGTACAGTATTGCTTCATCCTTACTATCTTAATTAAATATAAGCGGAGTTGGAATTTGAACACACAAAATTCCATTTTCTTCGAATTACTCTATGTTCCAATTCCATTCCACTAATTATGGAATTCAAATAAGAGAAAACTGAGAAAAGCGGAACAAAAGATGGAATAGCAGTTTTCCCGCTAAGGCATTTAACCATTCAAAAGTTTATGGGCCACCTGCCATGTGCGCCTATACAAATGTAAGGGGGCGCACTTCTCAAGTGTGCCCTTACAAATATAAAGGGGTGCACTTCATAAGTGCGCCCGTATTTTAAAAAAAATGTGGTCGGCTCATCGCTGAGTTAGCCAAAATCAGCCTATATTTGCAAATAATTTCTAAATCAGCCTATTTATGCTATTAGTTTTAAAAACTAGTCTCTTTTAAAAATTTGTCCCAATATTTAACATTAAATTACAATTATTGTGATAGGAAGAAGAAATTAAATCAATGCAAAACGAAAAAAATAACCTAATCTTGAAGACGATTTTACAATCTGAAATGCACAAGATCGATTTTGCAATCTGAAATGCGCAATTAATAATGATGTTTGAAGACGATTGTTAGAGATCAAAATATGCACGAAAACAAAACCATGTTCGAGATGGAGAGCAAGATTGAGATACGGCAGAGCGAATTGAGGAAGAAAAAAGAAACCGTGCGCGAGAAATACATCTATTTAAATATACAGTATAATGTCCTTGGGATTAAATTTTAGTGGGCTATCCTTAGGCATAAAAAAGTCTTAATTTCTGCTCTAATCAATATTTTCATGTATCTATAAAGCACTCTAACAAGCTCAGAACTTTTCATAACGCACCCGAAATGCTACAATAGCTATTTTGGGTCCAAAGCCATTATAAACTACCATAGAACTTTTCATAACACACCAAAAACGCTACAATTGCCTTTTGAGTTTAAAACTATTATAAACTACCATAGATCTTTTCATAACGCTTTATAAATGCTGCAGTTTTTATTTTAACATCTTATTGATGCTGAACCTTTTTATAGCACTTTTTGAAACACTATCTTTCCTTTTCTTTTGAACCTTGAAACTCTATGAAGTAATTATAAATGTAACTGTTTACTTCTATAGTTTTGAGATCCTTCTTAACATAGATTAGAATATTTCTGAGGGGGTTTCAAGTTTGTTTTAAATCCTTAAAAGAATGAATTTGAAATAGTATTTTAAGATTACTTTTGGGAAACATTTTATTAATTATATTTCTTGGGGGTGTGGTATAAGACAATGGATCTTGGGTAGTGCACTACTACTCTATGCTGGTATTGAGCCGAGTAGAGTACGTCCCTACTTAGTGATGGGATGCCGACCATAATAGGATAACATTTCCTACAATCTAAACTAAATCGTGGGTGTGGTTTAGATTCATAAACATGTATTTCGAAAAATTTGATGGAATGAAGTTTATTATGAACTTGCTTAATTTAATAAGTCGGAGTCTTCCTTGATTATTACTTTAAACTTTGGATCGATGAAGCCTCTGAAGAAGAGATCTATAATGAAACTATAGTATAACCCATTAAGATATGACTTGAAAACTGTAACTTAAATAACTACCTCACTGGATCTGCATTACTCATGATGTTACACTTAAAACATTTCAGGTTTAGACGGTTAGTTGGCTGCTTTGAAGTGAAGACTTTTAATATGTATATTATCTCTTTATGTACTCATATGTATAATTATTTGAGGACTAGACTCTTGCATCTTTGTAACCATGTTATACGATGGGATGATTGTATAATAGCTCTTCCGTTTAGTTCATGTACTTTGAATGTTTTTTTATTCCGATACACTTCTGTTTAAGTTGTGATACTGTTCTATTAGCACCGGCTTATATGTAGCATCACCACTTCTGGATAAGTGCACTAGAGTGGAGGTGTCACACAAAATCTTATGTCCTTATTTGTTATAAAATAAGCTTTTGCACAATGATATGTGATTACAAGATATATCTCATTCCCTCTTTGGTAGGTAGTACAAAATACAGTAACTTTACTTTGCACTTATTCATTCTCTTTCCGTGTTTTATTTCCATTATTGTAATTACGTTCATCACATCTTTCTAAACAGAAGTGTGAATATATTCTTTTCAACCAACTAAAATCTTGCTAGTTTCTCAAACTTAGCCATAAGTATTTACTTTTGGTTTATTTTATAAATTCCATATAATTATTGTACATCTTTTTTTCATTAAGCTCACACCATTTCTTTTACAATTAAGTCCAAATTTACTAATGGATTCAGTTTATGTATACTTTATTATCTTTTGCAACTAAGTACAAATTTATTATAAAATTTACAATTTAGTACAAACAACTTTAAATGAACCAAATCCTATAATCAATTTTAAACATAACAATTCTCATTAAATTGATGAATGGAAATCAAACGATATCATATATCAATATAATAAAAAGATATATAATTTAATACGCTCGCCTTTTAAAGCACTCTAAATTCCAGATCTGATCCAAATCTTATTATCTGTATTTTCCCTCTTTGTAATCCTCGTTTGGAATCACAAATTGAAATACATACAGATCAACAAATTTGGATCTAAATAAACTAAAATAACTAAACATAAAACCAGATATGGAGCCATACCTTGTACGAGCAACCTTTTAGAGTAAGCCCCATGACTCATCCTAGATATACCATCTTGTTTCTCCAATTGCTAATCACGAAGCCTAAATTTATATTATAATTTGTGAGGTCTTGGAGAAGAAAGAAAAATGGCAGGGCTTACATCCATTCAGACTAAAATGAGTTTGCAAGCTAGTCCTGCAAGTTTATTTATAGGGATTTAAACTAATATGATTCATTTTAGTTAAAACAAATAAAATTCGTACGTTCACGTCGTCACCAATACACGGTTTTTGACTTTGTCCAGGTCAACAGCTCCCCTTAGGTGGTCGACCGCTAAGGTCAACCCGTACGAGTCAAACCATGCATTGCATGTGTTTTTCTATTAATTTTCATATCTAATTATGTATACCGTTTGTTTTCTCCTTCCTTAATATACTTATAACATTAATTATTAATATCTTTACGATTTAACGCACATTCGATTTTCATATTTGAGCGTGCTTTTATTTTAGGAATTCTTGTATATGCTTATGCATATTAAATATACGTATACATGCACACATTTACACGTATAATTATTTTCTAACATTGAACTTTAAACATCAATAACTTTTTTGTTCGAGCTCCGTTCGGAAGATGTTATATTGTATATTGATCAGAAAATCATCACGAATGCAATGATATAAGTCTCGGACTCTCCTGGACAAATTTCAACAATTCCATAAATGTTTACTTTCTCAATTTGATAATTAAATTATATCAAATATTTATTTTGAAAGCGCGAGATGTTACAAAATGTGCCAATGAAGACCAAATTGTCTCATCACTCTGTTACGAAGATGGTATGCAACATCGCTGAAACATAACATCCACGGTCTTGTCCTCCATAGTTGCCTGGACTTAGTTCGCAATGTCGGAAGTGCATTAAGGTCCGTCTCACCGTAAGAAGACCATGGAATAGCTTTATAGTCCAAGACATTGAACTCATTCTGATAGAACAAAGAATTTCATCTCGAAGACAATTTAGTATTATATGTCCACTTCACCTAAAAATGCATAAATTTATTTAAAGTGTACAAAATAAATAAGTTTATAAAATCGTATAAATAACAGTAATTTACCTCGACCTATATGGTTTTGAGTTATCTGTTGATGTCTCATAGTTATACGACCAATTGGAAGATAAATCTTAGACCATAGCTGCAAAAGTATAATATGTTGCATTTCATTACTATTTATGACATATAACAACTATGAATTACTCAAAAAGAATGACCATACCTAAACTAGAGTCAAACAACCATTAACAAATTGTTTGTTATCGCAATGCCACTCTAGTAAGCTTTCAATAAGTGAGAGCTAGCATTATACTGGTCCATAAATATTGTCAATAAGAATCAAAATTTGCTAATAAAAGGTGCCACTAAAAGGACAGTTGAATCTTCGATCTATTGTCAAAAAAAGACATTGGGTGATGATGTGCAAAATAATAACGCGAGCACGCTACGAGATCTACAACGGAAAGGCATATTGGGGATATCGTCAACCAACTGCTCACCAAGAAGATGGTCACTATCAACTCATTCTCTCATCTACTTAGAAATCATGCTTTTCTCCAAACCTAAAAAGTTATAGTTGCCAATTTTGACTTAAAAGATGAAGAATACAAATCTATAGGAGACGCTTAAAATGATGAGGAAGTCATTCTTCAATTCATTGGCTAATTAATCAAAAACCTAATTGAAAAATAAGTTTTCAAAATAAAACAGACTTTTGGTTCAAAATGGATAAAGTTGAAATTGAGAGGAGTAAGAAATGAGTTGATAGTGACCATCCGAAAGACATTCAGGGACCCATATATTTTTCTTTTTTTCTAAATAGGCAGACCCCTCGAGTTACTCACGAAGGCCACGAGTATAAACCCTTGGTACTCACGAGGGCCTGCGAGTATAAGGACAGTAGTCCTTTAGACGACCGTCCTTAGCATTTGCGTATTTTTATAATTAGCTTTTAAAGCTGACATAACTAGCTTTTAAAGCTGACATAACATTGGCATACAGTTTTTTTAATAAATAAATCAGCAAAGTTTGCTAAGCAAAATAAATAAATTGGCATAAGATCTTAAGGCCTCGTATTTTCAATCAAAAGTGTACTGTGTTATTCATCACATAAACGGAACTCCGTATAGCTGATTGGTAAACAAGTTATGACTTCCCAGAATGAAATGGGATCAGTTTCTATACAAACTCCAGTGCTATACAAACGTTAGCTCAAATAACATACATACAACAGATAATTCAGACAACTTGCTACAATAATTTCGCTGCTTATACAAACTTTTGTCCAAATAACGAAAGAGCAGGAGCATCTCTCAACCCTTCAGACAACTGCTACAACAAGTCGTTGAGAAAACAACTCACTGTAACTGCTAAGTCATATGGACAATTACAAGACCACTGCTATGTAAGCACACTCCATCCTCTGATTCTAATTTACAACTGAACACGGTAAAGGGATCATCAAACCAAATTACATGCATTATCTACTTCCGTAAAACAGCAACATGATACACCATGGAAATAACACATACAGATAGGATCACACGGAGGCAAGCAGCAGAAACATGATAACAGAAGAAGCTGCAATAAGCAGCCAAGTGATGAATGCACACACAATTGAAACGGCGTACATATTGCACTGTAAATGAGGCGAATGGCAGAAGTCTACGTCTTTTGCAAAAAGAACAGTCACCCCTGCCGAGGAGCATGCAGCAGCAAATGAAAGAATTGCAGTTACCTGGATACATGAAAATTATACATCATTAAATTTGATAGCTTAGTCCATACCCATCCACTCATATATAATCCACTCATATATAACAGCTAATAGAAACTATTAGACAGTCACACCTGGAGAAAGTATCCACTCATAGGGTTTTAATTGTCAACATTGGTCATTCAATCCACATCACACCATACCATACCACGCCAACTGAACAATCTTGGGCGGTTGTTTAAGCTATACTTGTAAATTGATGATGAAAATAAATTTAATTTTGACTTTTTCGTTAAAAATTATCGCATTTTAAATATTTAAGTTACTTCTACTATTTAAATATACAATGTATATTACTAGTAAGGCCTGTCGACATGGACAATGACTTTTTAAACCAACCATCTAAACAGATTTTAACCCACCTACATCAAACCCATCTAATTTTAGATAATGGTCAAAGCCCGTTCAACCCACCTAAAAGCAAAATCAAACTTTCTATAACAGACCCGGCTTAAACACTAAATCTAATTCGCGACTTTTTCTTTGACGCCCCTTTTCCTTTTGAATTGAATTGACTGCTAACATCTTAAAGAAAATTTCATCAATTGCTTTGGTTGCTGTAAATAGCAGCAAGGTGTGTTTTAATTTTCAACTTTTGCTTACCTTCACCATGGTTATTTTTTGATGTAGTTTTTTAGAATTCAAGCAGGATGGGTGAAATGGCGACTAGCATCTGGCATTCTCTGTGATCGGAAGATTCCTCAGAAGCTTAAAGGAAAGTTTTATAGGACAGCAATCAGGTCTGCAATGTTACATGGTGCAGAATGTTGGCCTACTAAGAGGCAACACGTCCAGAAGATAAATATAGCAGAGATGCGAATGCTACGTTGGAGTTGTGGGTATACCAGACGAGATCGGATTAGAAATGAGGATATTCGGGAAAAACTTGGAGTTGCACCTATTGAAGAGAAGTTAGTCCAATACCGCTTGAGATGGTTTGGACATATCCAACGTAGACCATACGATGCACCTGTACGCGCTGGAATTCTAGGCCGTGCCGAAGGCCCAAAGAGAGGTAGAGGTCGACCTAAAATGACATGGGAGGAGATAATAAAGAGAGATTTAAGTAACTGGAGTTTATCGGAAGAGCTGGTAGTTGATAAGAGTGCATGGAAATTGGCAATCCATGTACCAGAACCATAGATTTTTTTTTTAAAGACTTTATTTTACGTTTACTGAACCTTTTTACTTTTTATTACTATTTTAGATTTTATTTCACTTTTATTAAACATTTTTAATTATTATTATTTAAAAAACCCTTTATCGGACGACTTTTTATTTGATTGGTTATTTTAAACCCTTTATATATATATATATATATATATATATATATATATATATATAATCATCATTAATTTTATTTTAATTTTGGGTTTCATATCTAGCCAACCCCAACTTGTTTGGGATATATGGCTTTGTTGTTGTTGTTTATATCGGATGTGGGTAGGTTTGTAACAGGATCTGCTATTTCCCTACTATTTATTAGTGTCTTGTACTAAAATTTTGGTATTTTAATCAATACAGGTATGAGAGGAGGTTTTAAAGTTTTGTAGTTGGTGATTAATAATCTGGACATGAACAGGTTTAGATTTCTGTGCCCTTTTGTTTTGGGTTAGCTTGTCATTTTCTTATGTAGAGTAGACTTGTTTCGGATTTTGTTAGTTTTTTCTTCGATTATGGCTGCAATGCTATATTGTCCGTGATTGGAAGTTTAATTATCTTGTAGTGCAGATTGATATGGAAAGTATGATATTTGTTTTGTTGTGTGGGAAGAACAGTTTTTAATACTGGAATTTATAAAAAAATAAAAATAAAATCCCTTTCACCTTTGTATTTTTCTTATTTAAACATATGACTGCATTGATTTTTTATCGTTTTGCTTGCTGTATTACTTTAATTTTTTCTTAAAAATAACGTCTCTCTCAGATTTCATAATTGTAGCTGCATGTGCCAGGATTTGACAGCTACTTGTTGACAATATAAACGTAAGTGGACATAAGTATGGATTGGCTTATGCAAGTATTAGGTGGATGATTTGGAGAGGCAAAGTGGAATTGCCCCGAAGCACTCATTTTTCGTTTCAACCCACTGTTACTCTCAATTTTTCCAAGGTAAACCTACCTTAACTCTTTCATATACTTTGTATTTATAAGAAACCTCTAATTGCCTATAATGATTACACTATTCTAGCACTCTTATTCATGGATACCTATTTTGTATTCACTTATTATAAGTTGGCAGTGTTACATGGCTCCAGCTAAAATTATTTAACTAGTTAACCATATATAACCGCATTGAAATTTTTGTATTCGCTTATCATAACTTTGTTGAAAAGTTCACCATTTATCATATTACATGGCTGCATCTACTACATAACAGTAGCTCATTTAAGAGGACTGATGTTTTACCATTTACCATATAATGACAAATGTTCTAAGATTCATCTGCAAATCAAAGTATTTTCAAATATTCAACTTGACTCATTATAATCTAGGTCTCAAAGTATCCATTTAAAAGGTTTTAATTTGAACAATGCAAGTCCAATAAAATATGTATGGTTGGTATGGTACTGTTTACTCATTTGTTATCTAGAGTCATATACATAATTATTTGTAATAAGTTTGTTTAACCCAAAATATTTGGCGACTGAGTTTAATTTTCCTCCATAAACTGAGGTATCCTAGTATTTGTTTTGCTTGGACGTCTATGGGATGCAGGAGAATGTTTTGGACAAAATCAACTCATTAATGTATATATGCATATCACTGTTCTATGACCCCCATCGAGATCTTGAGGTCTAAGAAGAAAAAATAGCAGCTGCTGCCATTAAATGCAGCGTTAATTAAAAAAAAGTGAAAAAGTCAGAAGCTCGGTCCTTATTCAAGTGTATTTTATTCTTCAATAATTTGTGTACCATTTTCAATGGTAATTAGCTGCTTGTCTACTTCAGACTGAAATCCCGTACTCTTAATCTTGAAACAGCACCTCGAATTCATTCTGTCAACGTGCTGCATTTTTATTTATGCAAATTACTTTAAAGTCGAAATTTAAACTTTGCTGAATATTCTACCCAGAAACTGTTGTTTTCTATAGTGGACTGTGTGTTTCAGAATTTGCGATGTTTAATGTAAGTATCATATCATAACTCCTAATAGGAATCATATTATCTTGATTCAGAAAATATTTAGAATGTCAATTGATTCATCTACCACTAAGCAATTGAAAGTGTTAAATGATTTTGTACCAACCATTGAAACTTTGTTGAAAGGTGGTTATATTTGTTGAACTGGTTGATTTGTATTCACTTATTATAACTTTGTTGAAAATTTTACCATTCACTATATCACATGGCTGCAGCTACTACAGAATAGTAGCCGGTTTAAGACGACTGATGTTTTAACATTTACCATGTTATGACATCATTCGTTTACCATATTATGACATCATCTGCTTTTAATCCTTTTCATACTTTAGGACTGATGTTTTTATTTCACCACTTTATTTACAAAAACACATACCATTTATAACTTATGTGTTTTTTTATATAAGACTACGGATGCCAGTGAACGTGATAGTCAAGCAAGACATAGAAGAATTGGGTGCCGATAAAAACACAGTGGGTAGATTCATAGGAAGTAAGCGAAAAAGAAACACATATTCTAATATTTGGAAACATTCTGAAAAAACAAAACTGTTGAAAGTGAAAAACTTACATGTTTTTGCAAAAACTGTGAAAGAAAATACATGTGTGGAGATACTTATGGGACAAATAATTCAAGAAGACACGTGAAAAATGCTATGGCACAAATATGCAAACATCCATAAAGAAAGCTTTTGTCAAACTAAGTATAGAGATCTAATGACTAAAGCAATTTTACGACACAACTTGCCATTAATTTCTTGAATTGATTTCATATTTGAATGAAGAAGTTGTGCATTTATCTAGAAATACCTCGCGTTCTGATATTATAAAACTTTATGAAAATGAGAAAATTCAACTTAGAAACTTTTTGAATTCATGTAGTGCGAGAGCGAGTATAATTTTGACGGCACGTTTTATTAATAACGAATGAAATTTACATTAAAAAGTTTACTTAGTTTTTGCTTAATACCATCTCCTCATTCGGATTCGGCCATTTTTGGGAAGATTTCAAGCTTACTGCATACTAGGGGAATAACTAACAAAATATTTGAATGTATATTGGGCAACGCATCTTCCACTGGTAAGTTTGTTGAATTATTAGGATCACACTTCAACTACAGGAAATCATTGATTGCAGATGAACAATATTTGCATGTTAGATGTGTCGCACGAATACCGAATTTAATGGTTCAAGATGGTTTTAAATCCATCACTCCTTGCCCGAGTGACATACGAGAAAGTATAAAATATATCAGAGAATCTAAATCAAAAACAAAAAGTTCTATATAATGCATATCTAGTCTTTCTTTAGATAATACTAAAAAAAGATTACGTCAAGATTGTCCAGTTAAATGGAATTATGCATTCCCTATACTAAAAAAGCGCAATACACTATGTGCAAGCTCTTTATAGCCTAAAACTTGTGGACCCTAGTCATATTTATTGTCCGCCATTTCAGGAATGAAAAAAAAAAAAAATTACACGTTTTTTGGAAGTTTTTTATAATGCAACATGTTTATTCTCGAGTACAAAGTAACCAACTGCTAATTTATTTTTTCCAAAAAAAATATGATACATTATACTTTTAAAAAAACCTTGGAAGATGATGATTTTATGTCTCATATGGCGAGAGATATGTTTTAAAAAGTTTTAAAAATACTGAAAAGAGTTTAATGCACTTTGAGTTTAATGTATTTCTTTCTATCGCTTGTATTTTCGACTCAAGGCACAAAGTGAACTTTATTTGATTTTTTTATGAGGTTACATGGAATAGCATAAAATGCTCTAGAGTAAAGAAAAAATTGGAAGAATTGCTTTTTTGAGTACGCAAAGAAATTTCAAAAAGAATCGCCTTTTGAAACAAATGATTCAAGAGGTACGAATTCTTCACATTCATTTATGGATCCTTATTCACAAAAACGTGAAGATATATTGAAATAATTTGATTCTTATCAAAATCCGGAATTTGCTAATTCAAGTAGATCAAAGCTTGATCCATACTTAAATGATGAGTTGATTGAGTACAAAACGGAGCTTGATATACTGTCATTTTGGAAATCACAACAAGAACAAGACCAATATCCAATTTTATCTCTCATGATAAAAGATACTTTAACCGTGCTAATTACTTACTATGGTTGCTTCGGATAGTGCTTTTAGCATTAGTGAAAGAGTACACTAAAAGAAAATGTTGTGGAAGCATTATTCTGTTTAAAGGACTGGTTGTATGATGGTACCATAATTCAAATAGAAGAAGATCAAACAGAAGATATAACAAGTTTGCATTCTCCAGGTTAATCTATTACTTGCGAAAACTGGTAATGTTTATTTAATTATTTGACGGATCATTTTTACCTAAACCGGTAAAGTTTAATTGTTTCATATTTCAAACAATGCATTGAACCAATACCAAAATCTTGAAAATGATGTTCTTCGTCTTGTTATTCGCAGTTGAGTGGCTACTTAGAACATTTTACATGCCTAAAGTATCATTACAATCTTGGAGTTGAAGGTAAATATCTTATTCATTTTAGATGAAATCTAACTGTATAAATTTGGTTGGTTTAGTTGTATACAAATTTTAAACTGAATAGTTGGTCGGTTAGTTGTATACAAATTTGGTATTTGCCCATCTTTATGCAGTTAGCTTTCTATTCACTTCTATTTTTTACTAAGTTTAATTAAAAGAAACATGTTAACAATCTCAAATCTTTAGTGATGACAACAAAATTTATTATGGTAGATTTAACATAAATGACTTCCTTTGGTGGTTAGTTAAGCATTCATTAAGCTACATATCTATATATTATGCATCTATAATACATAATGTATATTATGGCCATTGTTTCTCAAATTTTGTTTTCGTTTATTTGTATCTTAAACAGGGAAAATTTTAGTTGGACGGACCTTAACAAATTGTTGTGTTAGGAAAACAATATACAGTCACATATAAGGTCAGTTATTCACTCTTATGATTTTTACTATGGATCAGTATAAGGTGGTGCCTAACGCAACGGTAAGGTTTATTTGTATAATCGACCGCCCGCAAAGCCCGAAAAGCCGTGAATAGTAACAGGACGGGAGACTGACCTGGGAAGTCCTCGCGCTTGAGTATGGGAGCCTTTGACACTGGGTATCCGCCTTTATCAGTATATCAAACTCCAAGTAGTATGCATATGTTTTATTGAAGAAACATATCTAGTTTAAATAACCACTGCTTACTGTCATTTAATAGTGAATATAGAAGCTCATGATTAGGTTGTCATACATAGATAAGGTTTATTGGTATATTACAGCACTAGTTTATGAACCGGCGCTTTGATTTATTTATGTTCATATAGTCATATTACTCATTAGTTTTATTTCAATGTTAGTATCATATTTATTAATGCACTATGAAATATAATAACCTGCTTATAAGAAAGGCAGTGCATGCGCTTTGATTTCATAACTTGCTCATTTCACTTTCTTGATCTGTGTAGGTTGTGAAAAGAGACGATTCTATTGGACATTACGAAGATGCAGCACACTGTATTTTAAAGACTATGTTTGTAATATGTTTTATTTATATGCATTGAAACTTACTTGGTATAGTTTTTAGAACATATTCTTGTTTATGTTTTGCAACATATTTTGATATGTGCTATTTGTTTTAGTTTTCGACGTAGATCTAAGATTTAACAATTGTGCCTTTGTGTTATTTGTCTCATTTTCTATCTTATTTGCTGCAGTTTTAGTAACAATTGATAAAAAAAATTGGTATATGCAATGCACTCCATCTATTGATGCAGTTTGTTTATATTTGGCGTAGTATGTTTTTGCAATAGAATAATGAATGTTTTCTTAAGTGGGTTAAATGGATCGACCCTGTTATGAAATAGGTTGGGTCATACTTTACTTTTAACGAATAACTTAAATGGTTTGGTCACAAAATGAGTCGGGTCAATTTTAATTAAACCCATTGTAACCGGACCAGATCCATTTGACGGGTCTACTAACATGTAAGATGGGAAATTTTCTCAAAGAAAGCTGAAATGAATCTCCATTTTCATCACTAAATCACTAAGTCCCACCATATCTATAACGAGGTGCTAAAAAAAACAAATTTGTACAAGTAACTATTTTTTGAAATCAATGTAGACGTGTGCGTATGGGGACAACTATTGGGACATAAAATGAGGACAAATGTTCTCTTTGGATCTCATAAAGAGTTGATTCTGGGGAATATCTAATAGATGATACATGTGTGTGTGCATGCACGCACACACGCCAACACACACGGGGACTGTGAAGCACAATAACCAAATGTGCATCTTGCTGTATTGAAGAATTATACCATGTTTCTGGTGTAATTTGTGTTTTATTTGGACATTGTGAATTAATACATGGATGCAATAAGCGTTCCAACTTAGGTGAAGACTCATAAGACTTTGATATGACACGGTACTGAAGTATATCATTGATTTTACCATTGAATGCTCTTAGGTATACACACGCATATCAAACGTTATTCATGGAAGTTTACACACACGTGCATACATAGTTGGGAAGGAACAAAACAGTACAAGAAGTTGATTTATCTTTTTAAAATGATGGGTTCGTTTTTTAACGTTTGTGAAGGAAGGTAGTTTGAGAATGAATTTGCTTCTCCAAAAGCCCAAAAAAAAAAAAAAAAGATTTCCATCCACAATTTGAAAATAAAACTTTTCTTTCGTAGTCCAAGATGGTGAAAAAGAAAAATGACAATGTTTGAGAAAGACAATGAACTTGATGAAGAGATTGTTAGTCGGACTATGACAAAGAAGACCTTCCATACAGCATGAAGGTAAGCTGTATACATATAGTATTGTAAATGTTTTATAAAAACTATTTGATCCATATGTTTTACTGGTAATGACAAGTCGTTATTTTTACTTTTACCCCAAAAAAAAGTAAAATTTGAAATACGACCCTTACAAAAATAATTTTTGAGGGCTAAAATAGTCACTCAACCAAATTTTAATACAAGAAGCTACCACAATTTGAAAATTGAGATAAAATAATATCAAAATAAATAGGGGAAAATAGGAAAATTCAGCTAAGCCAATACAGTATTTAGACTGGGTTATACTAATTAATAAGGGATGAATCAGCATGCCAAATATCAACTATCAAATGAGGACAAGGTTTATATCACCAGACTTGTTGTTCCAAGCAAATTTATATCTAAAAATCAGTTTCATACTTGTTTTGACTTTGTTGGATTTTATCAATAAATAAGGGCTTGAATGTGCAACGAAAATAGTTCTAACTGACGAAAAGAAAACAAACTTCCAATTAAAATGATTCTGGTTAAATTTTTAGCTGTAACTCCCAGCATTATATGAAGTAACCATCTCTATTGTAAACGAGCATTAACAGAAAAAAGAAAGAAAAAAAACCATGGAGTCTTATAGTGCATCATTAGTGTGAACGCTAAACATTCGACGAAATACTCAATGAATTGGATTTTACTCCATGCAAAAAAATGCCACCAGAAATGTACAAGACAAATGAGATCACTGAAAATACTGTACAAAAACTGCAGACAAATCCATCAAAACTGTGCTTGCACAAAAGAGAAGCATATAACATTCAGCGAGGCAGATAAAGAGCAGGGAATATAGTGTAAAAGTATTCAGATGCAACGTAGGTAAAACTCTCATAGACATTTTATATATAAATTACACACAAACTGTTATTATAACCACAAATGTTAATAACCAACATTTAAAGACAAATGGACACAAGTTACTGTAATAACATGCTAAACCATTCATGATGTTAGAGCAAAGTAAAACATTTAGATAAGGAAGGAGTGCATACTTCATGAAAAAAAAGCAAGGTGGAGAAACAATAGTTACCCAATCACCGACAACAAACAGGCTCACTAAAACAGGATTGTGAAGATCACGTTTTAATCTTAAAGCATGAATATCTAAACCAGCAAGACCTAGGCTCCATATCGACTGTAGTCCCATAGATGCAATCAAGTAGCTGCATGCAGAATATATTGTTATAAAAATAAGCAGCACATACTCATCCACTCCACCAAGAAAACACAAGTCAATCCCATACTGCAAATCAGTTTGCTTAATTTACTGGAAATTGTTTATCCACATTGTTTATCCACCCTCATTAGCCACATATTTATATGATGCAATTTACCATTAAACCTTCCTACAATTTTACTGCTAAAAATAAGTTACCCTAATTTGTCAGTATCAATTGTCACTGAAGTAAGGAACAAGAGAGACAGTACCTAAAAGCACAACTCATCATTAGTATTTGGAAACAATCTGGCTTTCATATAAACAAGTTTTAGGTAATTTAACCTTCGTAAGGGCACTGGAAAGAATAAAAGCACATTTATAGTTTTATACAAACCATGTAATAAACAACATAACTAACAGTTAATCGGAGAAAAGAACCAATTAACAACTTGAAGACCATTTTTATGGCTAATGTACTCAATTATATGCAACATAAATGAACAGGTACACTGACTAAATTATCAACGAGTTACATATACAAAATAAGAAAGCATGCTACTTGTAGGGATGATGATCTATGCAATCAAGAAAAATCACCACAGAAATTCTTTATATATGGATGCAATTAATATAAATAAAATAACATGTGATAGGCGCCAACAGTACTCTTATTTATTATGAGTTAACACACACATCAAGGTTATGCATCCAAGCACTGGAAATCATAGATAATCATGTTAATGCTTCAATGTACAATTAGCTTATGACAATTCATCAACGCCATAATATGAACAATTTCAAATGATTTAAAATTTGTTATGTTACTGACCTGAATAAAACAAAGATATCCTACCACCATTAACATAACAATACTGATTATCCGAGGGAAAAATTACTGTACACTAATAAGATCTCAAATCCCACTTATTACAGCAGTACTACGATTCCCCTTTACTTCAGTGACCGATATAACATATTTTGGTACAATCTAGACTAGAATCAACTGTTAACATTGAAGGGACTTGCATCAAAAAATATCCAACAGCTAATTACTAAATTATATTCCCCCAAAATAAAAAAGTTAAACAGGACATTACCAGAAAGCAGTGTAATTTGAAAACCCAACAGCAGAAACCATAAATCCAATCGAACTGCCAGCACACAAGCATTGCCCTAATCTAAGTAACAATCCACTGAAAGTACCAGGACTTCCCCAAAACACCTTCATTTTTGCTGTTTATATGCTCCTCTAGGGACTTTCACTAAACTATAACCCTAATTCTGATGGGATTCGAGGATCTTCTCGAATATTACGCTTTGGCGAAACCCTGATATTCACCTATATCTTTTTCTTATATTTTACTTGGGTTTTCGCTCTTGCATCTCCTGAAAGATGAAGAGCTGCCGTAGTCTTAATTCGTGGGGACGGCAATGTAATTAATAAATAAGTTCTCTTCGGACAAAGAGACGATCCGTGTCTTATAAAGCTACAGTTCCCACGCTTCGATTTCGAACGTTGACAGTCCTTTTTGGTCAAAATAACTAATTTATCAGTCTACATTTACTAGTATTTCTTTCACATTATTTTTGCTTCTTCTATCATTTTACATTTTGATAGCATTTCTAAGTTCACACGATTATTTGTTAACAGTTATCTTTCAAAGTTTTATATTTAAGTTCCCATATTTAAACTAATTAAAAATCTAAAATTTAAGTAACTTAAATAAATTTAATTAACTAATATTTCTTTTAAATACTAAAAATGACAAAATTATGTTTTTTTGGGCTCCAAATACCCACAGTTCAAATTTTATGTAATCATTTAAGTCTCTCTCAATTCTTTTCTAATATTTTACATTTAGTACTATATTTTACAATTAATTACACTACTACAACCGCATAACGGTGGAGAACAGACCGTTAGATTGTATAGTTTAAGAAAAACTATTTTATTTTATTTTTCAATTTTAGTTTAAAAAAAGTAATATGATAGAGAATATTTATAATTAGAGAGATCTAAGAAGACAAAAATGGAGAAAATAAAGTTAATTAGATAGGAGATTTTTAAAGAAACATGTTATAGACATGTTTCATGTTTTTTAGGCTTTGGAAAAATTGATTTTGGCTAGTGCTGTCAATTTCCTACCCGACCCGAAACCCGCAAGGAAATTAGCAGATTAACCTGACCAGCTTATTTGGCGGGTCATTTTCGGGTCAACCCGAATTTGAGCCGTTTATAAACGGGTGGGTTTAGGGTTGATTCACTAACCCAATTTTGAACCGCCAAACCTGATTGTAATCAATATGTTTATACACACACATGTGCATGCGCGCACACACACACACACACACACATATATATATATATATATATATATATATATATATATAAGAGAGAGAGAGAGAAAGTTCTACAACTAATGAACATGTTAATGATAGCCTAAATATTTGTCTAATGTCATGCTAAGTGTATTCGTTGTCCTCCAACAAATAAATTAATTATTAATACAAACGATATCGTTTTGCACGACAATACTTTTTCTTTGAAATTGAGGCAATAGGTTTTGTCCTTATTGTACATTTCTGAAGTAGCAACATCCATACCAAGAACAGCCAGTAATACCATCGCATTCGCTTCAACATTTGACCAACATAAGCTGAGTTTCAAAGTTCCGTACTATGCTATGTGCAGGGACTGCTTTATAGTGACTACTAATGCAAAATTTCTTTTCTCCAGATCCATTGACGCAAGTTTGGAAAACACGAAACATTATTTTGAAGCTCTCGTGGCAAAATTCCTTATCCAAGCTATGATTTTCGAGGAGAATTAGCTGGTGATGACCGACGTCTTCCCTAAGCCAAAAATTGCACTTGCACACAAGTTAAGAATTGAATTAGAATGAGATCACAATAATATTATGAGAGGGGGAAGTTATTTACATATGTGAATTAGAGAAGCTCCACCGCCCAGATAATCATTTCGATTACGATTCAAAGTGGACCTGAGAAAGCAAAATTGTGGCATCTCGTTAATAAACGGGTTACACGAATTAAACCCGAAACTCACACGATTATAAATGGGTCAACCCGAAACCGATTCGTTTAATAAATGGGTTGAGCTGACCCAACCCGAACACGACTTGACCCGATCCGAACCCAACCCGACCCATTGACAGCCTTAATTTTGGCCAAGTGACAGTAAGCAAACCTCCCTAACGGTCGGTTTGATAATACTAAAAATATTTGAATAACTTTAACAAACTATTATTCATTGATTCGCCTAATAAACTGCAACAAGATTAATCATATTCATTTTAACAAAATGAAAGAAAAATTAAATATATAAACACGTCAATGACATAACATAAATTATACGCATAAATAACTATTATTATAAGTTCAAAATTGAACTTAAATTTTAATATATTTACCATGTATTGCAAGGTAATATTAATGTTTAACGCCTACATTTTAAAAATTATTTAGTTTCTTAAAAAAATGCATAATATCACTTAATATTGTACATTTAGGTCAATATTTTTAAATTAATTATGTATTTTGAATTTGCGAAATAAATTAAACCCAATAATTTGTTGTTGATTCATCTAACTAACATTAAGTGTCATGCTTTAAAATGTACATCATGTCCATGTCAACAAAAATGGAAAAAGTAGTTTTTTTTTCAAATATAAAGTTAAATAAATCACATATTTAAATAATATATGTAAATAATAATAAAAATTTAACATATTATACATTTATCTTGATAAACTTATCATAAATTGAAGAAAACAATTTCCGCTTTAAATATCTGCATTTTAACATTTCTACAATTTTTTGCTGAACCATCTTAATTCTTTCGTTATATTTAATATTTCAATTCATATGTTTGAACTACTCATGAAATCTTAAATTTAATTATTTAATAATATAGTGTAATTAGTCCATTTTTTAATTACTCGTTAAAATATATGTCAATTTTACTATATATATGTATATATATGTATGTATGTATGTATGTATATGTATATGTATACGTATACGTGTGTGTGTGTGTGAAAAAACAGTTTTCTATGCAACTATAAAGAAATACATAACATGAATTATGTATATAAACAATAATGACAAGATTGATTTGTAAATTAGTTATGATCCATTTATATCGATAATAATTTATCATATATTATATTATAAAATTCTCTTTGAACATCAATAACTCCACAATAAATTTATACATTTTTTTGCCGATTTCTTTTAAATTATTCGTGCCATGCTTTACAGGTAAATTAACTTCATAATTTTATATTTTATATTTTATATTTTACTATTTAAACAAATTCTAATAAATAATATTTGCTAATTCAACGAATACATTACTAACATACATCAATTTCAACATGTTTACCTATTACTAAAGATGATTTAAAGAAAATTTCAAATACACATGCATGCAAATTGTTTATGTAAGCTATAAAATATAAATTACATGCAAATAAAAGTAATAATTTTAATTAATATTTTATGCATTCACATCAAAATTTATCATATATTGCATGGCAAATTTCTCTTTTTAACATTAAAATAATAAATACTATTTTCAATAATATTGTCGTGTGTAACACACGAGTTATACACTAGTTAAGTAAGTAGACGAATGCCTCAATGCATTGAGCATTATCCTGATATTAACTTGCCTATTTACGAATTAACATGATATGTCCACTTAAACAATCAAGATAATTGATTTCTAAAGAAAAAGCAAGGATGATGACAGAATACAAACATCATAAAATAACATAAACTTCACCGAACTGACTGCATTTGGAAAATTAGATAGGTGAATAAATTTATGCATCTCGTTTGCACACAATGCTTCTAATTTAACAAGCGACGTGCTTAGATAAAATTTTGTAGGATGAAGCTTTGAATGTTTTTCAATGAAACACAAAATTGAAGTATCAATTGCACGATGAGTCAACTTTTGAAGAATGAGCACGGTTTCACTCTTGGGATTATAGATAACTAACACTAAGTTGGTTCTATCCAACAATGTCTACACACAAAACAAAACCACATGATATAATAAATCAAATCTGAAGCCATAATCTAGAGATTTCCAGTTGATTTCAAATACGGTTTGTAGAACAATTTAGGTTTAATATTTATCCAAAACTATGTAAAATGGAAATATCGTATACATGGATTTCTATGTATTTTGGTTGCATAAATCACAAAATCACCCAAAAAGAGCATGTATACAATTTACAGCCTGAACTTTTATTTCAAACTTGTTGGATTCTAAGAAGCGCTAAAGTAAAGATAGCCAACGTCCTAATAGGAAAATATGTGATTGCTCAAAATATATTTTTTATCATGATTCATTTTAATAGACAAAAAAAAAGTGCTTGAAGCTTGAAACATGAGATATCAGATGCAGGATAGTACACGAGGGAGGAAGTAGAGTCGTTGAATTTATGTTGGATTTAATTCTTATTGGGATTCATTATCAGTTTTAAAGCTTTGTAGCCTTTAAGACCAAAAAATTATAGTAGTGCAATTTTTAATTCGTTCATTTTTCCTGTAAAATTAAACTCTTTCATATATATATATATATATATATATATATATATATATATATATTCCATATAGTTTAAAAATCTACATTGTTAATCATTGTTTCGAATGCAATTTCATAAACTAGCATTGTCATAAAAATAAAAGGTGTTTACTACCTGACATAACTGCTTCAAGCATCCACTTCATAAATGGCATTTTTGTATGTGGAATAGTTCCCATCTCATTAGAGCATTCATGTTCATACAAATTAATTTTCACATACTTAAAATTGTTAATGATAAAAGATAGAAACTTAATTTCAAATACAAAATAGTCATGAAAAAGCGAACATTTAACGTCTTAATGGAGAATAAAACCCTAAAGTTTTTATTCTCATAATAACTTCAGAAATTACATACAAAGCAATATAAATCATTTTTTCAATAATTACTTACCAATTTTAATGTTTGATAATTAGTTTTCAGCAAGCAACATCTTGGCAAACCTATAAATTGTATAGTAAGCTTTACTTTCATATGAAGTTATTCATTACTGATACAAATAAATTTTAACCTACTATTTATTTTTGGAAATACGAATAAACAATGGCATGGAGGAGAACAAAATGTAAATAAACAACTTAGATATTATATATAAAATGGATAAAAAAATTACATGTAGTTACTTACCACTTTGAGCCGTTTGGCTACTATTTCTCAACATGCAACTTCCTTCCACTACATTTAGATCAGCCCACTCAAATTGTTGTTCACTAAGCAAAAAAAAAAAAAAAAAAAAAAAAAAAATATTAAATGTAAACTAATTTTTATAGATAATAGCAAGTTCAAAATTTTCACAAAACAAAGCACAACGTAAAACCATCATGTATATTGAATGCAAACAAAAATTTAAATACAAGTATCATGTGTCTTGACATTAAATTTCTTAGTCACAAAATAACCAACTTAATTTTACAATAAGTATATGATGATATCTTTGTCTCTAATAGAAAGTTTTATCTTTATTGCAATGGGGTTCTTCTTCCTATTCATTTTAGTTTACACTAAGGTAAATTTCGTGTAAATTTTAGAAGAAATATAAGCTGAAACATTGATGGTTGCATGATTCATGTAAATATATAAAAAAATGTTAAACTCTAAATAGACGTATGATTCACATCTATCACATCTCAAGTCATACACACACAAAAAATAAATAAATAAATAAATAGAAATAAAATTCGCAATTATTTGTAACTATTAGAATTTGATCTAGAGATAAGTGAGAGATGAAACGGTAAAACAATTAAAAGACTACATTTTTATTGATTACTTGATTGATATTACAATGTTAAACCTTGCCTCTATTTATACAAAGTTTATCATTATCTGAAAGAGCATTCTAGATAAGAATATTCTAGAGCACATATTTGGGTCAATTATAATAAATAATTTTATACCAAATATAGACCCAAATCAATACAATACCAAACATAAACGGTAATCAATGCAATACCAAATAAAGGTGACATATCTTATTCTTATCTCTAACATCCCCTCAAATTCACAATGCGAAAAATCTTGAGTTTTCCAAATAGAAGCTGCAAACTGAAGAGTAGCAAGATCGAACAACCATTTCAATATTGTTTAGAGAGTAACATCAAACACCAAGCACCAAATACCAATAACTTCAACCAACTCAAAAATCTTCATTCTGAATCTCTAAAACAACTCAACTATCTTTAATCTGATCGGTAAGAAAAAGATCTGAACGACCAATTGATGAAACTAGTCCCGGATGTGTTTAAATGTTTGTATCCCCCAAACATATAAAGGAAACAAAATAAACCAAAATGGAATGAGTTTGCATATATTTGCATCCCTCAAACATATCAAACGAAAACAAAACCAAATCAATATGGTTGAATCAGCATACGTTTGCATCCTTCAAACATACCTTATAGTACCATCTACCACCTTCAATCACCGTCAATTACCCTCTTAATAAACAGGGTTACCGATACATACATCAAACAAACAATAAACATCTTCAAACTAGTGTTACTCTCTAACAACTCAATAAACCCACCACCTTGGTGCATAGCAAGACAACTCCATCCAAACCCGAAATCTGCCTTTTTCTCCTCAAAACTGCTCCTTCAATCTAAGCAACAACCAACAACACCCACTGCAACCCAAACTCTTTTCTCATCAAACCATGCACGATCATCTATAACACCATAATCATCACGACTTGCCTGCACCGCAACCAAATCCAACGCATCATCCATTGAACACTTTGCTACAAGTCTCACAATACCTGACCAAACAAAGCTACATCATCCACATCTGCCATCCCAAATTCCAATTCAACAAAATCCAAAACAAGTTTTTTTTTTTTTTTTTTCTTCTTTCTTTTTCTTATCTTTCTATTTTGTTCCCTTTTTACCAACAACAAGTAATAGATCTCAAAATTACCAACAACGCTCGTCTACTACAATCATCAACAACAAATAACAAATCTCAAACTCACCAACAACAATCATCTATTACAATCACCACCAACTAGTAATAGATCTTAAAAATAACAATTAAGAAATGGTATAATATAGTAAAAGAAAAATAAAAGATAACAGATCTGCAAATAAATGATAACTTTATCTGAACGCAAATAACATATCCGCGACAACAAGCGAATTGATTAAAGAGGAAGTGGAAAATCGGGCAAAATCCTTTTCACCTCGTTAACAACAATCCTCCCTCTTTATAACCGAGCTCTGATACCATGTTATAATTCAATCTAGAGAGAAGAGAGATGAAACGGTAAAACAATTAGAAGACTACATTTTTATTGATTGCGTGATTGATATTACAATGCTAAACCTTGCCTCTATTTATACATAGTTTACCCTTATCTAAAAGAGCATTCTAGTTAAGAATATTCTAGAGCATATATTTGGGTCAATTATAATAAATAATTCTATACCGAATATAGACCCAAATTAATACAATACCAAATATAAATGGTAATCAATGCAATATCAAATAAAGGCAACATATCTTATTCTTATCTCTAACAGTCCTGCCTTTTCGACTGTTTCAAGTCGGAAATTAAACCAACTTAAACCGCTTGAAATGGCAGATTGTTATTACTTATGAGGTTTAAAAAAATCAATGCACTGAATCATAGAACATAATAACATGCAGCGGAATAATTTTTACAAAATATCAGAGTTTTACAATATTTTTACACAGCGGAAAATACATAGCTTTTACATAAATTAAATTTTACAGCAAATTTGTTAAATCTATGTGCGCAAATGCGTCTTCGCACCTCTCTTCTTTGTGAGCTGAAATCTATAATTTGTAACACTCAGATCTGGCCTGAGCATTATGCAAAACACAAAACACTCAAGTTAGTATTAACTTTATTCAAGTAAATCAATTTCAGTAAAACACTACAATATAATAATTAATCCTAACATTAGATTTAAAGTTACAAAATTCATAAAAAAATTGCCGCATATATTTCTATCTAAAAAAGGGTGATGCGTGCATGTTAAATAGGACAACGACAAAATCATATTATAAGATGTCACACTCTTTACAATTCAAAACAAGGTGCATGCGTCGTTTTATTTATATGAAACAAGCTACTATAAATCCTAGTTAAATATATTTTTAACTAGTTAGCAAACCTGTGTCCACACCTTAAGTTGTTGAATTTCGAATTTGTGTCTCAACTGCAAAAAAAATTAGTCAAGGTATATTTGGCATAAAAGTTCGATAACCTTGGTTACATAGTAAAATAATGCAGGGGTAAATGCCCTAACATGTGAACAAATATATTTCAAGTTTAGAAATAGGATAACAATTTTGACCAACCATCACAATGCATATTAAAATGTTTGTGGTAGAATCAAGTGCATCATCTTTTCTTAAAGCAATGAAAATAATATCTAACAATGTACATGATAGTGTACATAAGTACGAAAGTAACAAAACTACATCAAGAAATGGACAACAAAGTGATAATAATGGCGTGAACAAATTAGAGTAAATCCACAAGGCAACTAACACAACCGAAATCAACTATTATATATTTAGTTTAAATCGAAATCAAATTACTTGAATTAAAGTCAACTGTAAGCTAATAACTCATTTTAAATCAGCGAAGAAATTAGGAGCAGGTAACGGATTTGCAGTGGCGCAAACTTCGATTTGAATTGTTGGAGGAGGTCGGCTGTGCTTTTCTTCCTATAGTTTTCTTTCTTTTCTTTTCTTTTCTTTTCTTTTAAGAACGAGGCGCCAGATTTAAAATGGAAGGGGAGTGAAGCACGATACATGTATTTATTATTGAGAAAAGAAGTTGTAGGGAGAAAATTGGAAAAACAGGGGGGAAATTTGAAAGGTGTAAAATGAATGGACATTAAAACATTCCTCCTTTTAACATTTCATTTGTTTTTTATTGTAACACCCCACTCCCGCTATGATCACTCACTAAGGGAATGCCATAGCATCGGTGGAGTATTTTAGTGAATATAGAACAGAAAAATTACAACAAGACAGATATAAATAGTACTTGAAATTTAAAACATCATCTCATAACAGCGGAAGTAAAACATGTCTGGTTACATCATAAAACCACAATAAAAGTCAAGTACAATATCCATCAAAATAAAGAAGTACATAATCCCACTCTCATACAATAGCCATGACAAAAGAAAAGATAACTGGGTAACTGGAGCTTTACATCTATCCAAGCTCCTAAAGACTGGAACAGCAATCCAATCAAGCTCCACTACTGCTAGGATCCACCGTAGGACATGAGGGTTGGGAAAAAGATAAAAACAACGGGGTCAGACATAAGTCTGAGCGAGTCCTATAACTTTAACAATACAATCGTTAAAGTAACCAGAGAAGACATAAACTGATATACGGTAACTAATGGGGATGAATGGCTACACTAAGCAGTCAACTAAACTAAGATAAAAGATAAAGACGCATCTACCCTTCCAAAGGTAAATTACTAAACTGCACCACACCAGTCGTTCCTAACTTAAAGGTTGATCCCACCCATGGACTTATAAAATTAACTTAATGGTTCTCGCGTACCCCTAGGTGACTAAGTAGACGCCACGGGGCCCTACAATCCACTAGGTGTACACACTACTCCCCATTCGATCGGCTCCCTAACGTAGATACCTGTGCTGGCCCCACCGTGGGGTGTACCATTCCCCAACGTGGCAACCTGATAAAATTAACGGTGCACGGCTTATATCTACACGATGCAACAACGTCTTATTTACCAGCCCGGGTCCACACACGCATATGAAACCCGTTGGTCATGCGTTGTCACCGCTAACCCATTTTGGCCTCTTATAGTCAAGCCCAATATGCGTGTCCCGTCACTCGACTAGAGTCGAGCCCACTAAGATACATTTGGGATATTGGTTGAAATGGGCCCCCAGCACAAGCCATCCCCCTAAGCTTGGCCCACACACTAGTGTTTCCCACTTAACCCTTTAATCATGTTTAATTACATGTTCCTCTTTGGTTAAGTATTCTAATCGTATTTTCTATTGCCACCCAAGGCAACCCACTAGATTCCTCATGCCACCCAGGGCACCCACTTAACCCCTCATGTCCCTCTACATGCTAATATGGTTAAGTGTTTCTTAATTAATTAATTAAGATCATGACCTCATAAAGACCTCTCACATTAGACCGTCTTTTATGACTGCTGGATATGCCGGTTGGGTCCGGGCAGCCTTACGTCATAAAAAGGGTCTAACCTCGTGTCTTTACTTTAATCACGTATTTAATTTGTGCCTAAGACCTCTCACATTGGGCTAACATTTGTAGCAACTGGTTAAGCCGGTTGGGTCCGGGCAGTTTTACGCTACAACTGAGTCCAACCTCGTGTCTTAGTCGATTAATTACACCTAATTAATCACCCTCCTAGTTTATATTAATTATCCCTAATTAATTAATCATGTTTTCCAGAATATGGGTAGACCTAACTCAATAGGTAAATTCCCAACTCCGTAGTGTGGGTACACCTAACTTAATAGGCAAATTCCCAACACATAGTATGGGTACACCTAACTTAATAGGCAAATTCCCATACTATGTTCATTTATTTTATGTTATGCATAATTATATTAATTTCACACAATCTTATTAACATATGCATTTAATTAACCCCATCGTTCCCACGTAATTTCGTTCTCATGATATAACACATATAAAAGGTGTCAACTTGCATATGTATGAACATGTTTCAAAGGTGCCATCTTGCATATTAACAAACACATAACTTGCATATGAACTTGCACAACATGCCACATAACTTGCATATAATCTTGTATAACATGTCACATAAACTTACATATTAACAAATACATGACTTGCATATAATATGTCACATAACTTGCATATGAACTTGCATAACATACTTGCATATAAACTCATAAACTTGCATATGAACTTGCATAACATACTTGCATATGAACTCATAAACTTGCATATGAACTTGCATAACATACTTGCATATAAACTCATAAACTTGCATATGAACTTGCATAACATACTTGCATATAAACTCATAAACTTGCATAACATACTTGCATATAAACTCATAAACTTGCATATGAACTTGCATAACATACTTGCATATAAACTCATAAACTTGCATAACATACTTGCATATAAACTCATAAACTTGCATATGAACTTGCATAACATACTTGCATATGAACTCATAAACTTGCATATGAACTTGCATAACATACTTGCATATAAACCCATAAACTTGCATATGAACTTGCATAACATACTTGCATATAAACTCATAAACTTGCATATCATAATGTATGCATAAACTAAACACTTAGCATGCATAAAATCAAATACTTAGCATGCATAAAATCAAATACTTAGCATGCATAAAATCAAATACTTAGCATGCATGAAACCCATCACTTAACTTGCATAAACCCACATACTTAGCTTGCATAAACATAGGGTTAACATTAAACATAGATTAGCAAACTAACATCATATCATATGACTTAAAACCCATTAATCCACATATAAAACCATATGATCTCATCATATCTCATCTACTTAGTTTAGCAATTGATCATTAAAGTGATAGAAACTCACAACTAGCAAATTTGCACTCCAAATGAAGAAGATTAAGATGCTTAGAATGGATTAGAAGTTGATTAGAGAGTGATTAGCTTGCAACCCTCTTCATAAATTAGTGGAGGCTCCTTCTAAGATTTAATTTGGCGGCATGGTGGCATCATTTCTATTTTTAGTATGAATTAGGGTAGGTTTAGGGTGTATTTATAGATTAGGTGAGTGTTTTAGGCCCTTAGATTAACCCTAGATTAGATTAGGACCCTTAGATTTCGGAAATCTCTAGAACACAGCCCAAGACTAACCTAAAAACCAGATCTGGTGCACCCAGATCAACAGGGCCGACACCCTGTGTCGACACCCCTGTCGACAGGCAAGTCGACAGGGCAGTCGACTCCCCAGTCGACAGGCCTGTCGACAGCCCTGTCGACATGGTTAGGGCGGGAAGTTTCCCGCCTGGCCCCCGCTGGCTCCAATTTCGAAATCTTAATTTGAATTTTAAATCTGTTTTGAACTTTGAATTTTCTGCAAACTTCATTGGGCCATAACTGGGCCATACGGACTCCGATTTACAAAATTTCGGACTTTATTCTGCGTATTTTTCCGAGACGAACGCAATGACGCAGCCCGTTTCCCCTGATTCTCATATCTGAGATTAATTATACTTTAATTACTAACCATTAGTGTTAATTGAAATTCGGGGTGTTACATTCTCCCCTACTTAAAGGATTTCGTCCTCGAAATCTCTAAGTCAAGAAGAACGTATCCTACCAACCAAACAACCATCTACTAAACCATCAACCACAAGCAACCATTATCCTTAGAAACTTCTAATGATGTATGAACATATGCAAAAAGTGTGTGTATATGTCCGTATACTAATGCAAAATTAGGCGGTCTACTGATTCAGTCGACCTCCTTAATGCAAACCATGATAGTGCCATGCATCCAATATGTATGCGAAACCCTATTGACACATACAATTTCTATATGCGTGCACAACCATACACAAAAATGCATCATCCACATGATAACACAACCATGATACATCCATCAATTTAACTACCACATCCATTTATGCGATATGCAACATGAAGTGACTGAGCCGATCTAGTGCCTAATGTGTGTATATGCATCCACGAGCAACCACTAGCAAACAATTGCATCCACATGCATCCATCAACCATAACATGTTTCAAACACATGTTTCAACCATAGGTTTTACCCTATCTAAAGGTCATAGGTACTAGCGAGAGGATATACTAAAGATAAGACAAGTACTAGACAAGCGATAAAGGAGAAGTTAAAAGACATACTCTCAAAAAGAAATGGATACAAAGAACGCATCTTCGCTTCCGTCTCCCAAGTAGCATTGCTTTCGTCATCTCCCCATTGCACTTTAACTAGCTGAACTTCTCTGTTCCTCAACTTCCTAGTTTCTGACCCAAGGATGCGAGTAGGAGCTCGTCGAATCGTCGCATCACGCTCTACCTCTACATCTCTAAGCAAGCTCGGCTCTACCACCTCTGCGGTCTCATGTAAGCACTTCCTCAAATGTGATACATGGAATACATCATGAACACCACTAAGTCTGTCGGGCAACTCCACCCTATATGCCATCCGTCCAATCCTTTCCTTAATAGGAAACGACCCAACAAACCTCGGTGCTAACTTCCCAACGGACCCAAAGCGAACAACATTTCTCAACGGAGATACTTTGACAAAAACCATGTCCCCAACCTCAAACTCAAGATCCGTCCTTCTCCGATCCGCATACGATTTCTGTCTATCTTGCGCTGCTTTCATCCTTCTTCGAATCAAATTAATCTTCTCTGAAGTCTCTCTAACCATATCTGGCCCAAGCAAGATTTTATCCGTAGATTCCCACCAACATGTAGGAGATCGACAAGGCCTTCCATAAAGAGCTTCGAAAGGAGCCATACCAATACTGGACTGAAAGCTGTTATTATATGCGAACTCCACCAATGGAAGATGCTCTTCCCATGTACCTCCAAAATCTAAGATACAAAGTCTCAAAAGGTCTTCTAAGATACGGTTCACCCTCTCGGTCTGACCGTCCGTCTGAGGATGATATGCGGTGCTCAAACACAACTGAGTCCCTACCGCCTCTTGCAAACTTCTCCAAAACTCACTAGTGAAGATAGGATCTCGATCACTCACAATGCTGGATGGTACGCCATGCAATCTAACAATCTCTCTAACATAGACTGAAGCAAGCCATGGAGCGGTCCTCTTACTCTTCACGGGTATAAAATGGGCACTCTTGGTAAGTCTGTCTACCACAACCCAAATTCCCGTATTGCCCTTCCTCGATCTCGGTAACCCATCGATGAAATCCATCGAGACACTATCCCACTTCCATTGCGGAACTTCCAATGGGTGTAGCAACCCACCGGGTTTCCTTTGCTCCGCTTTAACTTGTTGGCACACTAAGCATCTAGCCACATACTCGGCCACATCTTTCTTCATACCGGCCCAGAAGAAAACTCTCTTCATATCTTGGTACATTTTGTCTCCACCGGGATGAATAGTCATCCTAGAACGATGTGCATCATCCAAAATAGCCTTCTTCAAACCCTCATCTTGCGGTACACAAAGTCTACCGTCTCTATGCAACCATCCCCTATCATCTATGGTGTATCTACCCAAATGGCTGGACGACTCCCCCCTTATAAGCTTCTCTACCAACTCAACCAATTGTGGGTCGTCTCGCTGAGTCTCGCCAATCCGTCCCAAAAGAGTAGGTCTAACCTCCAAGGATGCCAACAAACCAGGTACAAAGTCAACAGAAGGTCTGAAGTCGAACAAAGAAAGAAACTCCAAGCTTCGCCGTTCCACGAACAATGGACTCAAAGATAGCCTCTTTCTACTCAAGGCGTCCGCCACTACGTTACCCTTGCCAGGGGTATACGCTATCTCGAAATCATAGGATGCTAAGAACTCCATCCACCTTTGCTGTCTTAAGTTTAAATCCTTCTGAGAGAATAAGTACTTCAATGATTTATGGTCAGTGAACAACTCGAATCTCTCACCAAGAAGATAATGGCGCCAAGACTTAAGTGCGAAAACAATCGCGGCCAACTCTAGATCATGGGTAGGGTAATTCTTCTCATGCACTCTCAATTGCCTCCCTCCATAGGCTTTTACCCTTCCCTCCTACATCAAGACTGCGCCTAATCCTGTCCCACAAGCATCGGTATAAACAACAAACGGCTTACTCCCATCTGGAAGCACTAAAACTGGAGCGGTGGTCAAAGCTCTCTTTAACCGTCGGAAAGCATCATCACAATCTACGTCCCATGAGAAAACCAGATTCTTCTTCGTCAAGCGGGTTAATGGGGCTGATATCTTCGCGAAGTCTTTGATGAACTTCCTATAATATCCTGCCAACCCCAAGAAACTTCTTACTTCGGTAACATTTCTAGGAACTTTCCAATCCTGGATAGATACTATCTTTGCGGGATCCACAGCTATCCCTTCCTTAGAGACCACATGCCCTAAGAATCGCACTTCTCTTCTCCAAAAATGACATTTAGAGAATTTAGCTTTAAGACTATGTGCTCGAAGAGTCTCCAACACTTCTCTGAGATGTAAGGCATGCTCTTCTTCACTCTTGGAAAAGACTAGGATGTCATCCACAAAGACTACTACAAACTTATTCAGATACTCTCTGAACACCCTACTCATTAGATCAACAAAGTATGCAGGGGCGTTTGTCAACCCAAATGGCATAACAAGCCACTCATAAAAACCATCCGGAGTCCGGAAAGCAGTCTTCTCTATACTGTCCTCCGCCACTCTCAACTGATGAAACCCTGTAGCTAAGTCCATCTGCGAAAACACTGAGGCGCCAACCAATTGATCAAAGAGATCATCTATCCTCGGTAATGGGTGTCTATTCTTCTTCGTGAGCTTATTAAGTTCTCTATAATCCACACAAAGTCTGAGGGACCCATCCGCCTTCGTGGCAAACACTACTGGAGCTCCCCACTCCGATATACTTCGCCTTATGAACCCCTTCTCAAGCAACTCCCCTACTTGCTTATGAAGTTCTCTTCTCTCACGAGGAGCCATGTGGCGCACTGGCAAAGACACTGGTTTGGCATTATCCACCAAATAAATTCGGAAATCTATCTCCCGCTTCGGAGGCAAACCCTTCACTTCTTCAAACACATCTGGATATTCCCGGACCACTCTGACAGAACGCAAACTCTCGACCGAAGCATCGAGCGATTCAAGATAACTTAGCATAACAGATTCCATGGGATTACAAGAGATCTCGAGAGTATTACCCAAGCGGGTCATAAGCCTGACAACTCTCCTTTCACAATCAAGAATGGCACCATTACTGGATAACCAGTCCATGCCCAAAATCAACCCATAGCCCGTGAAGCCCAATTCAAAAGCATCACATCCAAACTCAACGCTAAGTATAGAAATCTTCAAACCCAAACATATCATAGACAGATATATGGAGCCCCCAATTGGGTTTGAAACAACCAAGGGATCATCAACTAGACTGGTGTCTAAGTGCAGTGACTCAACTAACGATGATGAGATAAAAGAATGCGACGCGCCAGAGTCAAACAAAGTACGAACTGGATGATCAAACAGAAAAACCAGACTTTCAACGGAAATGGTTCTACCTCTCTGCTGAATCGGTGGAACTGAGAGAGCCTGAACTTGCCCCCTACCTGAGGTGGTGCCATAAGAGCTTGCACCTGACCTCCTGAGGTAGGCCTCGTCTTCTGCCCCTTCTTTGGGCAGTCCTTCACAAGATGTCCTGCTTCACCACAATGAAAGCAACCGGTCTTCTTCTTTTTGCGACAATCCTTGCTAAAGTGGCCTGGGGTCCCACAATTGAAGCACTTCTTTTTCTTCTTCTTCTTGTCACCATTGCCTTTTCCACCCTTGCCTTGTTGTTGTTGTTGCGGTTTCTTCTGATCCCCCTTCTTCTCTGGTGCCTTAGAACTCTTATCATCCTCATGCATAAGTGCCATGTAGACAAGCTTCTCAAAGGTGGCCCCCATAGGAATGTGAGTCATAGCTATTCCTTGCAATGGTTCGTTCAAGCCTCTAACGAACCTCAAAGCCTTCTTCTCCGGTGTATTCACCAACTATATGCCAAACCTTGCTAATTGATTGAATTTGTTGACATATTCTTTCACCGTGAGATTCCCTTGCTTCAAATTCAAGAACTTCTCCATAAACAGATTCTCTTCCGCCCTTGAGAGAAACTTAGCCCCAAACCTTTGCTTAAAATCTGCCCAAGAGTCAACAGGGCGTTCTCCATTAGTGACCTCCCACCAGAATGAGGCCTCTCCCTTCATTAACCAAGCTGCCAACTTGACTTTCTTTCCCTCTTCCACTTCAAAGATATCTAGCAACTCTTCCACTTCCTTAAGCCAATCTCTAGCCTCTACGAAAGTCTCTGAACCTAGAAAAGGTTTTCCTCCTATAGCCTTGAACTCCTTGCAAATCTTAGCAAAATTATCTACTCTAGGCTGAGGAGGAGGAGCGGTTGCCTCTGGTGTAGTAGCATTGGCTGGACCCGCAGCCGCGACCCTAGCCTCTTGTAACCTCTTATACCATAGTGGTATAACTAAGCCCTCCGGGATGTTAAGATCTTCAGCCATGCTGAAACGAAAGAGGAAAGATTCAAAAAGGAGATTCCGAAAGATAAAGATATGGCTATTGGGGATTATGCTTTTCTTTTTCAAAAACTTTTCTCTTAAAAGACATGTTTTTGAAAATACTTTTTCCAAAAATAATACCTTTACTATTTTCTAAAAAAAATGTATTTTTCTCAAAAATTTATCTGTTCCGGTAACCTTAAGCTCTGATACCACGTGTAACACCCCACTCCCGCTATGATCACTCACTAAGGGAATGCCATAGCATCGGTGGAGTATTTTAGTGAATATAGAACAGAAAAATTACAACAAGACAGATATAAATAGTACTTGAAATTTAAAACATCATCTCATAACAGCGGAAGTAAAACATGTCTGGTTACATCATAAAACCACAATAAAAGTCAAGTACAATATCCATCAAAATAAAGAAGTACATAATCCCACTCTCATTCAATAGCCATGAAAAAAGAAAAGATAACTGGGTAACTGGAGCTTTACATCTATCCAAGCTCCTAAAGACTGGAACAGCAATCCAATCAAGCTCCACTACTGCTAGGATCCACCGTAGGACCTGAGGGTTGGGAAAAAGATAAAAACAACGGGGTCAGACATAAGTCTGAGCGAGTCCTATAACTTTAACAATACAATCGTTAAAGTAACCAGAGAAGACATAAACTGATATACGGTAACTAATGGGGATGAATGGCTACACTAAGCAGTCAACTAAACTAAGATAAAAGATAAAGACGCATCTACCCTTCCAAAGGTAAATTACTAAACTGCACCACACCAGTCGCTCCTAACTTAAAGGTTGATCCCACCCATGGACTTATAAAATTAACTTAATGGTTCTCGCGTACCCCTAGGTGACTAAGTAGACGCCACGGGGCCCTACAATCCACTAGGTGTACACACTACTCCCCATTCGATCGGCTCCCTAACGTAGATACCCGTGCTGGCCCCACCGTGGGGTGTACCATTCCCCAACGTGGCAACCTGATAAAATTAACGGTGCACGGCTTATATCTACACGATGCAACAACGTCTTATTTACCAGCCCGGGTCCACACACGCATATGAAACCCGTTGGTCATGCGTTGCCACCGCTAACCCATTTTGGCCTCTTATAGTCAAGCCCAATATGCGTGTCCCGTCACTCGACTAGAGTCGAGCCCACTAAGATACGTTTGGGATATTGGTTGAAATGGGCCCCCAGCACAAGCCATCCCCCTAAGCTTGGCCCACACACTAGTGTTTCCCACTTAACCCTTTAATCATGTTTAATTACATGTTCCTCTTTGGTTAAGTATTCTAATCGTATTTTCTATTGCCACCCAAGGCAACCCACTAGATTCCTCATGCCACCCAGGGCACCCACTTAACCCCTCATGTCCCTCTACATGCTAATATGGTTAAGTGTTTCTTAATTAATTAATTAAGATCATGACCTCATAAAGACCTCTCACATTAGACCGTCTTTTATGACTGCTGGATATGCCGGTTGGGTCCGGGCAGCCTTACGTCATAAAAAGGGTCTAACCTCGTGTCTTTACTTTAATCACGTATTTAATTTGTGCCTAAGACCTCTCACATTGGGCTAACATTTGTAGCAACTGGTTAAGCCGGTTGGGTCCGGGCAGTTTTACGCTACAACTGAGTCCAACCTCGTGTCTTAGTCGATTAATTACACCTAATTAATCACCCTCCTAGTTTATATTAATTATCCCTAATTAATTAATCATGTTTTCCAGAATATGGGTAGACCTAACTCAATAGGTAAATTCCCAACTCCGTAGTGTGGGTACACCTAACTTAATAGGCAAATTCCCAACACATAGTATGGGTACACCCAACTTAATAGGCAAATTCCCATACTATGTTCATTTATTTTATGTTATGCATAATTATATTAATTTCACACAATCTTATTAACATATGCATTTAATTAACCCCATCGTTCCCACGTAATTTCGTTCTCATGATATAACACATATAAAAGGTGTCAACTTGCATATGTATGAACATGTTTCAAAGGTGCCATCTTGCATATTAACAAACACATAACTTGCATATGAACTTGCACAACATGCCACATAACTTGCATATAATCTTGTATAACATGTCACATAAACTTACATATTAACAAATACATGACTTGCATATAATATGTCACATAACTTGCATATGAACTTGCATAACATACTTGCATATAAACTCATAAACTTGCATATGAACTTGCATAACATACTTGCATATGAACTCATAAACTTGCATATGAACTTGCATAACATACTTGCATATAAACTCATAAACTTGCATATGAACTTGCATAACATACTTGCATATAAACTCATAAACTTGCATAACATACTTGCATATAAACTCATAAACTTGCATATGAACTTGCATAACATACTTGCATATAAACTCATAAACTTGCATATGAACTTGCATAACATACTTGCATATAAACTCATAAACTTGCATATGAACTTGCATAACATACTTGCATATGAACTCATAAACTTGCATATGAACTTGCATAACATACTTGCATATAAACTCATAAACTTGCATATGAACTTGCATAACATACTTGCATATAAACTCATAAACTTGCATATCATAATGTATGCATAAACTAAACACTTAGCATGCATAAAATCAAATACTTAGCATGCATAAAATCAAATACTTAGCATGCATAAAATCAAATACTTAGCATGCATGAAACCCATCACTTAACTTGCATAAACCCACATACTTAGCTTGCATAAACATAGGGTTAACATTAAACATAGATTAGCAAACTAACATCATATCATATGACTTAAAACCCATTAATCCACATATAAAACCATATGATCTCATCATATCTCATCTACTTAGTTTAGCAATTGATCATTAAAGTGATAGAAACTCACAACTAGCAAATTTGCACTCCAAATGAAGAAGATTAAGATGCTTAGAATGGATTAGAAGTTGATTAGAGAGTGATTAGCTTGCAACCCTCTTCATAAATTAGTGGAGGCTCCTTCTAAGATTTAATTTGGCGGCATGGTGGCATCATTTCTATTTTTAGTATGAATTAGGGTAGGTTTAGGGTGTATTTATAGATTAGGTGAGTGTTTTAGGCCCTTAGATTAACCCTAGATTAGATTAGGACCCTTAGATTTCGGAAATCTCTAGAACACAGCCCAAGACTAACCCAAAAACCAGATCTGGTGCACCCAGATCAACAGGGCCGACACCCTGTGTCGACACCCCTGTCGACTGGGGTGTCGACAGGGCAGTCGACACCCCAGTCGACAGGCCTGTCGACAGCCCTGTCGACATGGCTAGGGCGGGAAGTCTCCCGCCTGGCCCCCGCTGGCTCCAATTTCGAAATCTTAATTTGAATTTTAAATCTGTTTTGAACTTTGAATTTTCTGCAAACTTCATTGGGCCATAACTGGGCCATACGGACTCCGATTTACAAAATTTCAGACTCTATTCTGCGTATTTTTCCGAGACGAACGCAATGACGCAGCCCGTTTCCCCTGATTCTCATATCTGAGATTAATTATACTTTAATTACTAACCATTAGTGTTAATTGAAATTCGGGGTGTTACATTTATCTTTAATGTGCATAAGATATAAATGAAAATATATAAGAGAGAAAAAATATCGGTGGCTATAGGGAAACGAAGGAATAAGAAAGAGAGAATATGTAAGCACTTGCTTGCATGTAACGCATGCATGGAAATAAATGTACAAAAGAAGGAATGTACGTATATAACATGTATGCATGTCACTGAAATTATAAAAGTTAAAATGACGGTCATGATTCATGGGAGTGAAGCAGCGCATACACATATTCTATTACTATTACTATTATTATTATTATTATTATTATTATTATTATTATTATTATTATATTACATTTTTTCTAAATATAGACAATAGGATATTGAAGAAAAGGGAAACATATATACATGGAGATTGTTTGTTTTTGGGAAAAAATAATGACAGGAAAGAAAAAGGGGAAAGAAGAAATAATATGGAAATTTAAGGAATAAAAATATGTAAAAAATTAGGATGTATGAAAATAGAATGAAGAGAAAGAAATTAAAAAGAATGAAGGGAAATAAATTAATAGGTAAAGGAAAGAAATGAATGTGTAATTGATCGAGAAATAAAATGGAGAGAAAGGAGGTAGTGAATTTGATGAAAGAAATTATGTGATGATTTATTTGATTATTAATGTGAACATTAATGTTCTTTAACTATGCTAGTTAAAATGTGCGTTGTATATCGTTGACACTCCATTTCTCTACAATTTCTTCTTATATAATTTAAACTGGAAACATTAATTGATTTATTACCAATTATCATAGAACTAAATATTGAAGTTTTTAAAGAAAACAATGATTTCAAATTGATTTCAATTTAAATTTGAGATTTGTGTAAATGATTTTATAAAGCGATTTATAAAATAATGACCACGGTGTAAAAATGTAAACGGTTGGTAGCTAAAGAGACCGGGATCGGCTATTGTCATACTCTCTGCCAATACCGAAAATCACTTTAACAACTGTGTACGCGATGGAGTTCCATAATGAAGCAGGATGATTTGGAGGCGATTACTGGATTTGAAGAAAGAGAACGATGATGGATAGCTTGACCTCTGGGTCATAATCAAAATGACTAAAACAGATGATATACCGTGATTAAGTGAGGACGCACCTCCTATCAAACACACTTCTTTGAACCCATATCTATTACTTTGTGATTTGATTGGTGCTCACCTTTGATTTTGGAGTGTGTTCCGAGGTGGGTGGTAGTCGCGGCTATGCGTTACCACCGGTCCGGGAATGCATTGGTAGAATCCTACCGTGGGTATTCCTCGTGTGCCTTGTCATATTATCCTCATTGAGGCCCTACGATTTTGATTTGTATCATACCTATGAAGTGCCCTCTGATAACCACTAGGTTACTATGGAATTTACGGTATCTGTATAAAATACGGTATTATAAACGGTAAGGGTAAAAATGTAATCCCGCTTATGCTATTTTGATATTTTACTTTACTGAATATACACTATTATAATAACGTATTATATTATATGATATTAGTATAACAGATTCTTAGAGGATGATGATCCCTAACATCCTTTAAGTTACTGATGCATTTCATTGAACATTTCATTTGACTTGATTTACTTCCAAGAGAATGTTAGTCTCGATCCGAGTTGTTTTGCATTATTGCTTGGGTCAGATCAAGTAGTACAGTGTTGAGGTTTCACCTTTTGAAGCTGGAAACTGTTGAAGACATCACCTCTATTTGTTGATTCTAGTTATTTCTCATTTGAATTAGAAATTTTTATATTTAGATTTCCGCTGTATTTCATTTTGTAACTATGATATTATGTATAAGTTTTGAATTTTATTTTGTAGCTTCATAAACTGTTATTGTATTTATTTATTCCGCTGCGAGATATTCTGCTTTTCTGTGTATGTGATTTTGTGATTTGACTTATTAAACCCCACAGCAATAACATTCTGTTGTTTCGTATAGTTTGAGTTGGTTTAATTACCGACTTGAAGCGATCGAAAAGGCAGGATGTTACATTACTCTACAAATTATTTTATGAAAAAGAACATGAAAATAATTCATTGGTAAGTTAAAAAACTAACAAAATCATGCAAGCTTGAAAAGGAATAAAATAAAGTACACTACATTTGAATCAAATTAATTTAATTTATCCTCATTGAGAAATGCAATAACCCACTTATAAATAGTTTAGAACATTGTTAAATTAATGCTTCAGCCAAAGCAATAACCAATGCTAATAAGAAAATGAATGAGAACAAAACTTGCCCCTTGCAACAAAAGCTTTGTTATTCTCTTTATGTGTACCTATTTTAATTTATTTTTTGTAGCCCTAACAAAAAAAGGCCGCCTTTTCCTTTTTCAAAATCCTCTTAATAATTTTATTATTACAAATAAAATAAAAGTATACCTCCAATCACGAACGGTTTAACAAACATTTCTGAAATAATATATTAAAGACTTATCAAGCTATGGTTCATAAATATGCTAAAATTTTGTTAGGGTTTCAATGCATTTTAAGATTGATTTATCGTGTAACCCTACATCTGAATAGATCACCCATATTGATTTGATTGGGAAAATTAGAGAAAGGTAAATAAATGAGTCGAAGCTATACCTGAATTCATTGATGTTTATTGAGAGAAAAATAATTTATTTGAGATCTGGTTTAGATCTACCAAATGGACATAAGCTTTAGATCTGATATAAGGTCTAAATTCATTATCGATGCCTTCATAAGCAGATTAAGTGAAAAAGATGAATCCAAAAGTTAAAAGTTGGATCTGATCTACCAAATTGACATAAGCCCTAGTTCTGAGTTATTTTCATAGAAAGATTATGATAATAAATAGAGATTATGTAATTTAGGGATTATAACTCATTACTTATAATATCGTGGTATTTTCAACTTGGTCCTTCAACATATTGAAAATCACTCTGATTTATATGCATTCTTTTCATGATTATTACATCTTTACACGTTATTTATTTTTTTACTTTGCTTGATCACTATCACTATGTTTTACACCAAAATAACATAACACATTTTATTTTACATGCATGGTCCACATGTTGAAATTTTCCAACAATCTCCTCATGTGCCACATATGTAGTATCTTAAAAATTCGTATAATTTTACAAGCACCGAAATTTATTATCTATAACATATCATGTATCTAAAACAATCTCATTCATTTATCGTGTTAACAAAAAATCAAAGCGGCATTTGTTATATTTATCATAACTAAACTTACCAATGGACACATATATCAGTATAATCAAGTGACGTACGTCAATCATGGATGCATATCATGGAAATTACATGAAATGTGACCTATATATATATATTTCCATCTCGTCCAAATTTAATGATTCAAAGCATTCACTACAAAACAAATAGCTTTTTGCAACGACAAATAGGCATCGGCAGTCATTGGCAGCTGTCATTAGCCTTTGCAAAAAGCCATCGCAATTCTGGTCGTCACCAACAGGAAAAGCAACGGCTCCGTCGCTGCAATAGCAATGGGTTGCAACGGCTATATGTCCACGGGGCATCCAACTAGCAGTTAATTTGTTTCTCGAGTGTCTGTTACAAGCCATTGCAAATCTAGAATGAATAGTCGTCGCTAGCCATTGTTATTATTGATATTTTGGCCATTGCAAGCCATCGCCAACCATTGCAATACTGGATATATCTGTTGCGCCATCCAACATCTACATTCCCTCAAGCCACACATATTATTATTAACTACGAATATTGTTAATTCATCAATATCCATACAGTATCACATCCCATCATTATCATTCCATTAATATTCCATCATTCATCAAAAAAATACCAAATTTCACCCAAAAAACTACTAAATCCAAACGAAATAAGAACATATGTCCATTGTAGCATACATAAAACAACTACTAAGTATCAAGTATGAAAACCATCCAAAAAACTACCAGATCCATCAACCGAACACTAAACATCAAACCCATGCATCAACCAAACTACAAGTGCCAAAGCCAGTCAAAATATGTATATATCCATAAGAAAAATCAAACTACGCAGCATATTCGTCGTCGTCATCATCTGCAGCTGCATCTCCCTCCTCGGGCATTGACTCATGCTCTTGATAGTATGTTACAATACGCTCATCTATTTGCTGGACTAGGTATCTGTTTCGCCAATCATTGAGCTCGTCCACCTGTCTTTGCATTCGAGCAATATCCTCCTTCTCGATGGATCTCCAATAAGCTCTTTGGAAATTAAGAGCCTGTGAAATAATTCAAGTTAATATTTAAAAACAAAACAATATGGTAGTGTTTAAAGATTACATATATGGTTGCATTATTCAAGTTAATACTCATTTAAATGAATTTTGAAAGCTAATGTATGAGGTCTCAATCTAACTTCATTTTTGAACTATATATGTAAGGTTATAAAATAAATTTTGTAATTATTAAACAAAAATTTAGAAACAATTTTAATACTTATACCATACCATTTTAAATAAAAATTTAAAACCAAGTTTAACAGAAGTCTTAAATATTTTATTAACCGTTGTGTAGGTTCTTGATGTTATCATAAATCTGAACCATGGACTTTATTAACTATTTTGCATTATTAACAAATATTTTATTTCATGGTTTGATTGTGTAGGTTCACATACTTAAAGAATATTATTATACTTAATAATGAATATACATAAGTTATTAAAAAGGTTTCCCTCCTGATTGCCAAAACCATATCACCTATTTTGACTAGGTAGTGTAATAATAGTATCTCATATGCGATTGGACTCTTCGAGCGTAATCTACTTCCGTCTATGGCTTGTGTCGCACTTGCATGTTTTGCTTCATATCTCTCCTACAATTGCGAATATATTTTTGACACAATTGATATACAATTTACTTATATACTGTGACATAAACGAATATGAAACATTGTCATTATGGATAAGCATATTTACCATTACTTCTGAAGCTTTATGGCTCATCCAATGGTACGAAACATTCTCATCATCATTTGTCTGCTTAACCGCATGTGTGACTCTAAAAACCTCAGTCATTGTAGGTTCCAAACTGTACTTTGCAAATCGAATGTATACATGAATGAAAAATATTGAAAATAAGAATGAATGATATACATTAGGATGTACATGAACATATGATAAATATATTGAAAATTTATACCAAATCTCTACTCTGTTAGCTTCAAAGTTCTTTTTATCCATTCCAAATTTATGATTAATATGTAGAAAACACCAATGACAATCAAACCAAGAAATTTTATTTCCATACTTTAATGAAAATGCTCGTGTCTCATCCATACAATGAGGACAAGCTAGACATCCAGGTGTGCTCCAACTTGAAAGCATGTCATACGCGGTAGAATCACAAATAGTCCATAATAAAGAAGTGAATATACAAAAATTTCTTTTTCTCAAAATGTAATATGTTTCAACTCCTTCATGCCACAGTATTTTCAACTCTGCGATCAATGGCTGTAGATAAACATCAATTCCTTATGTCGGATCATTGAGACTGGGGACGACAATCGGTAGAAACATATATGGAGTTTTCATACACATCCATGAAGATAAGTTATAAGGAGTAACAATTATAAGCCATGATGAATATTTAATATCAAACCGAGAGAATGACGAAAGTCCATCCGTACATAAACCGAGCCTAACATTACGGCTCTCTACAGCAATTCAGGATAAATCCTATCGAAGTGTTTCCATACGTCACCATTAGATGGATGTATCAAAGTTCTTTTTTCTTATGTTCTCACACCGTGCCATCGCATATGACATGCTGTAGCAGAAGATATATAATCGTTGAAGTCTGAGAGTAATGGGTAAATAATGCATTCTCTTATATGGAACTTCTTTTCCATTCTTTTTTCTTGGTTTGTATCTTTCCTCATTACATATTCTTCATTTCCTAAGGTGAACGTCTTCTTCTCAATACAACATGCAACTTTTTACACATGTATCTATCTTCTGATACGATAGTCCAAAACCAGATATAAGTTGTTTTACTTTATAATGACTATCGCACATTAAATTATTGGGTGGCATGTGTCATTTCGCAGTTTGTACGACTTCTGTAAATGCAGCTCTGTAAGATTGAATTTTGATTTCATAGTTACGTATTCGGCGGTTATAGATAATTTGGTTCCGCTTGTACACGCATCCCACAACGGCCTCTTAGCAGAATCTAATAAATCATTAAAAAATTAGCCACCATGGCCGGTTCTTCAACATTTTCGTTCTTATCATCACCTTGATCAATGGTAGGTGACATTGATCGTGCTGCATCTTACAACATATTTTCTATCGGATTTGTCACTGTATTATCGTCCTCTACCACTACAGGATTAGGTGTAGGTTGAACAAGTTCTCCATGACGATCCCCTAAGTAGCAATTCGACACAAAACCAACTTTATACAAATGTACTGCTACTACATCTGGCTTCTAGTGCTTCAGATGTTTGCAGTTACTACACAGACAATGAATGTCTACTTTATTTTGATTATTAAATTTAGCCAATCTAATAAATTCTTGGATACCGTTTAAAAAATGTTCATTTATTGATCCTTTCATACCAGTTCAGGATCTATACATCCAACTACGATCGAGAAAACAATCGAACATTTTCCTGATTTACAAAAAATATGTTAGAAAAATCAAAGACTTCATATTAAAGTCTTGTAAGGGGTCCACGTAAGTAAAACACAAATTTTAATTTCTATTTTAACATCTACAAAATATTTTTTATAACTTTTATTAAAGTCTTGTACGATTCATTTATAACACTTCACTATTGTTACAAATTCAAATAACTACTCCATTTTCTTTTAGTTTATTGTTTTTTACTTTGACAATCAGTCATCCTACTTCCCATTTCAAACACAATTACATAATCACATTTTATAAATCATTTCAGGTTAAACGATTCAACAAGATTTTGGCAGCACTTCCTTTTAGTCCATGTATCATACGCAAATGCATGTACACAGGGAACAAAAGGAAGTGCCATCGAAATTTTATGAACCATTTAAAATGAAATGATTTATAAATGTGATTGAGTTATTACGTTTGTAACTTGTCCAATACTGGGACAAATTCAACAAATATTGTATTAGATGAATATGGATGTCCGTTCTATGGAAAACATGTATATCCATATAACAATCACATACAACATTTGCTGGACGAGGCCAATAAATCTCTAAGGGGTTCACATTATTAAAACACATTTTGTAATTTTTATTTTAACAAATACAAAATATTATATAATGCATTCAATAAATATTTGTTAACTAAAGTTTAAATTTTAAAATGTACTTTAACTTTCATTCTACTACAATGTATATAGAATATTTTATTTTTGTTATGCTTATTTCAAAATTCTATCTAAACATTGTTTTAGCTTTCATTTACGTACACATATTTTCGCCTAAACACAACAAACATCGTTTGAATTTAAAATAACTATTCGCACAAACTTATCAATAAGCATGTTAAACAATAATATACATTAATTTCCAAATCACACCATAAATCAGTAATTCTACATCAACTAACAAAACAGTAATAAGCGATAATCATCTTTTTCAACCTCATAATAAAATACTTTTACTCCCAAATTGACCTATAATACTGTTATCATCATACCTATATCATATAACCATCAATTTCAAGTCCATGAATAACTCATTAATTATCAATTATCAAACTCATAAACATCCTATTAAACCTAAAATAAACCCTAATTAAACATAAATTAAGGTTAAAAGGCATATTAACAAAATTTGAGAGGCTAGGAGATGTGTGGTGAGCTCCGGGACGCTGGAGCAAAGAGGGTCGACATTGATAGGGTTTATATTATTTTTTATTTTTGCGTGGGAAGTTTTTGGGAAGCAGAGTCCCATGCATGGTTGTATATTCGGGTCAAGCAATGGCTTGCAACGACCGCTATTTTTAGCCGTCGTTAGCCGTTACCCTGATCCATCACTTTTCAAACTGCTCTTGTAGTAATATAATTCAATGTATAAACAAGGTGAATTGCAAAGAAACTTTATTACCTTATTTCTGATTAGAAAAGTTGATATATATCTACAACCGAAGTATAGAGCAATGTGACATATGATGGTATCAAATACAAATTCCCCTTGAATCGAAATATCTTTACATAAGGTTACCCAATTGAGCAACATGCTCACGAAACACCTAAGGCGATAATCAAGGTCGGTCCTAGAAGTTTTGGTAGCTAAAACCATGGTCTTTATACTAATACTGTTATTGTTAATTAAATCATCCAAATAGCATTAGGGGAACAAAAACTGTAAACTTTATAAGTGGTTCTATCCATTTTGTATTATTCACTTAGAATTAGCCAAAAAAATATGTTTCGATCGGTAGCAAATTAACAATCGCCATGCATTCGTCTCCTTTTGTCGATTGTAACGAATATACTTATAAAAATATTACAATTAATAACATGGTTTCGATCGCAGTGAACGATATTTGGTAGTTTGATGTAGATTTAAGCTAAAATTATGGATAATTTTAAGTGGATTTTTAGACGTAAATAGTAACATTCGAACTCTACATGTAGCATCAATTCAGCCTAATAAAATCAGTATTAACTACCTATAAATAGCATTAGTATAACCAACTTAAACTTGGGCAAAGAAACCAAAAATGTTTGAGTTTTATACAAATATTAAATTGCAACGTTGTTATTTCTATGATGTGATAACTTAATATACAGAGGAATAAACACATATACACAACAAATAATTTGCCAACTTTCAAAGCAGGGATTAGAAATTGAAAAGTGTAAATTAAGCACCTTTCATAATTTCACTTTTAAGCAAACAAGCAGGAATTAGAAATCGAAAATAAAAAATTAAACACCTTTCATGTTTTCACTTTTAAACAAACAAGTGGGAATTAAATAAAGTATTAAACACAAATGCAAGTAACAAAACAAATAAAGACGCTAACGTCTAATTGTGCTCTCGTTGTGCTTAAGGAGGTTGGAGCAAAACCTGGAGGTAGCTATAATCACCGAGTCATCATTGAAAATCGAATTGTCAATTGAAGTCATCGCTGTTGTTGATTCACCATCTAAATTGAATTCGCAATTTGCAGGGGATGGAGTTCCTGATTTTATTTCATTTGTTGTGGATTGATTCGGGAAAGTTACTTTTTGATTCATGATTGCTGAAGATGATGCCTTAAATTTTCGTGGCCCAAAGCCATTGCTTTGGTTGCTTTACCCAAAGGTCAACACTAGTGATAATCCTTTTATAGGCAAATTCATCATAGTTGAGTTTGTTATTGTTTGTACAATGAGTCACAATCTATTTTATATTTACCCTTTATCATAAATTATTATTCTTTATTATTACAATATTTCACTAATGGTCTTATAATTTTTTATCAATGAGTCTTATGACATATTTTGCAATTATTTTTCATACTTGGATGCCTTATAATTAAACATAAAGAATATTTCCGTAGTGTGGAAAATGTAAGATTATGAATGACATTTTTCGTTATATAGCTCCACCAAAAAAAAAATTGTTACTTGAAGTGGGACTTTTGTAATCTTAACATCTAAAATATTCAGATCATGATGCTTTATGATCTCCAACTGATCTAATATTTTTCTTATGAGCGTATAACCTTTTATTTTGTTCCTTAAATTTATCTCATATACATTTTGGTTACTAACTAGCGATCCACTTTAATTGTTAGTAGATATTGGCAAAATAATACATGCAACATTGATGTGTGTATATTCCTTACTATGCAATAAACCCCACACTACAAATGCATGAGGAATATTTGCATTATTTGAAGGATTTTCTCGAATTACATATAAGAAAAACATTTGTATATTTTTTAGCAAAAGAGAATCAATTCATTCGCAATTTTCATACCAAACATTTTTAAACATTAGCTTGTTTAGAAATTTAGTGATAATTCAAAAGTTATCTCACTAATAATAATGATACATTTGAGTCCCTAGTACAAAAATAATAATCTACAAGTGATTCCTTTAGTTGTTTCATCAATGTTTCTGTTAAGAAAATATACCTTAAAATTATGCATAATCGTCTGAAAGAGTAATTCTTCCTTTTCAAGCAGATATCCTTAATGATCTGCACTTTGAGACTATTGAGTTTGTTTTTTTAAAAGTAATAACTTTAACTTGTAAAAAAATTTATTTAACATTGTCTTATTTTATTCTTAGTTTACTTCTTATTAATGAACGAAAAATATCATATACATTATCAGAATAAGTAACCACAGTTGAATCAACGATAATGATACTCCTTAAGGACAATGTTCCGTAGTTTATGTCTCTCCAAACTCAACATTCTTAACATTTTTTTACCTTCTCCATCGTAAAAATTTTCCTTAGCAGGATTCATAACATATAACTTTTAAGCCGCTTGCAATATCAAACATAGCATTTTTTTCTCTTTATTGTCTTATTATGGAATTACTCAGTAAGTTGAAAAAACTCACAAAAAATGCAGACTTAATTATGAAGTTGTTTAGAATAAGTAGATGTAAATTCTATTTTAAACATTATGAGATTTAATTATAACTATTTTTGAATTTATTCATAAATCAAACTTGTTATTTCTAATTAAAAAATTATAACTTAATTTGTTCATATTAGGAATAGAAAACTGAAATTTACCAAATGATAGCATAGCTAAAATATTGAATAAATTCAATCAATAATTGAAATATCAATAATAACTTTAAAATCTCTAGAATAGTTTGCTTCATATGTCTGTATATCTCACTAGCGAAACAATTATAAATATATCTCCATGTTATTTCTTTTCTTTTAGATCCTTAGCAATTTCTTTATCCTTATTTATACATTCATTTAAAATGTATATCAATTGAGTACTTTCAACCTCAACTTTTCTTCTCCTTATCATAATGTTAAAGGAGCTTAATAAGTGGTCGTCTTATTATTAAAAATCAATAATAATTTTATATGATTAAACCACGAATAAAGAGAGTATTAGAAAGTCACAATAATTTGAGTGCCAACTTTTCGGGTAACATCTTTCCAATAGTACTTATTTAAGTTTCCTTTGTTTAGACTTTACAAAATCAAGCACTATAAAGATCAGTTATTTCCGCTTACTATTTTGACAAAATGCTTTGCATTCTCAATGGATAACCTTTTATAAATAATTATCCTTATGGAAATCCCATCCTTGAAAGCTTTTGAAATATTTTACCTTATGATCATTTGACTCATGTTGTTAGAATTATACCATCTTTTAGTGTTTTTCATAGCATTATAAGAACATTCAACTATAGAGGTGTTGGTTGTGGCTGTAACGACCCGAAAACCCCCGCCTTTCGAACCAACCATAAGCCACATAGGTCCGATCGAAAAGTCAGAAATCCTTGGACTGTTATGAGATACAACGCATCAGAATAGCGCACAAGAGAACATTTCATTGCTATTACACCAATTTTACATCAAGTACAAGACTATCAGAGAAATATATTTCAATACAGCGGAAACATAAGTACATATATAATTACAAACAACGGAAGACTACAAAATAATCCAGAGTACAGCTCCAGCCATAATCCAGGATCCTGTATAAAGTATATCTACAAAACTAAAATTATTAGCTTCCCATATGGAAAATATAGGCACTAGAGTTTAGGTGGGAAACAATAAATTCTGAGTCAGTCATGGGATTGGTGTGAGAATTAAAAACAATTATTAAACTTTATTTTTAAAGTTGGGTAAATCACGGGACCACGCCGTATAACACGGAACAGTTTTACTCTACATGAATACCAGTAAATAAAAACTTGCAATGCTTTTTTGAAAAATGAAGCTACTATAAGACTCGGGCCCTATCACACAATGCAAGCACAAGCCAAAGGATCGAATTTTAGATTATAATAGTCAAACATGCTTGATATGCGAAATTTCTCTTTTATTATTATAAGTACATAGTGCAGAAATCAATTTCAAAATTAAATGTATCAATCTTAGACGACATAATACCCCATCCTATTATTTCGCCATATAGGTTTACAACTAAAACCGTAAAGTCTCGTAATGGAAATTGGATTCCATCATGAGACGAGGCAAATGATCTTCCTCATATGAACTTCGGAACATCTCTAGCTGAATGTCCCAGAGAAAACAACATCCCTTGGAGTGGCAGAGCCAGTCCACATATTCCCGTGGATTAGTCAGTGCCTGAACATAACATTTCCCACTCCTATCGGACCTCCTGGTCAATACGTCGACCACCATTGTCATATTCGACCATATCCGAGGTGCCTCAATTCCAACATCCACATAAGTAAACTGCCTGGGCTCCATTTCATGACATCGCTTTTAGCAAGAAAGAAAGGTATGTCCTCTCTGTGTTCCTTCATCCCGTTATTAGCTCATACTAGGGAGTGAAGCTTGACAAAGTCATGCCTTGAAACAAAGCTACGTTATATCAACCATGCTTTGATCATCATCCACAAAGCTCTGCTTTTCAACAAAAGCTTTAATCAATCAACATCTTAGCATGCCACGTTGTTAGTTCATACCATACAACTGATGTTTACTAATATATAACCTCTAAGCTCATAGATCTTAGAGAAGGGTGTAAAGCTACGAGAATAAATTCTCCACCACCAAACAGATATATATTTTTAGTAGAGATCAATTAATACAGCATAAAATACAATGTTAGACACACAATCCATTTGCATGTTCGTTTTGGGTCTGAACGAAACCGAGGTCACCTTATTCCTCATCCCATATGTCCAATACATGAGAGAGACCCTTGCATTTCCGGTCGATCTCCAAGTACGTCTGGATGACCGCTACTTATAACCTCGTCTTGGGTGCACTTACCAAGTGAGACATCAACAATAATACAAACGATGTGAAGATCTTCGATCTTCAACCACCGTCTTCATTATCTTCGACTTTTCATCATCGTATCAGTTATTCAAAATGGGTTAAACCCAGTCTTCCCGAATAACTCGCGCATCTTTAAAATTAAGTGATATATAAAGATATCATAGCCTGTTCTATTTAAATATTCATTACACTTGGAATTATCCCCATAAATCTTATCAAAGATTTACATCATTTAAAACTCTTGTTTAAATCTTTCAACGGAAGTCATTTCAAAAGATTATATAATATATTTTCATAAAATTAACTCAAATTAAGGTTTATAAGCCTTATCAGGATTATCGAGTCTTACATGAAAAATAGTATATCATATCGTTATCCCATTTCCAACTTATTCATCCAATGGAGCAAAACCGGTGATACTCCATATTAACACCCATCGCGTTTTGGAAAATTTAAATACCTTCTTACCTTCCAAATCTTGGTTAAAAGATTCATCAAAACTTCAACTTAGTTTTAATCCTAAAAAATTATTATTCAATGATTATTTAACCTTAGGAAATTAACCTTGTTTTTAACTGGGTTAGTGAACAAATGTTATTTAAAACACCGTTCACGATAAACCAAAAATCCATTTAATTCATTAAATTGGAAAATTTCACTTTGGAAAAAATCCATTGAATCTTAATTAAAAGATTTATTCCATAAATTCCATTTACATCTGGGTTTAAAAACAATGTTATTGAAGACACCATTCATAACAAACCCAAAATGAATTTGATATCAAATACAAGGCTTTGAATAGAAATCGTATCGACTTATATTCAATATCAAAATTTGAAACCAACATATACCGTATAGGGAATAACGATATCTATATCTTCCAGATTTCTCAGAACCACATCTGTATAATTACGGAATCCAATATCGAAATATACAAAGATTAGCATTCAAATCCAATTAAATTTATATATTGAAAAATCCCGGTTATATTTAAACCTTTACAATCCAATATGTTATCTTAAAACCACTGGATTCTTTAACTTCAGAAAAGCTCATCTGATCCTAGTCGAATACTCGATGTCCTTTCAGTTCTTCCCACCCCTCGCCTAATGGAATATCTTCCAGTTAGATCTCAGAGGTGGTATTGGACTGTACTCTTAGAATCATTGCATATTCCTTTTAGTTCTTTATTCTAATTATTAACTAGCTTATTCAGATAAAATATCTTTTTATCTTCCCAAAACTTGGAATATCACATCCAAAACCTTTTTAAAATCATTTATTATGATTTAACATAATTTATCCATATTTTTAATAATTTTATTAAGGCCCTTACAGTCGGTTTCCAATTTCGGATTACCGAGTTACATCCATAACGGCCTTTTGCAAAACAGGTTTGGAATTATTCTTAAATCAAACCATTGCATTTTAAAACTTCTTATTCCATTTGAAAACTCTTTTCATTTTGGACCCAACATTTCCAGTTTTAGGAGAATCCGACAGTCGGATCTCCTGATACGTTAATTTAAAGTTACAGCACGAAGTTCACTAACTACTGCTGTGCAACTAGTCCGATTCAGACCCAATTCGATTTATAATTAAACATTAAACCGAATCACTTCCAGAACAATTTATAAATTATTTAAAAAGTATATAATTATCATCGGAAATTCTATTTCAATTACTTCACTTTAAAATACATATATATATATATGTATATATATATATATATATATATATATATATATATATATATATATATAAAATATGGGTGTGGTTGGCTGACTATTGTATTAGTCTTTAACCAGAATACAAGTTTGGTTGATTGTGGATGAGGATCTTTTTGGAGACCAGCTCTAGAGTTATACTTTTTATTATGTTGTATTAATTTTCTTGTTTGTCATGGAGTGACCATTGTATTTTTAGGAGTAGATGTACTTCATAATTGGGTAATGTCCATACCGAAACTCAATTTTAAAGTATGATTGGCGGTGGCCATGCCGGAACTCATCCATCTACATCCTAGACTCATGGTCTTGATCATAGTTATTTACGTTTGGTTATCTGTCAGGCATATTGGAAGATTCTATATATTCTTTTATTCACACAGACACACACACACACACACACAAATATATATATATATATATATATATATATATATATATATATGTGTGTGTGTGTGTGTGTGTGTGTGTGTGAGTGTGTGCTCTACTCTTGCTAGAGGATCACACATTTTGCTTCAAAAATATTTCACTTTAAAATCAAACATTTCAATACTAAGTCATTTTAATATTATTTAAATCATTAAAATAATATTAATTTTTGAAACTCATTATTTTAAGTCCAAATTTTCATGACATTCATTATAAAAATAAACAAGATACTTTTGAAAAAAAACTTCTTTTGAAACGGTTTATAAATAACCTAACTGAACTTCACTTTTTGGCGGTTACTATTCATTTCAAATTTAAAACTTTGATATCCCATAACTATATGAAAGTTACTTCAAAACTGTTCTTTCCAGTTACGAATATTAATTAATATTTTAAAATCTTCGCATCCATCCAAAATTGAACATCAAAATCAAACTTTTATTTTTTACCGAATAATATATTATTAAAATATTCAAGTTTATTCTGAATTGGAATGAGATTCAACCAATTACCATATAATTCCATTTATATGGATTTCACACATAATATGCATCCAATAATAGTTGTAAACAACTATTAACATCTAATTATCACACATACAAAGTGTAATTCGTTGTAGAAGCCTTAAATGAATAACGCTTATAGAAGGCTGTCAATCAACCGATTAACACGCAAACCAAACAACTGGGAGATGCGTCAATCAAATAAAAAACCAATACTTGTATGGGATTTACATCGCATTTAGATCAACCATAAATTCAAATCATCAATAATAACTCATTCATTTCAAGTTATATTTCTACCAATTCTATTTGACTTAAACATGTGATCATAAATACATTAATAGACTTATAAATGGGTGTTTAACCCTATAACAACTACCATAAACATTTTAACATTGTGTTAACATAGTAATTAACCCAATTCAACTTCCTAATCATGTCACATCTCCATACTAACTCACCACATAGCAATCAAACATTTTACAGTATAAACTACTACATAAGCAACAATTAACTGTATAATTAACCAAATCAATTTAAGGAGTTCTCACCCCATCCATCCTACACCATGACACTTCACTATAGAATCTCTTATGCTTGAAACGAAACCAAAATTGTTTCTTTTCAACCCAGTACGCCCAATTATTACACGTACACACTCAAACTCACTTCAGTTTGGAGAATCAATCGGAAAGTTAGGATTTTTTAGGTTTTTACGGTTTGAGGAGGACAGGGGACCCACGTTTTGGACTGTAGGGGGAGGCGCACTCAGGTGGAGGTGGTAGAGGCCAAGTCATAGGGGTATGGGGTCCACAGGAGGAGGTTTAGGAGGTGTAAGCTTGGAAATAAGGAGAAAGGTGCTTATTTTTTGGAAATTGAAAGGAAAAAGAGGTTTTTGGTCTTGTTGTAGGGGGCCACGACTGAAGTGGAGCTGGAGGAGGGTGAGGGGGTGCTATGCAAGGAGGAGGTGGCGGTGGAAGGTAGAGGTGGTGGTGCGTTTTGGGTAGGAAGGAGAAGAAGATGGATTAATGGAGTAAGGAAGGTAAAGGATGAAAGGAAATAAAAATGGAATAAAAAGAAAGGAGATGACAAATGGCCTTAAGTACAATGAAATGAGAGGGTAAGAAGAAAGGGACAAGTTTCCTCAAGGGTACGCGAGTTGTCTATTTTTTATGGTTCGTGGAACTTAGTGAATAAAGGAATTTATTATCTCCTAATTAATTAAATGATATATACTTCGTTCTGGTCGTACGACCACACACTAACTCTAAAAATTATGAAACTTTTAATCTCGCTACATTATGCAATTACGGTTCCAACGAACCCAGTCTCGTCAAATTCGGAGTCCGTTTGAAAAATTGTCTTATTTCTAGCTTTTTAATGAATTTCAACTGAGTTTTGAACTTACGATTATATACTATACGCTTACATATTAATTTCATTTGATTTAAAATTTTAAATCCTACCATATTTCGATGTTTCAAATCCAGTAAAGGTGGTTACATCAAATTCTGATGCTGTCTCAAAAATGGTTCTTTTAACGGGTCATCAAAATAGCATTAAGAAATTAGTTCTCAAAATCTTCACTTTTAAATCGATTTTATGAGCTTACTGGCCCTGTTTTAATTTACAAAAACATAAACCAAGTTTGAATTTATTTTCAAATATTATCAAGTCCAAATTTAGCATTTATTATTTTAAAATTCATTAAAATAGATTAAAAATCAAATTTTAAATTGACCAAAAATATTGGTTTTTAAGGTGACCCTACTAATTACAAGATCCATGTCTATAAAGTCGAGAACATATGACATGTTATCTTATTGTCCTTATGAATAGTCCCAGATAAGATGAGAACATTCTTCAAAGTGACAGGCATTTTATTCAAATTAATTAAAAAGTGAACAATAAATAAAGATTTTCCATTTATGCTTATAGCCAAATATCATCTATGGTAAGTTCGAATAATTGGTAACTCTCTTCTCAAGATTCTTATACATATTAATATTCATGTCTTTGGGGAGTAATGTTGACTATTAGTGGTACCCTTGTTATAATGATTTGATACTGATAATGAATTCAAGTCAGACAACAACCTTTTGTTAGGCCAATTAGTATATATTTCATCGTATATGTGTAAATAATTCGACCAAACGTCAGTCATTATTTAGCCCAGCTAACATTCACATGATTCAAACACACAAAATATTAAACATTTTTATAAACCACTAAAAAATTTGTTCGCTCTAGTGTCACGATAGTTCAGTTAGTTCAATTAGAATGAAGGATATTTACAATTGCAAATGAAAAAAATATATTTGAAGTTATTTCTTATTATTTGTACAATATATTTTATATGCTATAAGACACTCCTAAAAATCTTTAGGTCTATACAAAATTTGAAAATCTCAAAACTATAAATTTGACACAACATGTTATAGTCATAGCTATAATAATCATTTTTCTTTAGGTAGGTGGCATAATCATGAAATTCCTTAAATAAATATAATACAAGATATCATAAATGTATAACATAGTAAATGTAATAAATGAATATGGAACTAAATGTCATGTAAAATAACATACTAACGACATAATAAGTGTAGCACTGAATAACATGAATGAATGAAGTAGATATGATATATATCTAAACCATAACATAACTACACAAAATGCCACAATGTCACTTTATCTTTAGTTTATTATTTGCATACTTAACAAGGCCAGAAAGCATGCATTTTTTGTAAATATGAAAACGGCTACTCCTTTTATTTTATGGTGACCAAAACATGAAAGTGATATTTTATTTGCATAGGCCATATATATATCTATCAAACATAAATGCATCAAATAGTAAACTACGTGCCTTTTCTTATTTCAAATACAAATAAGCTAGTTCATTCATTTATTGTAAGTAACGTCTTTTAATACATTTACAACATTATCATAACAAATGTATATAACTCTTTGTGATAAAAAATGAGAATAATTGATTGTTATGTGGTCTAATATGCAAAATGAAGTTATATTACTACTAATAAATAATAAGATCACAACATATATACCTTGAAAGGAGCATATTTGAACTTTTTTTTTGAAATAACCTTAATACCTTATATATGTGTATATCCTAAAATTACTTAATCAACAATTAAGTATGAAATATAATCAAAGAAATAGAATTATGTTTATTGCAAAAATGGTCCTAAAATATATTGATTTATCTATACCATTAAACAATTAAATAAAATAACTGTAACAGATACAAAGTATTTTTTTAGAACTAAAATAACCAAGATAAAATCAAAAACAAGAGTCAAGGTGAAGGAGAATAAGGACCAGTAACCCTTCAGAAGAAATTGAATCAAGCAATCGATGTGTAACTTCAAAAATAAGGAAGAAGAAGCAAACGAGAAAGCCCTCATTGGCATAACCCAAAGACCAACAATTTGGATTTTCTATCTCTAAGCATGAAAGACTAAGTTTAGTATTCCTTTCGGTCTGTCTAAAAAGGAAATACAAGACAACTCAGGCCTTCACAACTGAGCTTCGTAAGCATAACATCACGTACAAAGAGAGAAAAACCGAAAGCCCCAACAAATTCTCCTTTTTAGCATCTAGCCGAGGCCTACACCATTGGAAGCTTCCTTCCAAAGGTCTTTGGAGCAGTTGCACAAGTCCTGTCACGATGAAAGATAGCAAGCGCGTCTATGAAACCTTCACATGCATCTTTACTGGATGGCTAGAACAATGCCCGCAAGTTGGAAGAAAGGCCAGTCTGCACTTATAAATACGACCCTCGGGTTCCGACACAGGGGACCAACTTCTCATTCTCATTCTTGTAATCTTAAAATTTGGGTTGTAAACCCTAATTTATAAATCAATTTGGGGAAAATGTGTCTGTAATTCATGAAGTTCTGAATAAAAGGATTCAACCAGTCCCTTAAGGTAATAAATGAGAAATCATGTAATTAATATATTATTCCATTCTAATCTTGTAGGTTCGTTCCTTAAGCTGTACGGAAATATTACTACACAACCGACAACCCTTTTCGTCCATCCCCTAGGGTCTTAAGTAATGAGATTAGTCACCTACATTCATTTCTAATATGAATGGTCTGAAACCATGTTGAAACTTACCTCTCGATGGTTCCCAAAGCTCTTTAGTTTACTTGTAAGTCCCATTTGAACTACCCGATAAAGCCTTCATAAGTCAACCGAAACCACACCAAGCGATGGTTATTTAATCCAACCGGGATCCATTTTCCTCCTCTTTAGGCCACTGGGAGATTCTATAGTAAGTTACCGAAAGGATATCAGATCCCCGAAAATGAATACAGGAATTCTGCAACAATCTGTTATCACTATGCCAAAGGATGACGATGAAGCTACAAGGAAAATGATGAAATACAGATTGTTGTTCGAATAGACTTCTTTCTCCTAAGAACTACGAAAATCTCATTTTTAACCTTTTTCTAAGGAATTCGCTTTCGGAAGATCCCTAGACTCTCTACAAGAATTTAATCATTGAAATATTATCTAACCCTAATTCATTTCTTTCATAGACAAGAGTTACTATAGGAAAACTCTATTTTTGGGTGTTGATCATAAATTTGGCTAACATTTTTGGTTCTAGAAGGAGGGCTTGAACCTCCGAAACCTATAAATCTTTACAGCTCGTAAAAAATCCTGACTAAAATGGATCTTAATTCCAAACCAATTTGGAAAAGGTTATCAAAATTAACTTACTCCTCAAAAGACTTTTTGTCCAAACCAAAGATGAGTAACTATGAGTTTAAGGGAAATTATTTTGAAATGATCGAATACTCTCGAAAGATTGGATATTAGTCTGAAGATGAACGACAGACACCTCCACGGTCTAAAAAAAGAAGCGAAACCCCTTTGGACAATCTACAAGAAATGAGGATAACTCTAGGTTGATTCCAAAAGAAAAAGAGTGTACTATCTCTTTCGGCTCAAGGCCAGTCCAATAGTGGAGATGAACTAGCTAAGTCCAAGAAAAGGATCACTAGATCATTGGAACTGAAAAGCATTCACATCGAATCCCAATTCTACGAAGGGCTTATTCAAAAATTGAATCATTAAGGCTAACTCAATGAAAGTGGAGTAAAGTTTATGACCTGGATAATTTAGTGTAAACCCATTCCACGTTGGATCGAAATCAATTTTTAACCATGAAATTAATTTGGCAGGAGACGACCATTTATATGCAAAAATGAAGAGAGAAATCCAAGCTGTTCTCAAGGAAATAAGTTCGAAATGAAAATAAAGGAGGTTGCACTACTTTCGCACCAAAACCAAGATTTAAGGAAACCAAGCCATGGATACCTGAAAGGGAAAAGAACATCTTATTCCCAACTCCAGAATTTCTGAGGACCTTAAGAGTAAGGCAATTATATTCAACGACAAAGGACCTCTGCTAAATACTAAGAAACCAAAGGTCAAAACCTTCAAGGGAAAGTTTACATCAAAAATGTTAAATGAATCTAACCTAACCGCTTCAATCAAAGAAATTTATAAGTCAACTAAGGATAAGTTAGATCAGATTAGCCACTGAAGGCCGAAAATAATAAAGGAAAAACTTATTGCCTCTATTACCAAGTCAACAGTCATGGAACCAACTAGTGTAAGGCATTGGAAAAAGTCATTACTTCTTTTGTAAAAAAGGGAAAACTCAATGAGTACATAAATGAGAAATAAAAAGATTTTGTCTTCTACACGACTTATGGATAAAAATCCAAAATAAGAGGTTCTACATGCCTAGGGGTAGAACACCCTTCATGGATTAATAAAAATTCATGGGTCTTTTCCCCTAAGAAGGGAAGGGGTAAGCCCAAGGCATCACATGCCTGGCTCCAATCCATGGGTATATCTTGGGCTCCTCATAGTGGGAGGAGGGTAAGCCGTCAACCATGCCTCATGGCCAGGCTGATGCACCACCAGCTCTTGACAAAGTCAAGGCGCCTTTTGGAGGAAGGAAGGGTAATCGCCGATGCATAAGCTCAATTCCGAATGAAGCACACTCTGCCTTTGATCTTTTTAAGATCAAGCCATACCTATGCTTCGACATAAAAACACACCACCTTTGTTAATGTCTCGTGCTGCAGAAGGGAACGAATGCTTGAAGAGATCATTAAAGCATGTCGAGCCTGTGATTTATAAAAAAGCCTATAATTATATATCAAAATCGAAAGCGCTTACGTATTTATGGCCATCCGAAGAAGGGTTCTAAGCTCCTTTCTAAATACCTAAATATGGGTTTCGGGTCTTCTAAGCCAAAAGAGCTTCGTCTAATTTGACTCCAAAAGAGAATTTCTAGACTTCTATTATTTTAAATACCTGAATCTGGGTTTCGGGTCTTCTAAGCCGAAAGAGGCTTCGTCTAATTTGATTCCAGAAGAAAATTTCTGGACTTCTCTTATCTTAAATACTCGAATTTGAGTTTTGGGTATTCTTGTTGGATCTAGATTAACCCTAGAGAGGGGTTGAATAGGGTTTATCACAGTTTTTAACTGAATTAAAAATCTAACAAGATATATAATAATAAACAGATCACAGAATATAGCAGAAACATAAATGTAGAAAATAAATCACACACAGATATACCCAGCTTCTGCAAAACCCTGCCTACTGCTGCATTTCTAAGGTTTCTACTAGATGATAGAACAGATACCGCATACAAGACCATGTATACTCGCAAACCCTACTCCTATTCTAACCCTACGCTTAAAACCCTAGACTTTTCTAATCCCCTAGAACAGATTTCCCCTGATTACAACCCTGTAACCAGTAACCTAGATTTTACAGACTCTAGCAACTGTCAATCAACATCCTGACTGGTTCCCCTAGTATTTTACAGACACTAGAAACTGATCAGATTGTTTACAATGAAATTAAAAAAATACCAAAAATAAAAGAAAGACAATAAGAAAACCCTAGGATTTGTAAACTAAAGGGTCATCCCCTTTTTAAACTTAGCCTAGCCAATTAGAAAACAGGACGACCCCTTTTTAATTAAATTGCGCGATCACTTTTGTCTCTTGAGAAAAAGAATGGCGGTTGGAAAGAATTGGGGCAAAAGCTAGGGTTTCCCTCTGATTTCCCAATCGCGACTTCAAATTTGTTGCTTCTGAAAGATGGTCTTTGATACTCGAATTAGTTGGTCCTGCTTTGTCTATAATTAGGATTTGCTTAATCGAAAACTTGTGAGTTTTTCTGTTTTGATTTTTACGATTTTGTTCTTGGATTTGTGTTCTTGGATTTCATTCGATGCTCTCTGCCTGTGATGATATTGGTGTTAATAAATAGGGTAAATCAAAACCCTTAAACCCCTCTCTGATTTCATTATGTGGCCGATTTGATTGCTGTGTGTTTCCTCTTTTGATTTGTTGCCTGATTTTGCTCTACTTTGAATGTGTGATCATAAAAACTGGAAACAATTGATTTCGAATTTATTTCTTCCCAAAAACTTGCTTGCCCCAATTAAAAAGTTCCCAAATATCTTTTGCTTGATTGAAACTGCTATTACTCACTCTGGGAAAATTGAAATCTAAAAATGATTTCTTTCCTTGTTCGAAATTCCATATTACTGGAATAATAAAAAGCAAAAAAAAAAAAAACATTTGTGTCCCTTTGAAATTAATTGAATCATTTTCTGAAAGACAATAATGTTTTCCAAAAATGCTTGTGTGATTGCCCAATGAACTTGGATGGCTTTATACACTATTCTGTACGTTGGCAGAAACAAAAAATCGATTTTCATAATTAATGTTTGCCAAATATATCCTCTTTGATTGCACAGATGTTTTCTTGGTTGATTTCTGGAAATTGATGACATGCCTTCATTTCTACAAGCATTTCATATCCAAATACTGATTTGTACTGCATCATGAATGTATTTTGAAAAACTGGGAATAATTGAAACTTGCCAAAACATGAATTGTGAATTCCTGGATATCACATTGTATTCTTGCATAGCATCATACTGAAAAATTGGTTACTGGCTTGACTGCTTTCATTTGAATTTGAACCATGCTGCTCGATTCTAACATGTATGTACATACATCATGTTACAAAACTGATCTGCATCAATGTGTACACCATTTACACACTTGAACTATTATGGCTTAACCACTTTGAGCTTAGCTGAGTTATGGCATGAACTTGTATCACCACTGCTTTGATGGGTTTTTGTCCTTGTGCCATTAAGTTGTGTTGCACAATGTATTTGTGTGTAAATGCTTTGAGTTGCTCACTCCCTTGTTGACTCACCACCTTTGTTGCTGCTCGACCAATCATTTGCATGATATTTTCCAGTCCAGACATATACATGCTTGTTCACTTATATTTGGGCTGATCTGATTTGTTTTGTGCTATTGTAAAACTGCTGATTATGCTCACTATATACTGCTGCACAAACTTAATTCATGTTGCACCATTTTCCCATGACTTTTCTAGTATACATCACTATAAATACTATATGCATGAACTGATTTTGCGGTGTATATGATATTTTGGCTGCAGTTGACACATCAGCACATCCCCTTTGTGCTCAACCATTGTGTCATGCTATAGCACCCTTATTCTCTTACTGCTATCATGCTTTGTACTGTTGTTCTTCTTTGCCATGTATTGTTGTTTGACCACACTTTTCCTATGTTGTTGTTGACCCATTGCTTCATTGATGTGTTGACTTGTTTGACCATGGTTTGACCAATTTGACATGAGTTGACTATGTTGACCATTCTGCACTGAGTCGAGATGGTCCACGTGGCTACTCCTCAGTTGCACACTGAATTGGCGTGGCAGTGCATACGTGTAATATACACGTGCGTATATGCAGCCATTCTGAAAATTTCCTGTCCCTTTATATATACACACTGTCTGCCTAGACGCAGATGAATCAGATCAAGTCATGAAAAATGATGAGAAACACACCAAAAAACTGAGGCAAATAAAATTTTAAAATAAAAATTATACTCGCATGTGTATTCAGATTTGTTTATATTGCAGAGTACTCAGTGTGTGTGTTTCATATGACAGGTACGCATGAAGGCTGGACTGACTGTGCAGTGAAGACTGAAGACAGAAGACAGTGTAGTGTCAGTGAATGTAAATGTAACAGTAAATGTATGTATAGATGAAAAATGTACAACTGAGTGTTGAGTGTTGTAGTGAGGAGTTATGTACTGAAATGTCTTGAAATGAAAATTATCGGTGAAGTGTTCAAATAGTGGAGTTTATAAATTTTTACTGTTTTGACTTGTTGAAATAAAATATTTTATTTAATAAAATACTGTTTGAATATTTAATTCTTGTCCAGTAGTATTTTATATAAATATAAATATTATATTTCTGTCTGTGATATAGAATAACAATACAGTAACAAACACACTTAAAAAATAAATTTATTTGGTTGATATCATCAAACAAAAATCATATAATTGTGTATACAACTACGTCATATACAACAATCTCCCCCTTTTGATGGCGACAAACAAATAAAAGATTTTGAGAGCAAAAATGTGTTTGATAGTGAATATTGAACTCCCCCTGTTTATTAGCCCCGCCTACAACAGACAACTCCCCCTATAACTGTGCATGAGTGAAATGAATGAATAATAAATTTTCAAAATTAAAAATATTTATAAAATATTCACTCACAAATCAAAATCTCAACCCATTCTCCCCCTTTTGTTTCATCAAAAGGATTCAGAATTTAAAATATAGATGAAAATTGACTAAAAAATATAATTTCAGCTTAAGAGGAAGAACGGTTATAATAAATCTCAATCAGTCAAACAAAAATCATAATAAACTGAGAATAGGTGGCATATTTCACATTGTAGAACGATAGATTTACAGTGAATTTTATAAAAATGAGGAGATTTATATAAATATGAACTTCAATTATTTTCAAAAGATTTTATAAAAATGAAGTTCAAAAAACTAACGGATTTAGACTATAGTTAATAATTCAGTTTAAGTGACAAAATCAAACACTCTCTAATCCCAATACCTATCAATCAACAAATCATAATACTTCATAAAATATTAACACATTTCACAAATTAGACAAATGGATTGGTAGATAGGTTTTTATACACCAAAGAGGATTTCATATAAAAAATTATTTATTTAATTTTCTTCTTTTTCCTTTATTTTTTATTTAAGTGCACACTGACCATGCATAACCATAGCTTGGATTTTTAAATGAGATTAGTTGCAACTTAAATGTAAGTAATTTCATAACCATGCATAACCAGAGCTTGGATTTTTAAATGAGGTTAGAGAAATAATTAAGAATATTATATTTTTATTATTTTCAGTTTTAAAATGAAAAACTCCTCAGTATGTAAAACCAAAAAATGGATGATAGAAATGTGTAGGTACAAAAATGGTTTGTGAAATAAATTTCTAAATTAATTATATTATGAAATATGCTCGACTGTACTGGGACCATTGAAAATCTTCAATTATCACTAGTTCTGAATAATAACATAGTCCGTTTCTATCACAAATAATTCCATAGTTTATCCAAAAAGATTTTCTAAAAAAATATTAACTCTCCATATTTATATAAAATCATAGTGGATGGTAGAAGGATGATAGATAATGAAGATGGTCGTGAAATAATTTCCAGTTCAAAGATATTATAATAACTGTTCAACCATCATGAGAATCTAAATAAAATCTCCTCTTGTTGTGAAAATATATTGCAGTCACAATTCATCACAATTTCAGAACCTAATAATGATTTTGATGAATTTAACTACAGTCCAGTTTGGTTATTGATTTCAATTTCTGAATGAATAATCAATAAATAGTTTTAAAATTGAAAATCAATTACAAGAGGGATATGCAGATCTATACAAGACAAGAGGGATTAAAAAAAATATATACAAAAAAAAATACTCAGCACTTCTAAACTGATACCACTTGATGTCTCTATTAACGAGGATTACGACACTAGAGGCAAACAAGGATAATTCAGATAACTGAATTTTAACCGTAAAGCCCAAGTAGACAAGACAACAGATTAGACACATTTATCAGAGAAGCAAACAACTTTACTCAACACAAACAGTTATTTGAGAACATTTTTCAAAACAGTATCAGAGCAGCACAAACGGTTTCAAAGCAAACTTGTCAGGATGACGGTCACATAAGATGATTCATGATCCAATGATTAAAAATACCATTTATTTGAAATCATTTGAGGAATGTGAAACTTTCGAGATTCAGTGAATCAATCACACCAGAATTTCAAGTTCAAGATACATGTGAGAATAATTAATTTCAAATGATTTTAAATAAACAAATATTTAAATCAAATAACCATGAAATGACAGTAAGTTTCATGACTTGTATTTCAAAAGATTTTTTCACAATTTTCTCTGACAAGCACATGAGTAATTTACATCAAGATTGAGTAATAATTCATGATCCAAAAATAATGTTTTATTCAAAATCACTTGAATAAATGTAAGTCATGAGATACAATGAATCAATCACATAAAATTAATAATTTCAGATCTGAGAGGTGTGTGAGATTCAAAATATCAAAAGTTTCAAATGATCTCAAATAAACAAATAATCTAAGCCAGACAATCATGAGTGAAAGTGAATTTCAAGATATAAACAATGTGATTCAAGACATTCAAAATTTCCAAGCCAATCTGAAAATCAATGAAATTATCACAACTGATAAATAGCAGAGTGTTGTAATGAGTATAATATTTCAAGCTTTTCTAAAATGAATTAGAAGAAACTCAAATAGCAAGTATATGTGAAATTTCATTAAATATTCAGATCTTCAAAATTTTAGAATTTATACTAACAGTTTTCAAGACATGATATGAATGCTTCAACACTGTTAGAAATTCAGGAATTAGAAAATAAACTTCAAAACAATTGCAGAAATATTAACAAAAATTTAATTCAGGATCTGGAAATAATTAGAATATCAGAGTTCTATTCAAATAAAGTGAATTTCAAGAAAATATGAATTCTACAATTGGAAGTTTAAGAAAGTACAAAAGAAAGATAAAAATATATGGTAGTGAAAAAACAAAACAGAAGAGATAAAGAAAATAAACTGAAGGAGATAGAAGAAGAAATAAACAAGAAAATAAAAAATGCGAATATTTACAAGGACAAGTTCAGAGATCATACCTGAATTCAGTGTAAACCAGAATCTCTGACTCATCATATCTTGGCTGAAGAAACTGTGAATGATATAAAAGTATAGACAGCTTTGCTTCACATTTCTTTTTGCACAACAGTTCCTCAGCCTCCTTTGGTACTAACAGTTTAGGGGATTGAGTGGTCTAACAAAATTAGTAAAACCACTCATAGTTATGTTAACATCTTTTTGTACCCAAATCTGTTTGTATAACATCCTGTTCGAATCTATCTTTGTGCCTTTAGGAACCCAAACTTGTTTAGTTTTTCCAAAAAACATTTCATTTCTTTTTGAGGTCCACATCTGTTCAACTGGATTGTTATCAAACCAATTCTTGTCTCGTTTGTGATTTAAAAACCTTTTGGAATTTTCAAAATTCAAATTTTCAGAAAGACCCTTTTTGAAACAATTTAAAGGATTTTTAAAATCACAAGAATTCAATTTTCCAAAATCATTTCTTTTCCCAAAACCAAGACCATTTTTATTACCAGAAGAAAATTGATTTTTCAACAACATATTCAAAGATTTTCTCCATCAGAAAATTTACTCAAAATTGTTTCAAGTTGTTGAATTTTAGTTTTAAGATCAACATTTTCTTTCATTAAATCTGAGCAGCGATTTTTAGTGATCTTACATCTCTCAAAATTAGATTTCAAAACAAAATTTTCATCACTAAGCAATTTAATTTTGGTTTGGGACTCAGCAATTTCGAATTCAAAATGTTTTCGACTCTCAGATTCAAATTTCTTGAGTTTTTCAATCTCAATTTCTAGCTCATTCAGAATAGACTCAGTTTTCGACAAATTTTGTCGTTCAGCAAAAATATATTTTGAATATTTAGTCGTCTTAAAATTTTCAAATTCTTTTTGCAAACAATTATTTGTGCTTTCAAGCTCTATCTTGTTCTCTTTTAAAATCAGGATTTCATTTTCAAGTTTCTGAATATTTTTATTTTGATGAACAAGATCATTTTTCAAATTTAAACAATTTTTGCAACTAGAGTTTGAAGACTTCTTAACGTTTTTAAGTTTCGATTCCAAAAGTTTAATTTTACAGATCAACTAAAGCTTCTCAGATTTTAGAAGTTTATCTTTAGATTTTAGATTCTCAACAGATTCAGTTAAACCATTTGAATGATGAGTTAAATGTTTATAAGAAATATTTCCTGTTGAGTCTCCAACTGAATTTCCATCTGTACAACCTGTTAAGCACAAATCTGAAGCTGAGTTGACTTTATGGGGTTTTGAGCAGTTGTCAGTTCTTCCATACAGCGCGTTGAGAGTCTGCCAGATTTCCTGCGTAGTTAAACATTTGGAAATAAGGCTATATTGTACATCATCAATGTAAAAATATAAAGTATGAGTAGCGCGTAAATTAAATTCAATATCAACCCTATTTAAAATATCATACCCATTTATAATACTATTCCAACATTTAATGTCAACAGATTTTAAATAGGATTTCATTTCTAATTTCCAATTTAAAAAATCTGTATCATTAAAAATAGATGGAATATTACTGGACTGACTCTCTATGGACTGACAACTAGGGATCATCATTACTCTAGAGTTAACAGAAAATACCTGCTCTGATACCACTTGTTGGATCTAGATTAACCCTAGAGGGGGGGGGGGGGGTGAATAGGGTTTATCACAGTTTTTAACTGAATTAAAAATCTAATGAGATATATAATAATAAACATATCACATAATATAGCAGAAACAGAAATGCAGAAAATAAATCACACACAGATATACCCAGCTTCGGCAAAACCCTGCCTACTGCTGCATTTCTAAGGTTTCTACTAGATGATAGAACAGATCCCGCATACAAGACCATGTACACTCGCAAACCCTGCTCCTATTCTAACCCTACGTTTAAAACCCTAGACTTTTCTAATCCTCTAGAACAGATTTCCCTTGATTACAACCCTGTAACCAGTAACCTAGATTTTACAGACTCTAGCAACTGTCAGTCAACACCCTGACTGGTTCCTCTAGTATTTTATAGACACTAGAAACTGATCAGATTGTTTACAATGAAATTAAAAAAATACCAAAAATAAAAGAAAGACAATAAGAAAACCCTAGGATTTAAAAACTAAAGGATCATCCCCTTTTTAAACTTGGCCTAGCCAAATTAGAAAACAGGCCGGTCCCTTTTTAATTAAATTGCCCGATCACTTTTGTCTCTTGAGAAAAAGAATGGCGGCTGGAAAGAATTGGGGAAAAAGCTAGGGTTTCCTTCTGATTTCCCAATCGCGACTTCAAATTTGTTGCTTCTGAAAGATGGTCTTTGATGCTCGAATTAGTTGGTCCTGCTTTGTCTATAATTGGGATTTGCTCGATCGAAAACTTGTGAGTTTTTCTGATTTGATTTTTACGATTTTGTTCTTGGATTTGTGTTCTTGGATTTCGTTCGATGCTCTCTGCCTGTGATGATATTGGTGTTAATAAATAGGGTAAATCAAAACCCTTAAACCCCTCTCTGATTTCATTATGTGGCCGATCTGATTGCTGTGTGTTTCCTCTTTTGATTTGTTGCCTGATTTTGCTCTACTTTGAACGTGTGATCATAAAAACTGGAAACAATTGATTTCGAATTTATTTCTTCCCAGAAACTTGCTTGCCCCAATTCAAAAATTCCCAAATATGTTTTGCTTGATTGAAACTGCTGTAAGTCACTCTGGGAAAATTGAAATCTAAAAATGATTTTTTTCCTTGTTCGAAATTCCATATTTCTGGAATAATAAAACGCAAAAAAAAAAAAAACATTTGTGTCCCTTTGAAATTAATTGAATCATTTTCTGGAAGATAATAATGTTTTCCAAAAATGCTTGTGTGATTGCTCAATGAACTTGGATGGCTTTATACACTATTCTGGACGTTGGCAGAAACAAAAAATCGATTTTCATAATTAATGTTTGCCAAATATATCCTCTTTGATTGCACATATGTTTTCTTGGTTGATTTTTGGAAATTGATGACATGCCTTCATTTCTGCAAGCATTTTATATCCATATACTGACTTGTACTGCATCATGAATGTATTTTGAAAAACTGGGAATAATTGAAACTTGCCAAAACATGAATTGTGAATTCCTGGATATCACATTGTATTCTTGCATAGCATCATACTGAAAAATTGTTTACTAGCTTGGCTGCTTTCATTTTAATATGAACCATGCTGCTCGATTCTAACATGTATGCATACATCATGTTACAAAACTGATCTGCATCAATGTGTACACCATTTACACACTTGAACTATTATGGCTTAACCACTTTGAGCTTTGCTGAGTTATGTCATGAACTTGTATCACCATTGCTTTGATGGGTTTTTGTCCTTGTGCCATTAAGTTGTGCTGCACAATGTTGTGTGTAAATGCTTTGAGTTGCTCACTCCCTTTTTGACTCATGCACCACCTTTGTTGCTGCTCGACCAATCATTTGCATGATATTTTCTAGTCCAGACATATACATGCTTGTTCACTTATATTTGGGCTGATCTGATTTGTTTTGTGCCATTGTAAAACTGCTGATTATGCTCACTATATACTGTTGCACAAACTTAATTCATGTTGCACCATTTTCCCATGACTTTTCTGGTATACACCACTGTAAATACTATATACATGAACTGATTTTGCGGTGTAAATGATATTTTGGCTGCAGTTGACACATCAGCACAACCCCTTTGTGCTTAACCATTGTGTCATGTTGTAGCACCCTTATTCTCTTGCTGCTATCATGCTTTGTAGCTGTTGTTCTTCTTTGCCATGTATTGTTGTTTGACCACACTTTTCCTATATTGCTGTTGACCCATTGCTTCATTCATGTGTTGACTTGTTTGACCATGGTTTGACCAATTTGACATGAGTTGACTATGTTGACAATTCTGCATTGAGTCGAGATGGTCCACGTGGCTACTCCTCAGTTGCACACTGAATTGGCGTGGCAGTGCACACATGTATATATATACACATGCGTATATGCAGCCATTCGGAAAATTTCCTGCCCCTGTACATATACAAACTATCTGCCTAGACGCAGATGAATCAGATCAAGTCATGAAAAATGATGAGAAACACACCAGAAAACTGAGGCACATAAAATTTCAAAATAAAAATTATATTCACATATGTATTCAGATTTATTTATATTGCAAAGTACTCTGTGTGTGTGTGTGTGTGTGTGTTTCATATGACAGGTACGCATGAAGACTGGACTGACTATGCAGTGAAGACTGAAGACAGAAGACAGTGTAGTGTTAGTGAATGTAAATGTAACAGTAAATGTATGTATAGGTGAAAAATGTACAACTAAGTGTTGAGTGTTGTAGTGAGGAGTTATGTACTGAAATGTCTTGAAATGAAAATTATCAGTGAAGTGTTCAAATAGTGGAGTTTATAAATTTGTACTGTTTTGACTTGTTGAAATAAAATATTATATTTAATAAAATACTGCTTTGAATATTTATTTCTTGTCCAGTAGTATTTTATATAAATGTAAATATTATATTTCTGTCTGTGATATAGAATAACAGTACAGTAACAAACACACTTAAAAAATATATTTATTTGGTTGTTATCATCAAACAAAAATCATATAATTGTGTATACAACTACGTCATATACAACAATTCTAAGCCAAAAGAGGGTTCGTTTAATTTGATTCCATAAGAGAATTTCTAGACCTCTATTATTTTAAATACTTGAATCTGAGTTTCGAGTGTTCTAGGCCGAAAGAGGCATCATCTAATTTGTTTCCTAAAGACAATTTCTAGACTCATATTACCTTAAATACCTAAATCAGGGTTTCAAATTTATTTCCAAAAGATAATTTATGAACTTTCACACCCAAATCTAGGTTTCGAGGCTTCTAAACCAAAGGAGGTTGCGTATATCTTAATTCCAAGATGACTTTTGGGCTCACACAAATATAATGCCAAAATTAAGGCTACATACTCTTTATGATTACTCGCTGAAATATGGACGTCAGAACGCAACACGAACCAAAAAAAAAAAAAAAAAATTCGAACACAAACTGCTTTCAAAAAAGGGTAATTTTGAATTCTATCATCCAGTTACTAAGATAAATGGTAATCTATCATAGCTTAAAATATGAAGTTGAGTCCCTAAGGTTCTAAAATCTATAATAGCTTAAAATCAACCACAACAATCAAAGACGTTTTTGCAAGATTAAATTATAAACATAGATTTTGGTTAAATGGTCATTAAAAGTGAATAGAATTTCAGAGTCATAAGGCTTATACCTAAAACTAATCTAATGTGGTTTATATAAATTACAATATACACAAATTATTATCACATCTTATGAATTTTTTCTATTAAGCTTTGTGATACAATTAGATTCGAAATTCGATTAAGTGTGGAGTACAACACTACTTTAAGCTTCTTCTCTTTTTGCCTGATAGCTTTGACATTATCAATGGATTTAATTTGGAGCCGAAGGGAATGTTCATAAAATTTTTGACGTCCAAGAGAAGCTTACTGGCCCTTTCGTATTTGATAGCACACTTTTATAAGAGAGAATTTCACTTTGAAGCTTTCTAATTTGTGCCATACCACTATAAACGCAATGGATATTTCCCTATTTTGTTTCTCGAAATAAATTTTCAACTCAAATTTTACGGCATTGACCCATTCCTCAATAACTCTTGCATTTAAGCCTCTCGAGGGTTTCACTAAATATTGAAAATTAGCTGGAAGTTGAGAAGATTCGACAAAGGATCGGCAAGCTAAGTTTGAAATGCCTACCCCTAAAATTAATTCTAAAGATTTACATGAAAATTCACTATCTTCCAATTTTAGCTCCAAATCACTAAACTTTTGCTAGAGCATCAGAATCGCTTGGTTAAAATCTGATTTCAGATTTGCTCTTACTTATAGTCTGGTTTCTTCTAAAACTTTGCCCATTTGTACAAGTTTTTATTTCGAGTCTTTTAGCTAAAGTTTTAGATTAAAAAGCAAGGTCTTTTGCATTTGGTGCTTCTTGAATCAATCGAAAGCTAAGGGGTTACCAACGAATTTGGGAGGGATCACGACACTTGAAACTTGTCGTTCCTCACCTTCTGGTATTGTGCCCAAAAAGATCGTTATGTGTTTTCTTTGTTGGGATCACTAAAGATGAGAGAAGGTCCTAATGAATGAATACAAGAATGCTATTTAAAATAAAAGAACAAAACTCTTTTTTACAACAAAAGTTATCATATAAAGTCTCATAGTACATCCGAATATATAATATGGTAAGTATGAAATAATTTCTTAAAAAAGTATTTAGCACACTTTGTGACCATTCTGAAATATTATAACCGACATTCTCTAAGGAGCTCTTCTTTGACATTTCCTAAGAAGTCAAAGTTAAACCTAGGGTCTCCCCTATGAGGTATGTGTAACTCTTTTAGGAAGCCATCTCCGATAGGCCCTAGAGACCTAATTAGATTACATTTTTCTCAAAATTCCCTTCTCAACCTAATGAATTTTGATAGGAAATCCTAAGTGATGGGAATTTCAAAACTTCTAGTTTCCTATCACTAATAGTATATCTGCAATCATACGAAAAATATGCATATTAATTTACTATAATATTTCTATATAGACTTAATTATAATTTACGACGTATATAAAATATCCACACAAAATCATCCCTTTTTACTATTAAATAAATTTCAAATAATATTCGAAGAAAGACTTCCATAGAAGTCTTGACTTTGTTAGAAAAATAGGCGGTAAGCTTTGAATCACGATTCCTGAGGATTTAGGCACTTTGATGGAGACCCTTCCATGTAAAATTTTATCCACAAAAAGCGAAGGAATGGTAGAAGCTTGAAGTGTTACTCCTAAAAGCAATTATTAAAAAGGGTTTATGATATTACTCCATATGCTTAAGGTTAAATACTTTTAACTAATTTGTTGCAAGTTTATTAGCCAAACATGATGGAAGAATAAGAGACCACTAAAAAGGAACAACCAAAATGGCCTAGTTGTCTAAAAGGATGGGTACATGAGCTGGAGGCCAAGAAGAACCAGACATAGGCTTTTTCCATTTGGGCTGAAAGGGTTCGGTCCCTTTCGTAAAAGGAGAGACACCGTCGTTATTTTCTAAAGGTTGTAAAGAAAGAGGCCCACCAGAAGCCTTACTAGTAGCAAAAGCTTTCGTTTCTTCGCCATCATTAGAATCCTCCTCAATTGAAGATATATCAAAAGAGAGAAGGGCATTGGCATCAATTTCCTTCCCGCAAGTGCAGCTTCATTGCATCCTTTCGCCTCTGCCTTAGACCAGAACTTCTTAACCCATTGTCTCGGTATGGTGTCAAAACTCAAGTTGGGCCACTTCTCACGATTTTCAGCATAGACCATGAGTAGCGGGGTCAGGAAAGAATCCTCAATTATTTGCTTATAATGCTCGTACAAAAAATTCTCGACCTTCTTCTTAGCCTCCAAAAGGTAGTGCCTAGTCTTTTTCAGATGCCCCTCCTCCCTCTTTGGACTTTTCTTCAAAGATAACCCGAGAGATTTCACCCTTTTGCTCTTCTAACTATGCTTTTAAAGCAGTGTTCTCATCGACAATTGTCAGAGTGGAAGATTTGGCTGTGGAGTCCTCCTCATCAGCTCTCTTAGCGACGAAAGCCAAAGTTTTATTGCTTTTCTTCAAGTCTTCAACCTCCTTTCAGTGGGAAGGAGTATCATCCTTAGATATAGAGGAACCGTGGCGGAAAACAAACCAACTCTTCAGAAGCTAGAATAACGAAAGGAAAGCACTATGAAACTAGGAAAAGAGTGAAATAAAGGAATCAAAAGCCTAAAAGAATGAAAACATACCTGGAGGATAGGAAGAAAAATATATTGGTATGACAAAGATTAAGAGAAGGTATCAAAAGAGGTCAACAATAAAGACCCTAAAGCTAACCTCATCTCCTGGGTAAAACTCAACGAAAGACTCGAAGAGGAGGAAGAAGTGGCTTTAGATATCGAAGCAACAGGGAAAGAAGGTGAATGCGAAGGTTCTTTTTCTGCAACACCTAACATAAAGAAATAGGAAATTCCAACATCAATATGTTTTCAAAGCTAAACCAAAAATAGAAACTATACCTTCAGACGGAGGAGTAACACCACTTAAAGTGACGGTGGTGGTCTTGGGAGAAGGGGAAGTATCTCTTCCTCCTTCGTTATCATCTGGAACATCGACCATGGTTTCTAAAGAAATTTTGGCCCTTTTTGAAGCAGGCTCAACAGAAGAGGTTTCCCGGGGTCTCCTCTTTAGACTCTTGAAATGAACTATAAATCATATTCACGAAAAAGAGCCTCTCGACTCTAAAGAAAGAGGAGAAGTTACATTAATAAGAGGAAGGACATATAAGGATCCACATGGAGCTACTGAAAAAAAGATGCCTCCATATGAAGAGAAAGCAAAAAAGGGAACTTACTTCAGGGAGTAGATAAGATGGTGATGAAGAAGGAAAAATAAAATTTTAGAGGGTCACCATGAACCAAACGCATATTCCCTCTTATTTTAAAAGATGCCATTGGGGGATCTCCCAAAATTCTTTACTTTTGACAGGGGATGGGAGACTAAAATCTAAAAGTTTGGCGATGGTATGAAGTTTGGACCTCTTCCCCAAATTTTTAGAGGCCTCTTTAAGTCCTTGGATATTTTGGTCTGCATATTCTTGAGAAAATTTCGACACATCCCTTGTGAGACAATAAAAAGTATTAGAAAAATAAGCGACATCTATTGTTCTACAAGAAATAAGAACGCTTACCAATCTTTATAAACCTCCCACTAATTCCAGTAGGGCATCGAATGAAAAATATTTGGTTTCCCCAATCATTAGTCTTATCGACGAGGTCCACGATTAATGCCTCGTCAAGGTTGGACCTGTACAATGTGGTATTGGCCTTACTTGTTTTAGCTAAGTGAAGGAGGTTGTAGAGAATCGCAGGGATTCAAGATTGACCACCAGACTTCAAAGACATCATCTCCAAGCGTTATAGTTGGATAGGAGCAAGATGCGTCTATTGGAAAAGGCGAAGCAAAAAATCCAAAAGAGAAGAAACCCATCGTGTTAGACATGAACAACGAAGAAGGAAAAGAAACCTGTAACACCTCGCATTTTTAGTAAAATAATAAAAATAAAATTTGAAGAGCTTTCAGAATTTGGTCACAGAATTATGCTTATTGCATCCATGGCGATTTTTGGATCAATTTAGACCTATGGATTGCAGAAATGGATTTAATATGAAAAAGATATCTTTAAATGAAATATTACAACAAACGAGAAAAGAAGGTATAAGAAAAGAACAATGAGCACCAATGTTTATAGTCTTGATAACAAAAGCCTATGTAGTCCAGTTGATAAGAGCATGTGACTTCCAAGAGAGTGGCGCAAGTTCGATTCCTGCGGGCGCCATATTTTTATTTTAGAGGGACGACTAAAATAATACATATTTCTAAGAGGAAATTATGTATAAATGCATATATAAGGAAAATGATACATAAAAGTGAGTATAAAAATATATGTATACATGCATATGTAAATATATGCGTATATGTGTGTAGAAATATATATATATGAAAAATAAATCCAAAATAAACCTTCAACCAATGAGAATAGGTAAGAATTTAATCACAACATAGCGTTGTTTGAATTTCAAAAATGAAATAAAAGTTGTGCATACACACACACACACACACACACATGAATTCAAATGTTGAGATAAAATGTGCATGTTAAGAGCAGAGTATAACTAATGCATTATAAACGGAAAATGGGTAAGAAATTAACTGCCTTTGGGATTGAAAAACATTAAAAGGAATAAAACAGCTAATTAATAGCATTATTTATTGCATTAATTAAGTGGTTATTAACAGGTAAGAAATTTAAAAGATTGTATGCGTATGCACACGCATAAATTTAAACTTCAAACGTAACCGTGATTTATAGTAGGAATAAAATAAATCAGGGAAAGACATATGAAGTAAGAAGAAGAAATAAAGGGGCAAACAAATAAACATTTAAACAAAAACGTAAAATACAGCAACTAATGCACGCTTGGACCCATATGGGTCGACCCTAGTAGTGCCCGGGTCGACCTATAGGTCGAATAGGCCGACCCAAGGCGGGTCCAGATCTTCCTTGTGAGGTGTTTTACCTATGTGTGTGGTTCATATTTTAAGGGATTAAACTCGATGGCTTAGACCTTCTTGTGAACCTATAGCTAGACTATCATGGCCTAGCCTAAATCTCATATTTTCTGACTCTACAACAAAAAAGGCCTTTAGTAGTGTTTGAAAAACGCTACCAAAGCCTTTTTTAGTGTTTTAAAGAATGCTACTACAGGTCCTACAACTAAAGGTCTTGTTTTTTTGGTTGCGTTTTAGTAAACGCTACCAAATATTTAGTACAGCTGCGTTTTTCAAACACTACTAATGCTTCGTACTAAGCCTTTTTCGTTTTTCTGTAGCTATTATTTTATGCAACTGAAATCTTCATTGGGTTTATTTTTTGCCATTAAAAATACAAATGGTATGTTACATTTGTTTTCGTAGCAATTCTAAAACGCTACTAAAACGTATTTATTGTTTTGTAGCATGTTTTAAATTCTACTATATATTTTTAATATTCTAAATTATTTCCAACAACCAATTATACAATAATCATATTAAAATCAGCAACAATTGTATAAAAATATAATTTAATTCAACAGTCAATCATATAATCATTATATTCAAACAACTAAGAATACATTAGTCACATAAGTTTTTTCCATAACCACGTAGATAACAGTTATTTAACAAAATCAACAAATTCATAAACCACAAGCATTCAGAAACAAGTTCACGCAATAAGTACTAACAAATATCATAATACATATAACAATTAAAGTCACGTCCATTGTTGTTGATGGTCATCACTGCAGAAAAGCCAATTACCTATAGACGAGATTGATAATCAACAATAAGAATTTGCCCAAGGTCAATAACTACATGCATATGACTCGGTTTTACTAAAATTCGGATATATCCTTGGTGATAAGTTTCTATTCTATAAACTACACTGTTCGTTTCTATTCTATATCATCATGACAAATACTCAATTCAAATATCTAGCAAAAGCCAAGTGATTACACATTCTTAGTACTCAACAATAATAAAAACTAAAACCGAACAAAAAAACATTTACCAAAAAAACTATTATTGTTTATTACAAGAGGTCATTATAGAAACTTATCTGGCTATACGACAGTTAAGGACTAAAAATTGTTTAAAAAAAAAATAATGTTTCTCTACTTACATCTATGTGAACTAGCATCCCAACAATATTAACTTCATAAATTACCAAAATCTTCAAGTAATGTGCAAATACCTCCACATTGTAGTTATATACTTAAGGAAGGCTGCAGCTCTCACAATGCTTTTTCTTCACACATACATGATGAAACTCAAGAAGAAAAATATGATTTAACTTATGCATCGGATGTTAGGAGAGAAATCATGGAGTCTGCAAATTAAGTACCTTCATTGTTTACACTGGGAATTATGTGCTCTCATGATAAAATTGGTATAAATTTTTTAAGCTTCGAGAAGCTGCTATGTTAACAGTATGGTACTTCGTATCTGCGCAACGTATAAATTTTAAAGTTATTCATAATGGACTATAATGCAAACTAAAAATTATATTATCACGTTAGACCTCATGTAATGAAAAGTTCACAATAATACAAGGACCCAAATCCTTGTTACGATGATGCAAATATAATAGAGAAGTATGAGTAAACAATACCTAAAGATATTTGCTACAGCAATTGAAATTACAAACTATGTAATGTTTAAAATAGTCATAAGCAAGAAAAACAGCCAGATGCGACGTTCACAAGTACTAAAAGTAAAGAGCTTTGCCAATTTTGGAGCATCTCTAGCCAATGGCTAGTCTTGAGCAAGAGAAATGGACAAAAATAGAGAATTATTGTCCCTCCAGCAACAAATTAAAGAAATTCACAACATATGCTCATATAATAAGAGAATGATTCTCACATTATCTTCTTCTCACACTTAGTTTTCCACTACTACAGTCCGAGATAAAAAATAAATGTGGGAATACATCCCTACTTTTTTATGCCTCCTGCTGCAGATGCACTTAGTGAAAATATTACTGAGTATATGTTATTTCTCGACTGGATATAATGTCTGGGATCTGCATATATTATGGATTTCTAACATTATCTGCTTCCAGTATGATTAACTCTCTGAATAACATTCTTAAAGGTAAAGCGATCACCTTTAGTGTTTAAAATGGGAAAGTCTATTGAGACAAATTAAGAAACACAAAATTTATTACTGTTAAGTCTCATCCTCATTTCAACTTCAATTGAACACAATAAGATTCAACGGTCAAGATTGCATTGTTATGCATACACATGCATATATACTTTAGTTCGAAATTTTTATAAAACATGTAAAATGAAAAAAAGAATCTATAATCTTCATCTTAGTATAATGTTTCATAAAATTATCGTTACATTCACCAATGTTGTCAGATGTTGGAGCTGCTAAGGTATGGTTACTTAAATGCTTAGGGCTTTGTAATGAGAATATGCAATGGTTCACTGAGAATGAGCTGGAGAGTCATATTCATGTTGTTCCCATGTGGACAATAGCAAGCTTTAAAAGGCTGAAGCATTTATCTAACCAATATTGTGTAAGGCTTACATGCTCTTATTTAACTTGCATTTGTCCTTATAATATGAAATATCTTAAACCAAACAATATATCATATAAGTCAAGTATACTAGACTATGTTTTTTACCTGTTGCATACAATGTAGAAAGTGAACATAATAAAAATTTCCTGTAATTACTAGGCTGATTCAATTATGAAACAACATTAGTGTATTGCTTGACTGTCCCTTTTTTATCTACTTGTAATTTTTATAAGTAATTTAAATTATCCTATTTATGCCTATTTCAGATTGTCTCATGTCAGAACCAGAATGCGGTGGCTGAGCTGCCCTAAGAATTTGCTGCTCTCGAAGCAATGTTTCCTGGTTCATTCGATCATGTGCATCAACAAGGAATTAGGGATCTATAGTTTATAATCTTTCTCCATTCGGACCGACAAGAGCAGCTCTTGCTGCATGGTATACAGGTTATCTCATTTCAGAACCAGAATGCAGTGGCTTAGCTGCCCTAAGAATTTGTTGCTCTTGAAGCAATGCAGCCTGGTCCATCGAATCATGTGCATCAACAGGGCATTGATATTTATGCCTATTTTAATTTGAACATTAGAACCGGTTCAACTTGACGTTTGCATTCTCTCCAACTGGTTGGACGTTTGGAAAAGGAAAAAAAGAAGACTCCTAGGAGAAGATGGCAGTAGGGAACGATAGTCAGGTTAACCTTGCAGCCTTTAAATTATGTAGTTTAGTTTTCAAAAATAAAGGGATATCAATTTTTATGACATAGTTATTCACATTTAAGGAACAATACGTAAAATTTGACACAATATAATGATAGAGCTTGCCATTTCTAAAGAAAATCGAAAATCACTAGTGTGCAGAACAGCACGAAAAGAAATTATAGCAATTTACATTTTTTTTCAACAACTTTTTACATAAAGAACAAATAATTTTGCATAACTTTCCATTGGGTGGTTCAAAAAGAATGATGATAAATTATGGGCAGTGGTTTGCATCTAAACATGTTATACTGACACCCCCAATCATAATTTTTTTGGTTCATTGGTGAAATTCCGACCCTTTCCCACAGTACACCAATCTTCATGTTCACAAGGTGAGCAATAATGGAAGAACAATATATCTTTCCATGGAAAAAGCTTCTTGTAAGACCCTGGTAATCTGCCCAAAACAATTTTCGATGTTTAACCATAAACTCGTCAACTATGGTAAAGATACCAATTTACTTCCCTATAGGCAAAGCGTGGTGATTATTCCAAGCACGTAACTATAAAGTCAGCAATCAATTTCAATTTTAATACATGGTGTATATCATATATGCTTATATTGCTAAAGCTTGAATAGTGTTCTAGTAAAGAACATGCTATAATGCTTGAGGTTAAAAGTAGTGTTATAATTGGTTTCCCTGCCGGACATAGTGTAGACTAGATGCCTCACTGAACTACTGAATTAACTGTCAAGGCCACTTCAATCCTACTAAAAAAAGTTCAAACATAAACACTTAGACAACAATTGGGTTGGGGTATTTAGCGTGGATCAGCTTAAGGTCATAGGTGTAGCCTAGGAGATTAAATAAAAGAAAGATTACTTGCTTATGCAAAATTATAAATCTATCAAGGATAAGATAGATGTAGAGGATTACAATCCATATAAAAGTGTGTCAAAAACCAGTAGGAACAATCTCCTCTTAGAAAACGGAAGACATCCAGAGAACTACAAAATCACATAGTTACCCGTCAGAATTGAAAACATCGAAAACATAACATGGTGGGCTTCAATTACCTCAAATGTTAAAAAATATATGTTCACTGCAATGTTTCAGTAAAAGGATGTGTGTGTGTGTGTTACCAAAAATTTAATGAGCCCACGCAAAAAGAAGCATACATAGGTAATAGGTTTACCATGAAATTTACAAAGCACGCTGTCTGCATTCATATACTTCAGAAATATGCCACCTCAAACTTAATGCAAGCAGTTCATCATTCATCAACATAAACTTTAAATAAATATATTTTAATTTTGCTTGAATCATGTTACATCCTAAATAAATATTTTTGTTTTGTTTGATGAGACTCTGAAGATGAAAACACACACATATTATATGGGTAAGGATCATCTTCTTGATTTCCACTACTCATTTACACTAAAATAAATTAGTGGATGGAGAGATAGTTAGTAGAAGAAGAGAGAAACTTATCTAAATAACTAAATAAGTGGTTGTATTTATACTCACCATAGATGATGTAATATATTTGTGCAATTCCATAGTCTAACTTATTTTGTTTGAGTATATGGACAATAGATAATTCATTTTGTAACGACTCGTGTTTTCCTGCCTATTTATTTGGATTATTTTAATTATTTTAATATTGGTTTGAATTTAAATAATCGAATTTAACGATTTATTTGGAATATATTATTTAAATAAATAATAAAATATTATTTTAATTTTCAAAATATTTGGGGAAAATATAGACTTTGCCATATATTGTGATCGGGCAGTTTAAAGTGGTCAAATATTGGTTATATTGGAAATATAGAGACGATTTCGATTCGAAAACGATGGTCGAGCGATATGGTTTATAATTTAATCAGCGGCGCGACAGTTCGCGATTTGGTGTTTTGAACTTCAATTGGTCGTACCGGGTTCAAAATAAATCGAATTTCCTCGAAACAAGAAACGTCGGGACCGACTTGACGATATCTTTCCAATGGTAGAGAAAAATCGAGTTTTCGTGTTGTAGATTTTACTTTACGTCCAAATCAAATTTTGAAAAAAACGCTATGGAATTTCCTTTATATATATAGCGCTGTGTTTATATAAAATAAGGGTTTTTAAATATTTTATATATCGATTTGGCTTCAAATTCAACCCGAGATATTTTATTATGGTAGTATATGAAATTCCGGTCATGTATGGCCGATTTCAATATTATTATATTGACGTATTTTAAAATTGGTTTATTTTATTTGAATTGGCCAGTTATAAAAGGGTCATTTTCCAAACGACCTCTATTTTCAACGAAATAAATTTTATTGGGACTGCAACAGTAAATTATTGCTAGATTTCATGTGGCGCATCAAACGATGTTAATTTGTGAGCGTGGCAAAATAAAATGAAAAATAAAACGACCATTTGAACGTGAACGATGGTCATTCGAGCAAACGGACCCGGAATTCGACGAAACAAGTTTTATTAGGACAGTATCGTCAAATTATACTATATCGTCCATTCGCATCTCGAATGGGGTTTGTATGTGAGCACAGCAGCGAATAAACGACGTTCGAAAACACGATAGACACGAAATAAAAATTGTTAGTCAACATCGTTCGTCAAATCAACATAAATAATACTATTTCCCATCTATATATACCCCTAGCCCAAACCCTAAAGCCCCAAAATCTGAAATTGTTCATACATTTTGCAGAAAAGCCCCTAATCAGTTTTTAATTTATTTCTCTCGACCCGTGATGAATTGGCTAGGGGGTTCTGAAGTAGAAGTGTAGATCGGGTCGAGGGCTAGTAGCTGAGAAAAGTTGGGGTGGAGCGGAGGGTTGTGTTGGCCGGAATCGTGGTTTAAAGCCACAAATTGATTTTCGTTTTTCTTCAATTTTGGGGAGATTGGGTCGACGATTGACGGAGCTGTCGAAGGTGAGTGTAGATGGAAGACAGACATTTGATTTGGCATTGGTCGGAGGGTCTGAAACGGTCTGTGGTGGCGGAAATTGGTGGATAATCGGATTTGGGGCAAACAACAAATTCAGGCGGGTGGGTCGATTTGACGTGGCGATCACTGGCGTGGGGTCCTGGTGGATGGGCGGTGGTGGCGCGATGATCAGGGTCGGTCCAAGGTCGACGGTGGTGGCCAGTAGGAGGTTGGATGGGTACCGTGTTTTTCAAGGAGGAAGAAAGAAAGGGGAGTTGGGTTTGGGGAGTAGGAGAAAATGAAAATGCGTTTTTGCTTTGTCCGATGATGATGTTGCGAGGTTGTTATTAAGGTAATGATCGGTTAATTATTTAATTATTTAATTAATAATTTAGTTAATTATCGTATATATATAAATACAAACTTAGAACGGCCGTAACTTTCACATACGTTAACGGATTTCAGCGAAACTGGATCTGTTGGGATCGCAGGGACGAGACCTATCCGATGGCACTGACTAGGAGTTGATCTGACACAGTTGAAATTTCAGCAAATTTTGAACGTCGACTCAAATTTGATGCAACAAACGTGTAAACCGTCAACCAGAATAAAATCTGGTGAGTTAATTCTCACACCTTCTGGAGTCCTATGATGTGGTAAATCCATAGAAAAATATAATCTACAATTCACAGTATAAATTGGTTGATTGGATGCGATGGATGCAAATTGGTTATTATGGTTTGATTGGTTGCAGTTATTTATATTCCGTCATTTATTTAATTCGCATATTTTTATCAAGTGTTATCTGTGATGCAGAGAAGGACAGGTTGGAGGGATCCGACCGGATTCCTCAAATAAACGGTATTTTTGTTGTTGTGTAATATATGAATTGTTCACCCCAACCGACACCAAAACCTTTCTGCAGGTTGATGGTTGAATAAATATTCACCTGTGTTGTGTTTAAAATCAACCGACAGAGTTGATTGGGTAATTGGCAGTGAATGGCCGAAAATATGTTTTTTCTGACGTTAGTTGACCACTCGGTGAATTGACGCAGTTGAAATTATAAATTCTTTTATAACTGGAATAAAGTTCTTTAATTATTTTGTGTAAATATTTAGATTTTTAAATTTACAAATATATGTTTTAAAACCAGTTTACATAAGGAATTATATAAGTGGTTTATACAAGATTTAAAAGCTAGAAGGGCAAAGAAATTACCTACGGGTTGGTAAAATAGACTAATTGATTTTATAACAATTAAATAGTGATTTTAAATTAATTAAATTGTTTAATTAATTTAAACAGGAAATGACAAATGGAAAATCAGTTAGTAGTAAGCTGGTGTGTACGGTTGATGGAATCAACCATTTTTAACTGAAATAAATAATGGAATAAATTTGAATACTCGTTAAATGAATTGAATGGTATTAACATTAGTTAATCTTCGATTAACTATAAATTAAGGAATTATTGAAGTATTTAGTGTTGATAAAATTAATCTTCATTTGATAAGCTTTTTAAAGGCGTTATTTATTCTATTTATGATTAATAACAAGGTTAAATATTTTTAATATAGTTAATGTTAAAGTTAATCATTATTTGAATTAATAATAATTAAAGAAATGTCCTTTAATTGAAATTCCAGTTGAAGTAATTAAGTGGTAGTGAGTTCAATTGAAGTTAAATCAGGTTGTGGTAAAGGGATTTATAACCCAAGTTTCAAACGAAATTGGTAAAAGGAATTTAGAAGGGAATGCAAGGATTTAAATAAGGTTTTTCCTTAATGTTTAAATTTAAGTTAAGTAAATTCAGTTATATGAAATTGTTAGGGAAGATGGAAAATTGACTAGTAGAATAAAATCTAAGAAGCTGGGAAAAAAGACGGTAAATGGATTATTCAAGCAAAGTTTTGAAATGAGGTCCTTAAGACCAAAATGATTACTTAAAAGTTGAAGAATTGAATTAAGCGAAGTACGGTAATTGAAATAAGAGTTTCCAAAACAAAGAGAAAACCATACAATAGCTATGGTATTAAATAGTGATAAATGGATTTTTGGAAGTAAAATCCAAGTTTTTAAAAAAGGTCTTATTACAAAAGAGGAATAAGCGGATTTAAATTACTAAATCCTAGATAGTGTTTGTTATAGAAAGGCTCAATGGATGGAAGCAAAGTATTTGATAAAGGATGCTTATTACAAATTGAAATGTTGTAAACGAAATAATGATTTGAGTAGAAAGTTGTGTTTTAATGGATATTTACTTAATCAAATGAATTAAGTAAACTGAGCGAGGATTTCAAAAGAATGAAACGATTTATAAACCCGGAGTTGAAATCAAGGGGTAAACGAGATTTGAATATCGGTGTTTAGGTGACAAACTATTATTATTCTGAGTTAAGAACGTCGTTGATCAAGGTCTAAGAGGTAACTAAAATACCCCAACTTGATTGGCTTCACTATTATCGAGGAATGGTATTAGTTTGGAATGAGGGAAGGTTTTGAGAATTGGTTTTACCCAATACGAGGAATATCAAACTCTAATGCAAGGTCTTGGGAAAATAAATAATATTGAAATAGTAGTTTCAAAAGAAATAAGAATATTAATTTCAAATAATATTGAATATTTGTCATTTAATTAGAGTTGATCGAATATAGTATTTGAAATAGAGTTAGTCAAACATAGTTATTCAGGAAGAGTTGCCATTGCGTACGACAGCTAGCGAAATTCGCAGGGGTGCAGATAGCCTATGGCAGTCGGATGTTTCCTGAGGGAATCGGGCGTAACCATTTGATCGCTGTGATCTAGAGTCAACTGAATGGAGTAAGTCGAATATTAGTTAGTCGATAGGAGTAATCAAGTCAAGTTAGCCCTGTTGAGTGAAATAAGTCGAGTTAGTTAAGTTAGAGTTAACCGATCAAAGTAAATCAGTCAGAGTTAATCAGAGGAAATTTGGCTTATATCATTAAGTGTATATATATATATATATATATATATATATATCGAGATGCTAAATAAGAAAGAAAAAGGGAAAAGGTTTTTAAAGAAATATATCGATATTTCCAAAAGGAATGGAAAGCGGGGTATATACTTATATACGCTCTAAAGTATTTAAAATAGTTTCTGTTATAACTAAGAATCAATGTAAGGTTTAAATATATTAAATAATAAGAAAGTAAGTAACCATTTTGTTTAATATATTTCAAAAAGGCTAAGTCATGTCAAGTACCGAATCTGCGAACTCATGGTATTCACACTATTGTTATTTGATAGTTAAAACACCGACTATCAAACCGGACCAATACGATTATTGGTACGGAAAGACCGAGATCGAATTATATTCGAAAACTATTCCGACCAACAAATACTTGAAGACGTCAATTGAAGACGAAGCAAGTGAAGGCCGTGGATCTTCATAGGCGGAAGGACTACTCGTCAAATTCCTCTGGCTTACAACCAGAGTGATTTTGATTTATGATCCTGTCGTGGTTGAAATTTACGGATTTGTATGGACTACTCGCTACTGATCCTTGGGGTGATTCCTATAAGGATGCGGTAGGAGAGTACCTTCGGTTCATCCTGTTCCTGGATGACTTGTATGGACGGATGTCTGGCAGAGTATTTCCAAAGGAATTACATGCATTGATTTCTCCAAACGTACCATAGTTGATGGCGGAGAAATGGTTATTCTCTAGCCAAATAAACTAGAGTATTTTTGTGGACCTCAATCAAATGTGATCTGGTGGATCTGACGATGTGGTAAATGATGACCAGATGTTTTAAAGTTAAATTCTAGCCTCATCAATTGGGAAATGACAAAAATCGGGCAGGCAGCATGGCTATGTGGGTCGCTCCCATTAGGATGTATGATCACCTATCTAGAGAAAATCTATTTGCTTCTTTAATCTATATTTCGATGTTGTCCCTTTTTGGGAGGCGGTTGCTCATCCCAACCGTCGGTGATATACATTCGATACACTCAAGAGAAATGAGTGGTCGGTCATGTGAGGGCCGGGTTGCAAGACGTTCTTGTTGAACCCAGTGTATTCGCCTCTAGAGATACACGTTCGGAAGGTGGTCCCATACCTTATCAAGGTTGGAATCCAATATCCAATAAGCGCCCGCGTTTTTGGTTTGTATACTATATATGTGGAGCGTGAGATGCAAGCGTTCCACTAGATTCTAAATTACTTGAATTTAGACACTATGACAATATCAGAGCAAGTTATGATTTCAAAAAATGTTTTGGGTTATAGTAAGGTAAAAACCGTCCATGTTTATGTGTGGGCTGGTCTTACTATTACCCTTTATTTCAAAAAGGATTTTCCAAAGTTAAACAAGTTGTGTGTTCTATGAATTTATCACTGATAGTATTCCAGACTGACCCGGTGTATTTTGCTTTGCTTCAAATGTGCTCGGGTCAGACCGAGTATGTTCCAGGTTAGATTTTGCTTGGAGTTCAGGTGTTGGAAGCAGGAGGCTTCACCGCTAGTTATATACAGATATTTTTCCGCTGTGTCTGATATATGTTGTACTCTGATTATTGGTGTGTATATATAGTTCTTTTATATAAAAGATTTTGATATTATATTTTATTCGTTCCGTTATGAGATTCTGATGTGTTCTTCTTCTTTCTTCTATTCTAATATTTCTTTCTTTCTTTTCTCACCCTCTAATTTCTTTCTCATAACAATCTAATGTTTCGATGCTTGATTAGTCGACATGGTGGTTTTGTGTCGATTTCGGGGTCGAAAATCTGCTGGGTCACTACAGTGGTATCAGAGCTATTGGTTTAGTGATAACCTTGGCTCTGTGGTGTTACTCAGTAGAGATGGGGTTAGTAATGCCCTAGATTGAGTTCGTGTATATAAACAAGAGCGCGTATTTGTAATTTGATATAAAGTTATTTTTGTAACTATTTTTGCCCAATTTATTTTATAATATAATGAAAGAAATGAATATTATATTACAGGAAATCATTTTGATTTGTTAATGTTGATGTGTGTGATATGTTGGGATATTGTGCTCGATCTCATGGATATAAACCTGAACATGAATCGATTCGTTTAAAACCAATATCCGTATAAATCAATCCAGATAAATAAATTTGAATGGATAACTATAAGGAATAAATGAAGTGATTATAAATAATTATAATCTCGATTGGATTGAATTGTGTGTATAGTTGGTTGATATGAATGATACAGGTATTTTGAATCTAATTGACATTTGTTTGGGGCTAATGAATTCATGTGCGTTGAGAAGCAGGTGCAGAAGTACCAATTCAGTTTAGGAATCCATTCGAAAGAGGAAATTCTGGAGTTAATCGAATCCAGTTTGAATAGAGCTGCATAATAAGCAAGCAAGCTCAAGTATGATATATCGTTTATCGCTTAATAACGCTCGCAAAAAGGTACGCCTACGCAAATATGAAATTTTGGTTTTTTTTGGATTTTTGGATTTGATTTTTATTTTTCGACCATGATGGTCGAGGTATATATATTTCTTGAACCTACGATTTTGCAGATGGTCCTCCGTACAAGGGAGACTCTGCCGAAATTTTTCCAAAATTTATGGTGTTAGAAAAATTTTGATTTTTTTTTAAAAATTCTTTTATTTGAAATAAATTGGTTTTAAAACCAATTGGGTCAGTTTGGAAATAAATTCGAGTTTTAAAATTAATTATTTTTGAAAAGATAAAGGGATTTAACATTCTTTCTACCTTAGCAATTTCGAGGACGAAATTATTTTAAGGGGGAGGGAATGTAACGACCCGTGTTTTCCTGCCTATTTATTTGGATAGTTTTAATTATTTAAATATTGGTTTGAATTTAAATAATCGAATTTAACGATCTATTTGGAATATATTATTTAAATAAATAATAAAATATTATTTTAATTTTCAAAATATTTGGGGAAAATATAGAATTTGCTATATATTGTGATCGGGAAGTTTAAAGTGGTCAAATATTGGTTATATTGGAAATATAGAGACGATTTCGATTTGAAAACGACGGACGAGCGATATTGTTTATAATTTAATTAAATAACGAGCTGCAGCGGTGCGACAGTTCGCGATTTGGCGTTTTGAACTTCAATTGGTCGTACCGGGTTCAAAATAAATCGGATTTCCTCGAAACAAGAAACGTCGGGACCGACTTGACGATATCTTTCCAACGATAGAGAAAAATCGAGTTTTCATGTTGTAGATTTTACTTTATGTCCAAATCAAATTTTGAAAAAAACGCTATGGAATTTCTTTTATATATATAGCACTGTGTTTATATAAAATAAGGGTTTTTAAATATTTTATATATCGATTTGGCTTCAAATTCAATCTGGGATATTTTATTATGGTGGTATACGAAATTCCGGTCATGTATGGCCGATTTCAATATTTTAATATTATTATATTGAGGTATTTTAAAATTGGTTTATTTTATTTGAATTGGCCAGTTATAAAAGGGCCATTTTTCAAATGACCTCTGTTTCGACGAAATAAATTTTATTGGGACCGCAACAGTAAATTATTGCTAGATTTCAAGTGGCGCGTCAAACGGTGTTAATTTGTGAGCATGGCAAAATAAAATGCAAAATAAAACGACCATTTGAACGTGAACGAGGGCCATTCGAGCAAACAGACTTGGAATTCGACGAAACAAGTTTTATTAGGACCGTTTCGTCAAATTATACTATGTCGTCCATTCGCATCTCGAATGGGGTTTGTATGTGAGCGCAGCGGCGAATAAACGACATTTGAAAACGCGATAGACACGAAATAAAAATCGTTAGTCAACATCGTTCGTTAAATCAACATAAATAATATTATTTCCCTTCTATATATACCCCTAGCCCAACCCCTAAAGCCCCAAAATCTGAAATTGTTCATACATTTTGCAGAAAAGGCCCTAATCAGTTTTTAATTTATTACTCTCGATCCGTGATGAATTGGCTAGGGGATTCTAAAGTAGAAGTGTAGATCGGGTCGAGGGCTAGTAGCTGAGAAAAGTTAGGGTGGAACGGAGGGATGTGGTGGCCGGAATCGTTGTTTAAAGCCACAAATTAATTTTTGTTTTTCTTTAATTTTGGGGAGATTGGGTCGACGATTGACGGAGCTGTCAATGGTGAGTGTAGAGGGAAGACAGACCTTTGATTTGGCACTGGTCGGAGGGTATGAAACCATCTGTGGTGGTCGTGGGAAGAGGAAGATCAGAGATAGATGTTTCGAGTTGTTTGTGGTGAGGTGCGATTGGATTTGTGGATTTTCCGACCAACCGGGGCGTCGTGGCTGATGGTGTTTGAAGTTGAAAGGTGCGGGGGACAGATGCGCTTCGATCTGGGGTGGTGTCGTGGTCTGATTTGATGCGTGGTGGTGGAAATTGGTGGATAATCGGATTTGGGGCAAACAACAAATTTAGGCGGGTGGGTCGATTTGAGGTGGCGGCGTCACTGGCGTGGGGTCCTGGTGGATGGGCGGTGGTGGCGCGATGGTCAGGGTCGGTCCAAGGTCGACGGTGGTGGCCAGTATGAGGTTGGATGGGTACCGTGTTTTTCAAGGAGGAAGAAAGAAAGGGGAGTCGGGTTTGGGGAGTAGGAGAAAATGAAAACGCGTTTTTGCTTTGTTTGATGATGACGTGGCGAGGTTGTTATTAAGGTAATGATTGGTTAATTATTTAATTAATAATTTAGTTAATTATCGTATATATATACAAACTTAGAACGGCCGTAACTTTCACATACATTAACGGATTTCAGCGAAACTGGATCCGTTTTGATCGCTGGGGCGAGACCTATCCGATGGCAGTGACTAGGAGATCTAAAGCAGTTGAAATTTTAGCAAATTTTGAACGCTAAACTCTCATTTGATGCAACAAACGCATCAACCGTCAACCAGAATAAAATCTGGTTCTCATACCTTCTGGAGTCCTATGATGTGGTAAATCCATAGAAAAATATAATCTATAATTTACAGTATAAATTGGTTAATTGGATGCGATGGATGCAAATTTGTTGTTATGGTTTGATTGGTTGCAGTTATTTATATTCCGTCATTTATTTATTTAGTATATTTTTATCAACTGATATATGTGATGCAGAGAAGGACAGGTTGGAGGGATCCGACTAGATTCCCCAAATAAACTGCATTTTTGTTTGTTGTGTATATATATGAATTGTTCACCCTGACTGACACCAAAACCTGTCTGTAGGTTGACGATTAAATAAATATTCACCTGTGTTGTATTTAGAATCAACCGACAGAGTTGATTGGGTAATTGGCAGTGAATGGCCGAAAATGTGTTGTTTCTGACGTCAGTTGAGAACTCGGTGAATTGAAGCAGTTGAAATTATAAATTCTTTTATAACTGGATTAAAGTTCTTTAATTATTTTGTGTAAATATTTAGATTTTTAAATTTACAAATATATGTTTTAAAACAAGTTTATATAAGGAATTATATAAGTGGTTTATACAAGATTTAAAAGCTAGAAGGGCAAAGAAATTACTTACGGGTTGGTAAAATAGAATAATTGTTTTTATAACAATTAAATAGTGATTTTAAATTAATTAAATTGTTTAATTAATTTAAACGGGAAATGACAAATGGAAAATCAGTTAATAGTTAACTGGTGTGTACGGTTGGTGGAATCAACCATTTTTAACTGCAATAAATAATGGAATAAATTTGAATATTCGTTAAATGAATTGAATGGTATTAACATTAGTTAATCTTCGATTAACTATAAATTAAGGAATTAATGAAGTATTTAGTGTTGATAAAATTAATCTTTATTTGATAAGCTTTTTAAAGGCGTTATTTATTCTATTTATGATTAATAGCAAGGTTAAATATTTTTAATATAGTCAATGTTAAAGTTAATCATTATTTGAATTAATAATAATTAAAGAAATGTCCTTTAATTGAAATTTCAGTTGAAGTAATTAAGTGGTAGTGAGTTTAATTGAAGTTAAATCAGGTTGTGGTAAAGGGATTTATAACCCAAGTTTTAAACGAAATTGGTAAAAGGAATTTAGAAGGAATGCAAGAATTTAAATATGGTTTTTCCTTAATGTTTAAATTTAATTTAAGTAAATTCAGTTGTATGAAATTTTTAGGGAAGATAGAAAATGGATTAGTAGAATAAAATCTAAGAAGCTCGGAAAAAAGATGGTAAATGGATTATTCAAGCAAAGTTTTGAAATGAGGTCCTTAAGACCAAAATGATTACTTAAAAGTTGAAGAATTGAATTAAGCGAAGTACGATAATTGAAATAAGAGTTTCCAAAACAAAGAGAAAACCATACAATAGCTATGGTATTAAATAGTGATAAATGGATTTTTGGAAGTAAAATCCAAGTTTTTAAAAAAGGTCTTATTACAAAAGAGGGACAAGCGGATTTAAATTATAAAATCCTAGATAGAGTTTGTTATATAAAGGCTCAATAGATGGAAGCAAAGTATTTGATAAAGGATGCTTATTACAAATCGAAATGTTGTAAACGAAATAATGATTTTAGTTAAAAGTTGTGTTTTAATGGATATTTACTTAATCAAATGAATTAAGTAAGTTGAGTGAGGATTTCAAAAGTACGAAACGATTTATAAACCAGGAGTTGAAATCAAGGGGTAAACGAGATTTGAATATCGGTGTTCAGGTGACAAACTATTATTATTCTGAGTTAAGAACGTCGTCGATCAAGGTATGAGAGGTAACTAAAATACCCCAACTTGATTGGCTTCACTATTATCGAGGAATGGTATTAGTTTTGAACGAGGGAAGGTGTTGAGAATTGGTTTACCCTATACGAGGAATATCAAACTCTAATGAAAGGTCTTGGGAAAATAAATAATATTGAAACATTAGTTTCAAAAGAAATAAGAATATTAATTTCAAATTATATTGAATATTTGTCATTTAATTAGAGTTGATCGAATATAGTATTTGAAATAGAGTTAGTCAAACATAGTTATTCAGGAAGAGTTGACATTGCGTACGACTGCTAGCGAAATTCGCAGGGCTGCAGATAGCCTATGGCGGTCGGATGTTTCCTGAGGGTATCAGGCGTAACCATTGTGATCGCTGCGATCTAGAGTCAAGCGAATGGAGTAAGTCGAATATTAGTTAGTCGATAGGAGTAATCAAGTCAAGTTAGTCCAGTTGAGTTAAATAAGTCGAGTTAGTTAAGTTAGAGTTAACCGATCAAAGTAAAACAGTCAGAGTTAATCAGAGGAAATTTGGCTTATATCATTAAGTATATATATATATATATATATATCGAGATGCTAAATAAGAAAGAAAAAGGGAAAAGGGTTTTAAAGAAATATATCGATATTTCCAAAAGGAATGGAAAGCGGGGTATATACTTATATACGCTCGAAAGTATTTAAAATAGTTTTTGTTATAACTAAGAATAAATGTAAGGTTTAAATATATTAAAGAGTAAGAAAGTGAGTAACCATTTTGTTAAATATATTTCAAAAAGGCCAAGTCATGTCAAGTGCCGAATCAACGAACTCATGGTATTCACATAATTGCTATTTGATAGTTAAAACACCGACTATCAAACCGGACCAATACGATTGTTGGTACGGAAAGACCAGGATCGAATTATATTCGAAAACCATTCCGACCAACAAATATGTGAAGACGTCGATTGAAGACGAAGCAAGTGAAGGTCGTGGATCTTAATAAGCGGAAGGACTACTCATCAAATTCCTCTGGCTTGCAACCAGAGTTATTTTGATTTGTGATCCTGTCATGGTTGAAATTTATGGATTTGCAAGGACTGCTCGCTACTGATCCTTGGGGTGATTCCTGTAAGGATGCGGTAGGAGAGTACCTTTGGTTCATCCTGTTCCTGGATGACTTGTATGAACGGATGTCTGACAGAGTATTTCCAAAAGAATTACATGCGTTGATTTCTCCAAATGTACCATAGTTGATGGCGGAGAAATGGTTATTCTCTAGCCAAATAAACTAGAGTATTTTTGTGGACTCAATCAAGTGTGATCTGGCGGATCTGACGATATGGCATTCAAAGTGAATGATGGCCAGATGTTTTAAAGTTAAATTCTAGCCTCAAGCCTTATCAATTGGGAAATGACAAAAATCTGACAGGCAGCATGGCTATGTGGGTCGCTCCCATTAGGGTGTATGATCACCTATCTAGAGAAAATCTATTTGCTTCTTTAATCAATATTTCGATGCTGTCCCTTTTCGGGAGGCGGTTGCTGATCCCAACCGTCTGTGATATACATTCGATACACTCAAGAGACATGAGTGGTCGGTCATGTGAGGGTCGGGTTGCAAGACGTTCTTGTTGAACCCAGTGTATTCGCCTCTAGAGATACATGTTCGGATGGTGGTCCCATACCTTGTCAAGGTTGGAATCCAATATCCAATAAGCGCCAGCTGTTTTGGTTTGTATACTATATATGTGGAGCGTGATATGCAAGCGTTCCGCTAGATTCTAAATTACTTGTATTTAGACACTATGATAATATCAGAGCAAGTTATGATTTCAAAAAACGTTTTAGGTTATAGTAAGGTAAAAACCGTCCGTGTTTATTTGTGGGCTGGTCTTACTATTACGGTTTATTTCAAAAATGATTTTCCAAAGTTAAACAAGTTGTGTGTTCTGTGAATTTATCACTGATAGTATTCCAGACAGACCCGGTGCATTTTGCTTTGCTTCAAATGTGCTCGGTTCAGACCGAGTATGTTCTAGGTTAGATTTTGCTTGGAGTTCAGGTGTTGGAAGCAGGAGGCTTCAACGCTAGTTATATACAGATATTTTTCCGCTGTGTCTGATATATGTTGTACTCTGATGATTGGTGTGTACATATAGTTCTTTTATATAAAAGATTTTAATATTATATTTTATTCGTTCCGCTGTGAGATTCTGATGTGTTCTTCTTCTTTCTTCTATTCTAATATTTCTTTCTTTCTTTTCTCACCCTTTAATTTCTTTCTCATAACAATCAAGTGTTTCGATGCTTGATTAGTCGACATGGTGGTTTTATGTCGATTTTCGAGGTCGAAAATTCGCTGGGTCGCTACACATTTGCTCGAGATATATTATGTTCCGAAAAATTTTGTTTTAAAAAATAATATTTATTTTTCTATCACATTGTTTAAGTTACTGAATATTTTTAAGGCAATCATTTATGTAGATACAAAACACTAATTTTCCATTGCACTCATATTGATATTCGTGTCTTCAAGTTGTACTTCTCGAACTGTCCATAATAAACTAAGGTCGCGTTCTTATCAATACTAAAATACATATGTCAAGAAAATCAACAACCTCTCCCTTCTTCAACCTCAAGCTATCTATCATCCTAATTCCCAAAAAAATCACACGTCAAACCACATCCAAACCATCATCACCTTCAAACTCTTCCTCACAAACAACTCCTTCCTTACAGTATACCCTGTCTCTCAGCTGAACCCGAGCACTAAAAGCTTCCCAATATCGCTTCAACTCTAAACCATCATCTAGCTACCGACTTCACCTCTAAATGGTTGATTCCGAACACTTGCACATAATCCATAAGGTCATACCCATAAATATGCATAACACCCACAAGGTAACTGAGACGACCCAAACTTCCCCGGTCTCCGTGGAGAAGGGAAAGAACGGAATGCTTCGAGAACAAGGCGAATCAGAACACAAACAAAAGAACATTTCATTGTTATTACAACAATTTACATCAGAATACAAGAATATACAGAGTATGAATAAATATTACACATTCAATAAATATCAGAGATTTACAAGTTACAATGCAGCGGAAAATAAAAAAACACAACTGAAAGGAATATACGGATACAGAGCTTTCTGAATATCATTCCAGCTGCAAACTAGAATCCTGTGAATATAAATCTGCAAAACCAAAACAACTAGCTGCCCTGGCGGAAAATAGAGGCACCCAGAGTTTAGGTTAAAACAATAAACTCCAAGTCATTCATGTGACTGGTGTGAGAACTAAAACAGTTTTTTAAAACTTTACTTTAAATCAGATATATCAAGGGACCATGCCGTATAACATGGAGCGGGTTTCCTCCCAAGAATACCAGTGCATATATGAAAACAGCGCAATGCTTTTTGGAAAACTGAAGCTATTATAAGTCCCAGGTCCCATCACATAATGCAACGCAAGCCAGAGGATAGGGTTTTCCCTTATAATAGGCAAACATGCTTGGTACGTTAAATCAAATCATTTGATACTATTATAAGTGCATAGTGTATAAAACAACTTCAAATATAAATGTATCAATCCTAGACAGCATGAGTACCATATATCATGTCGCCAATACTTGGCTCTACAATCAAAACCGCAAATGTCACGTACTGGAAGTTGGATTTCCATCTGTGAACTAAGGCAAGGGATCGTCCTTACCGCTTCAAGACAATCTAACCCATGCCTCAGGAACATAACGCATCGTCCCTTGGAGCGATAGGGCCGGTCCACTCGATGTGGATTAAAATGCCTGAACACTGCGTTTCCCTGCCCTATGGGGCGTAAATGAGCCAAATGACTCCATTGGCCCCGAGTTGACTGATATAACCGAGGCGCCTCGCTATCCATCATCCATATAAGTAAAATTTCAGGGCGTGCAAAACGCTACCACTACTCCTAGCTAGAAGGAAACGCATGCCCTCCCTGAGGTCCTCTCCCGTTTCTGGTTCACACCGAGGTGTGAGGCTCGCGAGTTAACGCTACATAAAGCTACGCTATATTAAAGCCGTGCTTTGATCATCAACCACAAGACTCTGCTTTTCAACAGAAGCCTTGACCATTTGCATCTCAGCATGCCACACAGGCAATTCACGCTATGCAACCGATGTCTATCAATCACACAGAATGAAATCCAATGCCAGATACACATCCATTTACAAGTTCGTTCTGGGTCTAAACGAAACCGAAGGCACCTTATTCCTCCCCCATATGTCCAATACAGGGGAGATGTCCTCGCATATCCGGTCGATCTCCAAGTACGTCTAGATGATCACCACTTATTACCTTGTCTTGGGTGTACAACCAATCAAGGCATCAGTAATCATCCAAACGATGTGAAGACCTCCGGTCTTTGACCACCGTCTTCATCCTCGACATATCGTCGAATCAGTTATTCAGAATGGGATAAACCCGGTCTTTCCGAATAACTCGCGTATATAATAAACAAGTGCTAAAAAACACAACATATGCCTTATTCCAATCTAGAACAATTCTTTATTCAAATATTCTTATACTTTGGGAAAGGTTCCCATTAATTTTATCAAAGATAAATTCTTTAAATTTATTCTTTAATCTTCCTTTGAATATCATTTCAATCTAATTAAAGATGCATTAAAACTCCACTTGGTTTTAATCTTCCCAAAAATCAATATTAATGATTGTTTAACTTGGGAAATCATATCCTTTCTTTAACTGGGTTAAAGAACCAATGTCATTTAAAACACGGTTCACGATAAACCCAAAATCACATTCCATTCCATTAGCCTTTAACAGTGAATTAGCAAGTGAACAATTCCCTAAGTATTAACCCCGAAGGCCGAAACCAACATCAGATCAATACCTAGGAAACCATTCAACTTAACAAATCTCCATTTAGTTTCTGATTTTCTTAACTCCATTGGGTTTAAGAATAGTATTATTAAATGTACCACTCACGACAACCCAAAATCACATTCCATTAGCAATGGAATTTTCATGGAAAACAAATCAATATGTATAATCGATATAAACTTCCATATCCAACCGATAATATAAATGGAATAACGACAAGGCCTTTTAAATTCCATATATATTAACCGTCTTCCTCCACAGAAGCTTACTTCGATTATTGCCAAATCGAATCCCATTCAATTCGAATTTAATATGTTAAATTGGAAAACTTTACTTTGGAAAATATCCTTTAAATCTTAACAAAAGATTTATAAATTCCAAATCCCATTTCACTGTAAATCGAGTTAAGGAACGAATGTCGCTAAAACATAGTTCACGATAAACCCAATTCACATTCCATCAGTCTCTAACCGTAAATTAGTAAGAGAACAATTCCTAAGTGTTAACCCGGAAGGCCGAAACCAACATTAGATCAATACCCAGGAAACCATTCAACTTAACCAATCTCCAATCAGTTTCTAATTTTCTTAACTCCACTGGGTTTAAGAACAGTATTATTAAAGATACCATTCATGAAAACCCAAAATCTTATTCCATTGTTAATCGGGTTAAAGAACAAGTGTTGTTTAAATCACCGTTCACAATAAACCCAAAGACCAATTTCAAGTCCATTCCAATTAAGTATCAATTAAATGGTATACTTCATTAAATCTAAATAAAAAGATTTAATCTTTTCGCAACTGGGTTCAAGAACAGTGTTAATGAAGACACCATTCAAGACAAACCCAAATCCCATTTGATATTAAATACAAGGCTCTGAATAGAAAATATATCGGCTTATATTCATTATCAAATACCACAACCAACAAATATCGTATTGCAATTAATGATATATCTTTCAAATTTCCATAACGATATCTGTATAATCATGGAATTCAACATCGAAATATTCCGAAGACAGTTTCGATTCAAATCCATTTCCAATTTATATATTGGAAATTCTGGTTATTTTTAAAACCATTTCAAATCCAATTTATTTATTTAAAAATATTGGAATATAATTCTAGTTCAGAACTAGTTTATTTCGATAGAAATCAATTTTTATCTTTTCAAATATGGAATTTTTCATCCTGATTCTTTCCGAATCATTTGTTATGATTTTACACAAATTATTGATATTTTTAATAATTTTATCAAGGCCCGTACAGTCGATTTCCATAAACGGCCATCGAACTGCATTTACAGCGACCATTTCCAAATTTGATTTGGACTTAATTCCAAATCTAACCGTTAGATTTTAAATCTCTAATATTTGTTAGAAAGCTCTTCTTGATACGAACCCGACGGTTCCGGTTTAGGAGATTCCGATCGTCGGATCTCCCGTAATGTCCATTCGAAGTCAATGGTCGAAATTTGAGAACTACCGCAGCGCTACGTGTTCTATTTAGGCCATTATATTATATATATAATATATATTTCATCGATTTCCATTTATAAATCATTTTAAATTCGTTTTCAAAATGATTTCAACTTCATATTCAATTTCTAATCAAAATTGAATATTCCATATCATCGATATATAAATGATAATATTTTCAAATATTAGCTTTTGAAATCTATTCCTTTTCGATATTCATTATAAAAGTGAATAAAATTGATATAACTATCGTTCACATCAAAATGGCGTTAATTTAATCAAAACGGCTATATATATTTAAATATATTTGTGTCTATCCCAAATCGGACATCAAAATCAGATTTTGATCTTTTACTGAATATTATTTTAAATTATTCGTTATTTTAAAATGATCGTTATTTTAAAATATTCATTCTTTCTGAGCTGGAATCAGACACAATCAATTACAATATAATGTGATTATATGGATTTCATACACCACATGTACACAACAACAATCGAACACAGTCAACCATCATCCAAAGTGCATTCTACACTGCGTAAGCATCCAATATAAATATTTAACCCTTACAACAGCCAGTCAATCCATCGATCGACGTACAACTAAATATTGGGACTAGTGTATGTCCAATATCATCCCAATACCCGTGTGGGGTTTCAAATAATCAAACATGGCTTTTATTTGTGCGGTTGGGCGATGTGTAAAATTTATCATCCTAATCCATATCAGTCAAATGTGTGTACATAAACAAATTGTCCGATTTGTTTATAAATGTTTATTTATTCATATACGCGTTAAAAAATATATATTTTTTACTATAAAATATTTTACTCCATTTCACAACACAAATCAATCAAACAAGTTGTCCATGGTTTGTGGATGACGGGTGTCGGGTGCTGCTAAGCACCGTCTGCATCCTAGTATATATTTTAACTAGAAAATAAAATAAAAGTGAGAAATTCTTACCTATAAGCTTAACCAAACACCGCTACTCTTCATATGTAGAAAATCTTCGCTATGTTTTCAAGGAGATCTGCTTCATGCAGTATATGTTAAAAAATCATGTTTTTAACATCGCTATTTATATAATTAAAAATCACATTCTTATATCGTTATTCTATATATATAAAAATCTCAGCTTTACATATAAAAATCATATTTTTATAATTCTTTATACATAATAAAAATCATATTTTGATTTTAAAACCATAGGTGTAAAAATCACATCTTTTACACGATGTTCACATTATAAAGATCATATTTTTATCACTTTATCCATATAAAAAGCGAATTTTTATTCACATGAATAATATATAAAAATCGAATTTTTCTTCCCATGAATAATATATAAAAATCGAATTTTTCTTCCATAACCATATATGTAAAATCCCAATTTTATCTAACTAAGAAGTATATTCTTATCTAAGAAAATTCTATTTTTATCGAAATAAAAATCCTATTTTCATCGAAACATAATTCATATTTTCATCGTAATATTTTATATAAAAGAAATCAGATCTTAAACAAGGGTTTTTTTTAAACCGAGAAAAGTGAAGAAGAAAAAAATAAATATCACCTTTATTGTCTGGATCGTCGAACGTTCGACGGAGGGGAGGGGAGCGGTGGCCAGAGGAGCTCGAGGTGGCGCCTGAGGCGGCGGCCGTCCAGTCAGGTGGCTGCGGTGGCTATTTGGGTATTTAGAGTTTAGGCGCGGCTTTCAGCGGAGGAGGAGAAGCTTGAGGGGGGCCGTCGCTGCGGAGGCGGGGTGGTTGCACGCTGTGGTGGGCGGCGCGATGGGTGACGATGGAGACGGTATGATGGAGGATTGGGCGACGGATTAGGGATGAGTAGTTTTTTTTTCAATTTTAATCAGTTTACTGAGAAAGTGGGGGGGGGGGGGGGAGATAAGGGTGTTATATAATTTATCTAATTATTATTTTATTCTCTCAAAAAAAGTAACTTTTATTTTCGAACTCCAAATTGAACCCATCGACTGTCGTCCCTATCTAAATACCCCCATTCCAAAGGCAATGGGATATGTATCACAAGCCAACACAGTTGTTTCAATCAGTTTCCATCAAAATCAAAATATAAATCTTTATATTGATTTTTGAACGCACATTTCAGTTTACTGGGGTCGCCTACGGAGTCTAAAAATTCCCGAAAAATATTTTCTAGCTTCGTATTGACGATACGGTTCTAACAAAACTTATTTCGTCAAATTTGGAGACCGTTTGAAAAATGGCCATTTTCTGGTCGATCCAAATTGACTGAAACTGCCAAAACACGTTTTACTCTGCCACGCTCACATATTGATTGATAAAATTATGAATTTTGGAATCTAGCAATAACTTAACGTCTCGGATCCAACAAAAGTGGTTTTATCGAAAACGGAGGTCTTTTGCAAAATTTCCATTTTTAAGGGTCTAAATTCCATAGCGACTTTTCTGAATTTTCATTTGGGCATAACTTTTTATTTCCGCCATGAAATTTTGATTTTTCGGATTCATTGGAAAGATATTCTCAAATAGATTCAAATATTTTTGGTTTCCCTAAAATTCGGTTTATTTTGAATCCTGTGCATTCATTTGAAATTTGAAATCAAAATTTAAAACTCTTGCGCCCTTTTCAATTTTTTTATATAATTAAAATAAATATTTATATTCTAACGTCGATTTAAATAAATATACACATTCCAATTCTATTCAAAATAAATTTATCGTCATTATTATTTAAAATAAGTCATTTTAAATATCCAAAATTCACTAAAAGGGCCAAAATAAATTTTTTAAATTGGCTCGGATTTTCCGGGTTGTTACATTTACCCCAACTTAAAATCTTTTCGTCCTCGAAAAGGAACGAAGCTGAAAGTTGTTTTACAAACCAACTCAACTTTCATTATTTTCATTACGGCTTAAGTTCTTCAACTTTTCAGTTTCTACGAACTTTTCAAATTTTTCAAAAATTTGACTAATACCCTAAATTTTCGAAAATTTTCGCCATAACCTCCCCTGCACGGGAGCATCGGAAAATCCCCAAATCGCCATACAGGCTTCTCCAATCCAAAAAGAAAAAGAAACAGCACAAGCGACTAGCCAATCGGCTCATAAAATCATCAAAAACCCCAAGAAATACAAAAAAACATGTACCTATTTGTCGGGCAAACAATTTTATTCGTCTGGTTAGCGTCCCGGCTATGACCTGTTCAATGTATATACATGTACATGTATGAAATTCCAAATAATTTTCAATACAGTTCAATATTTGGTTCAATTTGGCCCAAATTTACCGTTCATTCACATGTTGATTTAAATAAATAATCACACAACACAATCATCAATCAATTAGTTGACTAGCTTTTCAAACTCATAATTTTGATACATAGTCCAAAAATCAGATTTTTGATGCCAAATCACAACAATAAGCCCTATCTAGTTTTGGTTCTCACATCAGTCTAATGGAAATATATAGATATTCCACTTTCGAAACTCGAATACAAATGCTGATGACGCCGCGGCATCATTAGAATCTTCTCCGGGCGGCTAGAGTGTGATTCTATATCTATTTAGTATATTAAAACTTCAAACACTCGTGGATCAGACGTATACGCAAAATCTTTATATACTAGATTGTCCAAATAAATATAAATAAATATTCAAATACGTTGAATAAGGTTTAAATTTTCAAAACAAAATTTGTTTTCATATTTTTTTTAAATACACTCTTCACACTCGTTCTAGGATACTACTGACCATATCTCTAACGAGTCATTCTCATTGGATACTACTAATCCAATCTCCAATGAATCCTTTCGTTTGGTTCTAACATGTCTTGTTCTCCGAGCTCTGTAAACCAGAGCTCTGATACCAAAATGAGACGACCCGAACTTCCCTGGTCTCCAAGGAGAAAGGAAAGAACGGATTGCTTCGAGAACAAGACGAATCAGAACACAAACAAAAGAACATTTCATTGTTATTACAACAATTTACATCAGAATACAAGAAGAATATACAGAGTATGAATAAATATTACACATTCACTAAATATCGGAGATTTACAAGTTACAATGCAGCGGAAAATAAAACAAAATATAACTGAAAGGAATATACGGATACAGAGCTTTCCGAATATCATTCCAGCAGTAAACCAGGATCCTGTGAATATAAATTTGCAAAACCAAAACTACTAGCTGCCCGTGCGGAAAATAGGGGCACCCAGAGTTTAGGTTAAAACAATAAACTCCAGGTTAGTCATGTGACCGGTGTGAGAACTAAAATAGTTATTTAAAACTTTACTTTCAATCAGATATATCAAGGGACCACGCCATATAATACGGAACGGGTTTCCTTCTAAGAATACCAATGCATATATAAAAACATCGCAATGCTTTTTGGAAAAATGAAGTTATTATAAGATCCAGGTCCCATCACACAATGCAACGCAAGCCGGAGGATAGGGTTTTCCCTTATAATAAACATGCTTGGTACATTAAATCAAATCATTTGATACTATTATAAGTGCATAGTGTATAAAACAACTTCAAATATAAATGTATCAATCCTAGACGACATAGGTACCATATATCATGTCGCTAATACTAGGCTCTATAATCAAAACCACAAATGTCACGTATTGGAAGTTGGATTTCCATTTGTGAACCAAGGCAAGGGATCGTCCTTACCGCTTTGAGACAATCTAGCCCATGCCTCAGGAACAGAACGCATCGTCCCTTAGAGCGACAGAGACGGTCCACTCGATGTGGATTAAAATGCCTGAACACTGCGTTTCCCCGGGGCGTAAATGAGCCAAATGACTCCATCGGCCCCAGATCGACCAATATAACCGAGGCGCCTCGCTATCCATCATCCACATAAGTAAAATGTTAGGGCGTGCGAAACACTGACACTACTCCTAGCTAGAAGGAAACGCATGCCCTCCCTGAGGCCCTCTCCCGTTTCTGGTTCACACCGAGGTGTGAGGCTCACAAATTAACGCTATGCAAAGCTACGCTATATTAAAGCCGTGCTTTGATCATCCACCACAAGACTCTGCTTTTCAACAGAAGCCTTGATCATTTGCATCTTAGCATGCCACACAGGCAATTCACGCTATGCAACCGATGTATGTCAATCACACAAAATGAAATCCGATGTCGGACACACATCCATTTACAAGTTCGTTCTGGGTCTGAACGAAATCGGAGGCACCTTATTCCTCCCCCATATGTACAATACAGGGGAGAGGTCCTCACATATCCGATCAATCTCCAAGTACGTCTGGATGATCACTACTTATTACCTTGTCTTGGGTGTACAGCCCAATCAAGACATCAATAATCATCCAAACGATGTGAAGACCTTCAGTCTTCGACCACCGTCTTCATCCTCGACATATCGTCTAATCAGTTATTCAGAATGGGATAAACCCGGTCTTTCCGAATAACTCGCGTATATAATAAACAAGTGCTATAAAAACACAACATATGCCTTATTCCAATCTAGAACATTTCTTTATTCAAATATTCTTATACTTTGGGAAAGGTTCCCATTAATTTTATCAAAGATAAATTCTTTAAATTTATTCTTTAATCTTCCTTTGGATATCATTTCAATCTAATTAAAGATGCATTAAAACTCCACTTGGTTTTAATCTTCCCAAAAATCAATATTAATGATTGTTTAACTTGGGAAATCATATCATGTCTTTAACTGGGTTAAAGAACTAATGTCATTTAAAACACGGTTCACATAAACCCAAAATCACATTCCATTCCATCAGCCTTTAACCGTAAATTAGCAAGTGGACAATTCCCCAAGTATTAACCCCAAAGGCCGAAACCAACATCAGATCAATACCCAGAAAACCATTCAACTTAACTAATCTCCAGTTAGTTTTTGATTTTCTTAACTCCATTGGGTCTAAGAACATTATTATTAAAGATACCACTCACGACAACCCAAAATCACATTCCATTAACAATGGAATTTTCATGGAAAACAAATCGATATATATAATCGATATAAACTTCCATATCCAACCGATAATATAAATGGAATAAAGACAAGGCCTTTTAAATTCCATATATATTAACTGTCTTCCTCTACTGAAGCTTGCTTCGATATTCACCAAATCGAATCCCATTCAATTCCAATTTAATATGTTAAATTGGAAAACTTTACTTTGGAAAATCTCCTTTAAATCTTAACAAAAGATTTATAAATTCCAAATCCCATTTCACTGTAAATCGAGTTAAAGAACGAATGTCACTAAAACACAGTACACGATAAACCCAATTCACATTCCATCAGTCTCTAACCGTAAATTAGTAAGAGAACAATTCCTTAAGTGTTAACCCCGAAAGCCGAAACCAACATCAGAACAATACCCAGGAAGCCATTCAACTTAACTAATCTCCAGCCAGTTTCTAATTTTCTTAACTCCATTGGGTTTAAGAACAGTATTATTAAAGATACCATTCAAGACAACCCAAAATCTTATTCCATTGTTAATCGGGTTAAAGAACAAGTGTTGTTTAAAACACCGTTCACGATTAACCCAAAGAACAATTTCAATTCCATTCCAATTAAATATCAATTAATTGGTATACTTCATTAAATCTAAATAAAAAGATTTAATCTTTTGTCAACTGGGTTCAAGAACAATGTTAATGAAGACACCATTCACGACAAACCCAAATCCCATTTGACATTAAATACAAGGCTCTAAATAGAAAACATATCGGCTTATATTCAATATCAAATATGACAACCAACAAATATCGTATTGAAAATAACGATATAAATATATCTTTCATATTTCCATAATGATATCTGTATAATCACGAAATTCAACGTCGAAATATTCCGAAGACAATTTCGATTGAAGTCCATTTCCAATTTATATATTGGAAGTTCTGGTTATTTTTAAAACCATTTCAAATCCAATTTATTTATTTAAAAATATTGGAATATAATTCAAGTTCAGAACTAGTTCATTTCGATAGAAATCTATTTTTATATTTTCAAATATGGAATTTTTCATCCTAATTCTTTCCAAATCATTTGTTATGATTTTACACAAATTATTGATATTCTTAATAATTTTATCAAGGCCCGTACAGTCGATTTCCATAAATGGCCATCGAACTGCACTTACAGCGACCTTTTCCAAATTTGGTTTGGACATAATTCCAAATCCAGGCGTTAGATTTCAAATCTCTAATACTCATTAGAAATCTCTTCTCGATATGAACCCAATGATTCCGGTTTTAGGAGAATCAGACGGTCGGATCTCCCGTAATGTCTATTCGAAGTCAATGGTCGAAATTCGCGAATTGCCGCAGCGCGGCGCGTTCTATTCAGGCCATTATTTTATATAGATAATATATATTTCATCGATTTCCATTTTCGTTTTAATTCTTTTCAAAATGATTTCAACTTCGTATTCAATTTCTAATCAAAATTGAATATTCCATATCATCGGTATATAAATGATAATATTTTCAAAACATTAGAGTTTGAACTCAATTCCTTTTCGATATTCATTATAAAAGTAAATAAAATCGATATAAATATCGTTCACGTCAAAATGGCGTTAATTTAATCAACACGGCTATATATATTTAAGTATATTCGCGTCCATCCCAAATCGGACATCAAAAATAGATTTTGATCTTTTATTGAATATTATTTTAAAATATTCGTTATTTTAAAATGATCGTTATTTTAAAATATCCATTCTTTCTGAACTGGAATCAAACACAATCAATTACCATATAATGTGATTATATGGATTTCATACACCACATGTATACAACAACAATCAAACACAATCAACCATCATCCAAAGTGCATTCTACACTGCATAAGCATCAAATATAAATATTTAACGCTTACAATAGCCTGTCAATCCATCAATCGACATACAACTAAATACTGGGATTAGTATATGTCCAATATCATCCCAATACCCGTGTGGAGTTTCAAACAATCAAAACATGTTTTATTTGTGCTGTTGGGCGATGTTTAAAATTTGTCACCCCAATCCATATCTGTCAAATGTGTGCACATAAACAAATCGTCCAATTTGTTTACAAATATTTATTTATTCATACACGTGTTAAAAATTATATATATATTTTTTACTAAAAAATATTTTATTCCATTCCACAACACAATCAATCAAACAAACAAGTCGTCCGTAGTCTGTGGACGGTGTCGGGTGCTGCTAAGCACCGTCTGCATCCTGGTATATATTTTAACTAGAAAATAAAATAAAAGTGAGAAGTTCTCACCTATAAGCTTAACCAAACATCGCGACTCTTCATATGTAGAAAATCTTCGTCGTGTTTCCAACGAGATCTGTTTCACGCGGTATATGTTAAAAAATCATGTTTTTAACATCGCTATTTATATAATTAAAAATCACATTCTTATATCGTTATTCTATATATATAAAAATCTCACCTTTACATATAAAAATCATATTTTTATAATTCTTTCTACATAATAGAAATCATATTTTTCACGTTATAAAGATCATATTTTTATCACTTTATCCATATAAAAAGCGAATTTTTATTCACATGAATAATATATAAAAATCGAATTTTTCTTCCCATGAATAATATATAAAAATCGAATTTTTCTTCCCATGAATAATATATAAAAATCGAATTTTTCTTCCACAACCATATATGTAAAATCCCAATTTTATCCAACTAAGAAGTATATTCTTATCTAAGCAAATTTCTATTTTTATCGAAATAAAAATCCTACTTTCATCGAAATAAATATCCTATTTTCATCAAAATAAAAATCCTATTTTCATCGTAATATTCTATATAAAAAGAAATCTGATCTTAAACAAGGGTTTTTTTAAACTGACAAAAGAGAAGAAGAAGAAAATAAAAAAATAAAAATAAAATAAAAATATCACCTTTATTGCCTGGATCGTCGAACGTTCGACGGAGGAGAGGGGGGCGATGGCTAGAGGCGCTCGAGGTGGCGCCTGAGGCGACGACCGTTCAGTCAGGTGGTTACGTTGGCTATTTGGGCGTTTAGGGTTTAGGCGCGGCTTTCAGCGAGGGGGGAGGAGCTGGTGGGGGGGTCGCTGCGGAGGCGGGGTGGTTGCGCGTTGTGGTGGGCGGCGCGATGGGTAACGATGGCAATGGTGGGATGGAGGATCGGGCGACGGGTTAGGGATAAGCGGGTTTTTTTTATTCTAATTAGTTTACTGAGAAATGGGGGGATATGGGTGTTATATAATTTATTTAATTATTATTTTATTTTCGAACTTCAAATTGAACCCACCGACTGTCGTCCCTAGCTAAATACCCCCATTCCGAATGCAATGGGATATGTATCACAAGCCAACTCAGCTGTTTCAATCAGTTTCCCTCAAATTCAAAATATAAATCTTTATATTGATTTTTGAACGCACATTCCAATTTACTAGGGTCATATACGGACTCTAAAAACTCCTGAAAAATATTTTCTAACTTCGTATTGACGATACGGTTCTAACAAAACTAATTTCATCAAATTTGGAGACCGTTTGAAAAATGGCCATTTTCTGGTCGATCCAAATTGACTGAAACTCTCAAAACACGTTTTACTCTGCCGTGCTCACATATTAATTCATAAAATTATGAATTTTGGAATCTAGCAATATCTTGACATCCCGAATCCAACAAAAGTGGCTCGTAAAAAACGAAGGTCGTTTGCAAAATTTCCATTGTTAAGGGCCAAAATTCCATAGCGACTATTCTGAATTTTCAATTGGGAATAACTTTTTATTTCCGCTATGAAATTTTGATTTTTCGAATTCGATGGAAATATGTTCTCAATTAGATTCAAATATTTTTGGTTTTGCTAAAATCTGGTTTATTTTGAATCCTGTGCATTCATTTGAAATTTGAAATCGAATTTTCAAACTACCGCGCTATTTTCATTTCCTTTTATAATTAAAATAAATATTTATTATTCTAATGTCGATTTAAATAAATATATACATTCCAATTCTATTCAAAATAAATTTCTCGTCGTTATTATTTAAAATAAATCATTTTAAACATCCAAAATTCAATAAAAGGGCCAAAAAAAAAAAAAAAATTGGCTCAGATTTTCCGGGTTGTTACAGTAACATGGTTGCATAGGCTTGGGGTGTACACTGTACAAACCTAGAAACTAGTTTTCAAATAGTACTTACAGTATCGATTTAGCTATCATTTATTTTAAAAAAATCAATGAAATATATTTTCTCCCTAAAGAACAAATTTTTATGAGTAAAGACATCTTAAACTTGTTTTCTAAAATTTAGTGTACAACCTCAAAAAATCCATTTCCAAGTTAACTTCATTCCCTCCTAAGTTATAACCACAAGAAAGATGGAGGTTAAGTGGCTGAGAATTGAATTGAGTCATAAAACAAAATTTGTTTATGCCGATGTTGATGCCATTATTTTGAAAACTTATTATATTTTAATAACAAACCGTGAATCAAATGTTATCATATTTACCATAGGGCATTTATTTCTAACTTAACAATCATAAATGTTTTTCTTTCAAAAAAAATTTAAAACTTCAAATTTCTTATAGTAAATTCTAAAGGAAATGTGTGAAGAATATCTCAATTATTCTATATATTTGGATAGACAACCTGACAAAAGATACAGAACACGGAAAAATTAGCAGTTTTTACTATAAATATATGCATTTTTAAAAAGAAAAAAATAGAGATAGAGGGAGTGTAAAATGAATTTTTTTTGCCTAAGTTGCCTAAACTTATAGAACTTGAACTTCCTCCTATTATCAGAAAGACATGCACCTCACTATTTAGAGTTTAATAGCATAGCAGAGGGCGGAAACTAAAATAAATAGTTTTGCACGCAACCAAAAAAAGATGACATACTCCTATTTATTCAAATGTTAGCAGTTTTACAACCTATGCATGAGATATTGGAAAAACCACCACTAAGTCCAACTAAGTTGCTGTTACACCCCCGCTCTGGTATATTTATCCAGAAGCGGCGATGCTACGTATAAGCCATGGTGCTATAAGAACAGTATCACAACTTAACAAAAACTTGTTGGAATATAAAATCATTCATACTACATGATTTTAAATGGAAGAGTTATTATAAAATCATCCCATCATAGCAAAGAGTTACAGAGATCTAAGAGTCTAGTCATTAAATAATTATACATAGGGGTATATAAAGAGATAATGTACATAATAAAAGTCTTCGCTTTAGAGCATCCAACTAGCCATCTAAACCTGAAAAGTTTTAAGTGTAGCATCATGAGCAACACAAACCCAGTGAGATAGCTATTTAAGCTTAGTTCTTACATCATTTCTTAGTGGGTTGTATTATAGTATCATCATGACTCTTTTCTTCGAAGGTTTCATCATCCAAAGTTAAAAACGACAATCAAGGAAGACTATGGGACATTGAACCAAATAAATTTATAATAACTTCATTTCATCAAAAACTCATAATTTATCGAATATATAGTTAGGAATCTAAACCACACCCTCGACTTGGTTTAGATATTTAAGGGTTTAAGGCAAACCCAAACTACCTCAAAATAATTCCAATTTATGCTAAGAAGAACCTCAAAACCACTTCTTAAGGTTTTAAAATTCGAAAGAAAAGGTTGCATTTAGAAAATGCTATAAAAAGTTTTAGCATGAAAAATAAAAACTACAGCATTTAAAAGTGCTTGGAAAGCTCATGGCTTATTAAAGTTCTTTATACATGATTTAGAGAAAAGACAGTGTTTCAGAAGTGCTATAGAAAGCTGTAGTTAGTTTGGAATGGGTTAAGACAAATACTGCAGCATTTCAGATGTGTTGTGAAAATTTTTGAGCTTGTTAGACTTACTTCATAAGTAATTCAGAAAAGACAGTGCTTCAGAAATGCAATAAAATGTTCTATTTTGACACACTTTAGTGTTAGAAACATCGAAAAAGCTTTTCATATTTCCAAAGTGTTTCAAATTTCGGAAAATTAGCTTTTTTCCAGTTTTTAGGTGAAATGTTTGACATTGTTTCTCTGTGACAAAAATAGATTTTGATTCCAAATTTTTTACAAAATAAAGCTATCTTTGTATACTTAATTATCATAAAAAAAACCTTAAAATTATTTATCTATTCAATAACTAAAATTCAGCAATACAAGGCATTTTTAACATGTCCATTTTGGGCTTATTTTTACCTTACTTTGCATCCAGTTTTTGAGTATGCAAACGACCGAATTAGAAAAATATGCAATAGGTAAAAGTTGTAGCCCTTTGAATTATCTTTCCAAATTGAAAGAGAAGTCGTAATTTCATTAAGAATTGCAAAAGTTATGCCCAAAATACCAAACATTATTTTCTGGGGTTCACGTCCAAACACTCATTCATAAATTTCTCCATCTTTTCTTCAAAATATGAAATGCATACATGAACTTAAATAGTATTTCTCACCTTAGAATTGTATCTTGATCTTGTACTTATCCTCTTGCCTTCTCCTAAACTTCTCCTCTTTAACTTATTTTATTTTTGTTTTGAAAATGCATGAAATGAAGTGAACCTTTCCACCCTTTATATAGTAGTTTTCAAGGCTAATTTGGTAATTTTGTTTTGGACACTTGTCCTCCTTATCTTCATGCAAGCTTTAGGATGAAGACACATGCCTACTTAGGTGTCCTTAGATGTTTTTACACATGGACACCAAATGTGTGTATGTGTCTTAACCTTATTTACATACAAGACATGTGTTCCTTTCATTTGAAGACATGTGTACCTATCATTTTAAGCCACTTTTCATATTCTAAAACATGCACACATATAGCATTTGTATTTTATTTATAAACTATATGTTATGTATGTATTTATACATATATATATGTATGTATTTATTATACTTAAATGTTTAAATCGGATATAATATTTTCAAGATTTCTAGAAAATTTTGCATATCCGGATTTTGAGTTAGGCCGTTACACTCTACCACCCTTAGAAAAAGGTTTCGTCCTCGAAAGCTAAGCTTCAAACAATTCTTGATAATCTTTACAAATTTCCGACTCCACTTCCCACGATGCTTCGTCTTCGTTATGATGGTTCCATTGAGCTTTTACTAAGGGAATTTCTTTTGTTCTTAGTTTCTTAACTTTTCTATCAAGAATTTGAACAAATCTTTCAATGTACTTGGTCCCCTTTTTAACTTCAATGCCGCTTAAATCAATCACATGAGATGGATCAAAAATGTACTTTCATATCATTGATATGTGAAACACATTATGTATACCTGATAAATCGAGTTCATATTCAAATTTTCCAATTCTCTTGGTAACACGAAATGGTCCGATAAATCTCGGTGACAGTTTTGCCACCTTCTTTCAAAATCGCATTACCCCTCGTACCGGAGAAACCTTAAAAAGGACTTGATCTCCTACTTCGAATTCCAAATCCTTTCTTCTATGATCTACATAACTCTTTTGCCTGCATTGAGCCGCTTGCAATCTTTCCTTTATGATAGAAATATTCTTGGTTGTTACCTTTACTAGGTCTGGACCAAGAAGCTCACGATCTCCAACTTCTGCCCAACATACTGGAGAACGACAAGGCCTTCCATACAAAGCTTCATATGGGGCCATACCAATTCTTGCATGATAACTATTGTTATATGCAAATTCGATTAATGGTATGTGAGTTTCCCATGTGATTTCAAATTCCATTATACAAGACCTTAACATATCTTCTATGATTCTGTTCACCCATTTAGTTTGTCCATCTATTTGAGGATGAAAGGCTGTACTCAGGTTTAGTGATGTACCTAGTGTTTTTGAAGACTTCTCCAAAACCATGAAGTGAATCGTGAATCTCCATCTGAAACTATGGTAAATGGTATACCGTGTAGTCGAACAATTTCTTTTAAATAGTGTCTACTCAATTTCTCCATTGAGTAAGTCATGTTGTAAGGTATGAAATGTGTTGACTTTGTCAAACGATCCACCACTACCCATATTGCATCATGACCTTGTTTTGTCATTGGTAATCCAATGATAAAATCCACTATTATATGCTCCTATTTTCATTCAGCAATAGGAAGTGGCTGCAGAAGTCCTGCCGGTCGTTGCTACTCTGCTTTAATTTGTTAGCACGTAAGACATTTTGCCACAAATTCAACAACATCTTTCTTCATTCCGTTCCACCAAAATTGACGTTTAAGATCCTTAAACATTTTTGTGCTTCCTGGATGCATCGTTAGCCTTGAGCGATGTGCTTCATTAAGAATTTCATTTTTCAATTCAGTTTGATTTGGAACACATAGTCGATTTTTAAATCTATAACCGCCATCTTTACCAGTTTTCCAATCCATGGGTTCCTTATCGTTCATTTTCATTAATAACTCTTTTAATTCCTTATCATCTTTTTGGGCTTTTAATATTCTACTTATCAGAGTTGGTTGAATAATAAGATTACATAGAAGTGCTACTTTGTTAATCATGGATCCGTTAACCATCCTTGTGCAAGTGTTCATTTCAGCAAAAGTCTCTAGAGCTCTCCATTCTCTTATCATTAAATGAGCTATTATGCCATAGCCCTTTCGACTTAATGCATTTGCCACTACATTTGCCTTTCCTGGATGATAATGTAATGTAAAATCATAATCTTTTATGAATTCCATCCACCTTCTTTGTCTCATATTTAATTCCTTTTGAGAAAACAAATATTTTAAACTCTTATGGTCAGAATAAACATGGAATTGTTCTCCATAAAGGTAATGTCTCCAAATTTTTAAGGCAAACACAATTGCGGCCAATTCTAAGTCATGAGTTGGATAATTAGCTTCATGGGGCTTTAATTAACGAGAGCCATAAACAATAACTTTTTCATCCTGCATTAGTACGCATCATAATCCTTGTCCACATGCATCAGAATATACTTTATATGGGACTCCACTCCTTGGTGGTTCCTGTATCAATCTTTTATTTAAGGTTTCAAATATCCCAAATAAACTTAGTTTCCTTACGAGTTAGTTTTGTTAATGGAGATGCTATTTTTTTTAAAAATCTTGAATAAATCTTCTGTAGTAACCAGCTAATCCTAGAAAACTTTGAACTTCTGTTGGAGTTATCGGAGGGTTCCATTTCAACACTGCTTCAACCTTTGATGGGTCTACTCCTATTCCATTCTTTGAGACAACATGTCCAAGAAATTTTACTTCCTCCAACCAGAATTCACATTTACTTAATTTTGCATATAGCTGATGCTCTTTTAGTGTTTGGAGACATAAACGCAAATGGCATTCATGTTCTTCCTTCGTCTTAGAATAGATAAGGATATCATCAATAAACACAATAACAAAATGATGAAGATATGGACGGAACACACGATTCATTAGATCCATGAATACTGCTGGTGCGTTGGTAAAACCAAAAGGCATCACCAAGAATTCGTAGTGTTTGTACCGTGTTTGGGAAGTTGTCTTTGGAATATCTTCTTCTTTTATTCTTAATTTATGATACCCAGATCTTAAGTCAATTTTCGAAAATATGGTAGCTCCTTGGAGTTGATCAAATAAATCGTCAATCCGAGGTAATGGATATTTGTTCTTAATTGTTACCTTATTAAGCTCTCGATAATCTATGCATAAATGAAATGTCCCATCGTGCTTCTTTACAAACAACACTGGTGCTCCCCAAGGGGATTTACTAGGTCTAATAAATCCTTGATCCTCCATCTCCTTATTTTGTCTCTTTAATTCTTGATTTTCCATAGGAGACAAACGATAAGCTACTTTAGTAATACGAGTTATACCAGGGATTAAGTCGATACAAAAATCAATTTCTATTTTTGGTGGTAACCCTAGTATCTCTTGAAAAACTTCTTTAAATTCATTTACTATTGGGATTTGGTCCATCATTTGATCCTTATCCTCCATATTGATATGGGAAATATATCCAGATATAAAAGCGTCTTCAACTTTATCACTTGAGTAAACAAAGGTTTCATGCTCTTGAATTGTCAAACTTATGGTTTTGTTGTGACAATTCAAGATAGCTTGATATTCTGTAAGTTAATCCATCCCAAGGATGATGTCAAAGTGTTCCACTGGAAAGATAATTAAATTATCCACCATATCCTTGCCATTAAAGTTAAGGATACAGTTCCTACATACATTCTCAAGTTTAGTTCTCCCTCCTACTACACTACATACTATCAAAGGATTTGATAGTTGCTCAATAAGTAATCCTATCTTAGTAGCTAGTATTTTAGATATAAAAGAATGTGTTGCACCAGTATCGAATAGAATTCTTGCTTGAAAGTCAAAAAGAAACACAACACCTTCTAGTTGAGCTTGTTCAGAAACGACTGCATACACTCGTCCTTGTTATTCCTTTTTGTCCTTCCTCGGCTTCTTGCAAGTATGACTAATGTGCCCAGGTTCATTGGAATTCTGACACACAATTGGCTTTGTACGATTCGGAGAAATGTGTCCGGTCTCATTGCACCGGTAACATCTCCTTACCTTGTCAGGCTCAATTTGTTGTCCCGTCGGTCCTTTACTTTTTCCATTTGGTTTCTTCTTCTTCTCATCTGGTTTCTTTTGATTGTCAGAAAGATTGTTTGGTTTCCTTTTACTTGAAACCTTCCTTTCTTGTTGGAACTGAAGATAGTCTTCTTCCAGATTTAAAGCTTCTGCTAGTATCATCTCATAAGTTTAATGTCTATCACCAATAACATGTCTTCTTATGGGGGAATTAACCCCTTCGCAAATCGTCTAGCACACTTTTCAGGTGTATCAATTAAGTGCTTTCCAAATCGGATAGTGCTTCAAACTTATTTTGATACTGAGCTACTGACATACCTTCTTGAGTAAGATTTCGAAATTTTTTCTCCATATTCTCTCTCTCTCATTCTCTGGGAAATAATTATCCAAAAACTTCACCTTGAATTCTTCTCATGTCATTTATTCCATCTCATATGGAATAGTTGTTCGAACTAGCTCCCACCAATTTCGAGTTTCCTCTGATAATTGAAAGACAACTAACTTCCTCTTGTAGACTTCATTACGTTCCATAACTTCAAATATATCCTATAGATGTTGAATCCATTGCTCTGCCTTTACTGGATCTGCACCTCCAATAAATTTGTCAGGTTTTAAACTTTAAAATGGCTTAAAAGGTGGTTTGTTGAAGATGTTGAAGAAACTTGCTCCATCTGCTTAAAAACAATTCCATAGCATTTATTTGTTCGGAGGACTGAGCCTCTTGACTTTGAGTTATTGAGTTATTTTGATTTTCCATGTCCTTTAATAAAACTATATTGTTATGGTCATGGATGAAATACACCTTTAGCTATAAGGAATATCTAAGAACATACTCAAGTCATGAACACACAAACATATTATATTACTTATAACCCTTATTTACAAACAAAATTTGGGTGTTTATCCACAACCTCCCCAAACTATAGATGGTCATCCATACTACCTGATATGTTATCTAATACTTAGCTTCTTGTTTCATTTTTAATCTACCACTATTATTTCCTTTGATGAAGAAGTGCCCGTTTCATTTTTAACTGCTCGAGAAGGTTCAGTGACTTCTTGAGAGTAATCATTTGAGTCAACTTTCTCAGACTCCTCTTCATCATATTGTTCCACTATTTTATTTGGAAGTCGTTTACGTCTTATATTTCCTCCTTGCGGTGGTTATGCTCCTTTTTTCCTTAGAAATTATAAAGCATCTCCATAGTCAGTACGTTTTTCCAGTTTAATCACCATAGCGAAGGGTTTCATCTTCTGGCGCAGACGGTAAAGAATAAGATCTCTTTTTAGACCGTCTCCATAATCGTTAGCTCTATGATAAACTTTGTGTATTTCATCGAGGATTATCGTCCTTGCTTTCCTTTTATGTACATGCTTTTCTGTTGTGTGACTTGCAGCAACTAGTCGTTCCTTTGGTGTGGTGGTGCACTTAACACCACCTCATAGATCCCCCATACACAAGGTTGCCATAACTTATAACTGCAAATAGTCATAAAGATGTCAATAATTGTATAAACTTCCTATTTTGAAAAATTAAATTGTAATACTATAAAGTTTCCAAAAGCACCCCTTAAACCTTGGCTCTAACACCAACTTTGTAGCACCCCCACTCTGGTACACTTATCCAGAAGCAGTGATGCTGCATATAAGCCATGGTGCTAAAAGAACAGTATCACAACATAACAAAAACTTGTCAGAATATAAAATCATTCATAGTACATGATTTTAAATGGAAGAATTATTATACAATCATCCCATCATAGCAAATAGTTGCAGAGATCTAAGAGTCTAGTCATTAAATAATTGTACATAGGGGTACATAAAGAGATAATGTACATAATAAAAATATTCGCTTCAAAGCATCCTACTAACCATCTAAACCTGAAAAGTTTTAAGTGTAGCATCATGAGCAACGCAGATCCAGTGAGATAGCTATTTAAGCTTGGTTTTCACATCATTTCTTAGTGGGTTGTGTTACAGTTTCACCATGACTCTTTTCTTCAAAGGATTCATCATCCAAAGTTTAAAACGACAATCAAGGAAGATTTCGGGATATTAAACCAAAAAAATATATGATAACTTCATTTCATCAAAAACTCATAATTTATCAAATATATATTTAGGAATCTAAACCACACCCTCGACTTGGTTTAGATATTAGGATATATTATCCTATCGCGGTCGGCATCCCGTCACTAAGTAGGGATGTATTCTACTCGGTTCTATACCAACATAGAGTAGTGCACTACCCACGGTCTATTGTCTTATACCGCACCCCATCTAAGAAATATAATTAAGAAAATGCTTCTCAATAGTAATCTTAAATTACTTTTTCAAATTCATAATTTTAAGGGTTTAAAACAAACCCAGACTACCTCAAAATTACTCCAATTTATGCTAAGAAGAACCTCAAAACCACTTCTAAAAGTTTTAAAATTCGAAAGAAAAAGAAAAGGTTGCATTTAGAAAATGCTATAAAAAGTTTTAGCATGAAAATAGAAATTGCAGTGTTTAAAAGTGCTTGGAAAGCTCTGGGCTTATTAGAGTTCTTTATACATGATTTAGAGAAAAGACAGCACTTCAAAAGTGCTGTAGAAATCTCTGGTTAGTTTGGAATGGTTTAAAACAAATACTGCAGTGTTTCAGATGTGCTGTGAAAAGTTCTGAGCTTGTTAGAATTACTTCATAAGTAATTCTGAAAAGACAGCGCTTCAAAAATGCTATAAAATGTTCTGTTTTGACACACTTCAGCGTTAGAAACATCTAAAAAGCATTGCAGATTTCCAAAGTGTTTCAAATTTCGGAAAATCAGCTTTTTTCCAGTTTTTAGGTGAAATGTTTGACGTTGTTTCTCTACGATAAAAATAGATTTTGACTCCAAATTTTTTACAGTATAAAGCTATCTTTATCTACTTAATTATCATAAACCTTAAAATTATTTATCTATTCAATAAATAAAATTCAGCAATACAAGGCATTTTTAACATGTCCATTTTGGGATTATTTTTACCTTACTTTGCATCCAGTTTTTAAGTATGCAAACGACCGAATTACAAAAATATGCAACAGGTAAAAGTTGTTCCCTTTGAATTAACTTTCCAAATTGAAAGAGAAGTCATAATTTCATTAAGAAGTGCAAAAGTTATGCCCAAAATACCAAACATTATTTTCAGGGTTTCACGTCCAAACATTCATTCATAAATTTCTCCATCTTTTCTTCAAAATATGAAATGGGTACTTGAACTTAAATAGTTTTTCTCACCTTAGACTTGTATCTTGATCTTGCACTTATCCTCTTGCCTTCTCCAAAACTTCTCCTCTTTATCTTATTTTGTTTTTGTTTTGAAAATGCATGAAATGAAGTGAACCTTTTCACCTTTTATATAGTAGTTTTCAAGGCTAATTTGGTAATTTAGTTTTGGACACTTGTCCTCCTTATCTTCATCCAAGCTTTAGGGTGAAGACACATGCCTACTTAGGCATCTTTAGCTGTTTCTACACATGGAAACCTAATGTGTGTATGTGCCTTAACCTTGTTTACTTAGAAGACATGTGTTCCTTTCATTTGATGACACATGTCCCTATCATTTTAAGCCATTTTCATATTCTAGAACATGTACACATATACCAATTGTATTTTATTTATAAATTATATGTTATGTATGTATTTATATATATATATAAACATATATATGCATTTATTATGCTTAAATGTTTAAATCGGATATAATATTCTCAAGATTTCTAGAAATTTTTGCATACCCGGATTTTGAGTTAGGCCGATAGTTGCAGTTAAGCCAATGTGTATTTGAGAAAAATATATCGAACGGTAGAAACTATCACAGCAGAACATATTTATACAGTTCTTATCAAAAATTTCCCATTTGTATTAGAGTTGAAATGTGCAAGGGAATATGGGCCACATGGACAGTCATCATCAAATTGAACTTAGCATCAAACTTTACTAAGCAGTAAAAGAAACGAATACTCAAGCAGGTAGAAACTTACCATATTGAAGTCGGCTTTCTCGAGATTAGCACATACAGTTTCTCTCAGTTCATTCTTGTTTGGATTTGATCTGCTAGATTGTTCGTGTTAATTCTTCTTAACCGAACTCCTTTCTACTGTTGAAATTGCATCATATATACATATATATATATATATGTTTGTGTGTGTGTGTTAATATATATATATATATATATATATATAAAGAAAAGTCTATTTGGACACAAGATTAAGACACAATTAGTGATACAACGAATTTACACCATTGGACCGCTCCATGAATTCTACTCCTCTATATAAAGACAAAATGGTCTAATGGTAAGATTGTGTGTCCTCTAAATTGTGTTTAAATAGCCTCTCCCATCTAAAAAATCGAGCCTAACATATAATGTAAATGGAATGTGAGATCTCAAATAACCTAATACTATGAAATTAAAAGAATAGATGTTAGCTAAATGGGACTAGCTAAGAAAACAACATGTTAAAGGTTTAAAAAGTAAACAAGAGCATGTTTCGTTGTATCAAAATGGAACAAAATAATTTAACAAACAAAGAGGAATATTTTTCCTACACACAACACATATATGTATACATGCATGCCTGTTCACATCACTACAATAAAAAAATACTTTTTGCAACAGGCCATATCTGTTGCAGTAGACCTATTGCAATAGTCCAATGCCCGTCTATATAGCTGAAGTTGCAAAACGTCGATCCCTTTTCACAACAGTTTCTGCCCTTTACAATAAGATGTTGTAGTATATTTTTTTGCAACGGGCTTTTGTTGTTAGAACAGATACTTTTACGACTGTAAAGTCCTGTTGCAATATATATTTTTGCAACTGTAACCACCTTCGGCAACATATTATTTTACAAGTGTAAATTTAAATTGTGAATGTTATATATTAAGTGTGTTTGTTGTAATACAATTTTATACCATAGAATAAAATGATGAAATAAAAATTTTAATTTGCAAAATTTAGATAGTACACATGATAGCAATAAAAATACCTAAGATTTTCATAAATTATTCATATACAATAATGTAAACACTTTCTTATACAATACATTTTTTTAAAAACACAATATTTTCTATCCACATTTCTACTCTCATTCAGAAGCTCTTCGGTCACATCCTCACGAGTCATATTCAGATCTCTCGACAAAATCACAATATTTTGTGACTTCTTGTACATGGTTCCTCCTCACACTTGCCTTTCATATCCTCTCACTTTCCATCTTAATTTCCATTATGCACACTAACAGTCTCCAAAATGCAGGGAGACAATGGGATATCCAGCAAAGAGCGCATTTAGATCACCATTAAGAGAAAAACCTAAAGACACAACATCTGCTCAAGCAAAAGGAACAACATTGAGCATATTAGGACAACTGAATCTTGTGTATGCAATAAAGCAAGCATGTCCATACTTCACCATGCACATTATAAAAAACAATAGGATAAACTATTGATACGTGAATACCAAGCTAAATTAACTTACAATCACTAAAAAGCAAGCCTACAACCATGAAGCATGGATGAATAACTTATTACTAAGATCGGGCTGAAATAATTTATCCATCTTAATTTGCAACTCTTACCACACTGTTGTAGACCTGAGTAAATATTATAACACATGATGGACATTCTAGAAACTTATTATTAAGGAGGCAAAACATAGTCTCCATTTGGTTTAGTGCATTAACCTGAGAATTTCCAAAACTTGCAAATTCATGCCTTGCATTGTTATATGTTATTTTATCATTATTTTTGGATACAAAAAAGGTACCTGCTTGTTTTGGAATGGAATTCCAACATCCACAACATAGTGGTTCGGTTTTAAGCAGTAGGTACTTGCTTAAAGGGTAATGGCTTAGCCTTACCGAACTAATTGGAAGAGAATAGTTATAGCTGCTTGATCTGTGTAGCGCCCTCTTCCGTGAGCCAGCTCCGGATTCAAGCATAAAGGATAACGGCTTAGTCTTACTGAACTAACTGGGTTTTCAAAATACCCATTTAATCATTTAGCAAATAGATTCAAAGATAGTGAGACAAGCTCTAGTATCTTGAGTGCTAGCGCCTCAACAACTTTCTTGTACTCAGTACTCACTTCGCTGTAAACAAAAAGAGTACATAGACTGTATCAAAGGAAAGAGCAGATTAAGACATATATAGTTTGTGTTATTACCTCATATCAAGTTGGAACTCTGGCCAGCGATTGTGGGCGACATCCATATCATAGTCACCTGCATTTACTTTAGGGAGAATTCTATGTACTAAGAAAGAACATCAATACCCAAAACATAGCCACTTCAAATCAAGTACCTGCTGCAATATCCCTACAACCTCAATCACTTCTTCAACCTCAAACACCTATCAAATACCTATAGATGCAATTAGATTTTGATTCGCAGTCACGAAATCCACTCTGCAAGCATCTCCATGGACCAACCTCTTCGACAAAGCACAATCTGAAATCGCGAGCACATCGTCATCAAAATCTCAAACCAACCGGCAACCAACTCTCCACTCACATAAAATACTTCAACGATTCTAATTATATTACTTATAATTGGTTCGATCGCTTATTTCTCGTTATGATTTCTCATTGTTTCTTTGATTACAATTCTTTTTTTTATTATTTTAACAGGAAAGGAACGGGACATCGTTTTTGCATTTGCAGGTTTGTGGGAACAGAATGATCGAGAGAAATTCTAACGATTGAGAGTATTGAGAGAACAAGAATAAAATGTAAGGAAGAAAGAAAATAAAGAAATGATATTGGAGAACGGAGGGAACACTAATATAAGTGGGAAACGAAAATATAAGTGGGGAACAAAAATATAATCGGGACCAAAAAAAAGATTGAAAATACAAGCGGGAATGGAAACGCAGGAGGAGGGAAACGCGGAAGGTTAAGGGGTAAGAAAGGAAACGTTAGGGCTCTTATAATTAATAATTTTTGAATTAAGTTAATTTGGAACTCTTATTATTAATAATTTCATAATTATTAACTATTAAATTGAGTATAAAATATATATAGTAGTTGTTTAACATTAAATACTAATAGTAATTAATAAATAATATAATTTTTGATGATATAATATTAATTATATTTTCCAATTATTAATTATATATATGTATACATATATATATGTTAATCATATATATGTATATATATATATATATATGTGTGTGTGTGTGTGTGTGTGTGTGTGTATATATATACATATATATATATATATTAACTATTGTGCTTATACTTCTTATATTTTAACCGAATATTACTTGGGGGAAAATAATTTTTAGAAGTACGTTTTTTGCAAGTGGCTTTACCTGTTGCAAAAAAATTATGATTATCGCAACTAGTGAAAACAGTTGCTAAATATATAATTTTTGCAACTGGTTAGAAAGTGTAGTTGCAAATAATATGTTTATTACAACAGTAATGGAAGAACAGTTCCTAAAAGTATGTTTTTGCAACAGTCATGAAAGCGCAGTTGCAAAAAATATGCTTTTTTGCAACAGGAAGGAAAAGCTTGTTGTTAAATCTTATTTATTGCAACAACTACGAAAGGTCTGTTGCTAAATATCATTTACTGTAACTAACATTTGTGGCCTGTTGCAAATAGCTAGTTGCAATAGGGTATTTTTCTTGTAGTGCGTATATGTATTATGCATGCATGTACGTACATGCGTGTAGCTTTGTTCTAAACAAAAATTACACTAAACATGGTATTCATAACATTTTCATATTTTAGAGTCTAGTTTAAAAAAACCACAAAGTGAAGTGCATACTATAGAAAAAAGAAAATAAAAAAGGAGCAAAACATATGCAAGGTGCCAATTAGTTTTAATATCAACTAAAGACTTCATACTTTAATAGGCCTGTGGTTTATTCATAAACTATTATAAACACCATATTTTATGGTTATTGAAAAGGTTCGGCATGCATGATTAAAATCTAGAAGCATTTCATCTAACCACTGGATAACAAATTCAAAGTAATGAAGATAAGAATACTATTCCCTGCACTTCTTTTTAGATTATTCTGTAGATCGGTATCTAATATTATATAAGTACATGTTGGATAAAACTCCACGTTCATATTCCTTGTAAATGTCTCTGGAACTATTTTTCAATCACTTTTTTAATGGACACTTCTCACTTGAGTTGGACATTGTTTCACCTAATTAGAGCCAAAATATGTATACTAATTCATTTCATGTTTTAGAACAAAGCTTCTTACTTTTCTGCCTATATTTTATTCTAAATATGGCAAAGTCAAGCTATGAATAATTTTTCTTGTCCTAAGCTATGAATAAATTTCGATTAATAAAATCAGGTCAAGTTGGGACGATTTGCATGATAATTTGATGATGAATATCCATAGCCTGTCTTCTAATATTGGTGTATAGTTACTAATGTGTCATTTATATTTGATTTTTCTTTTATCTTATGATCACAACTTTCGTTTTCAACATGTTGCATACAGAGGATGAAGAAGGATTCAGAATTAATACACTTCTACAATTTAATCGCGGTACATCTCATTCCTTTGCTTTTTAATATGTTGATGTTCGTCTGGAATGTTGTTTCTGATTCTGTATATCGTACTCATATGAAGCATTCCGTTGTGCAAGATTAGTATTAGATAAGTTGTTTTCTTACATTGCTTCAATATATGCTCTAAAAATGGGGATACTCATGAAAACCTACATTTTTAATGGATGATGGTTGTAGAGGAAGAAGATCTTAGATTGGTGCGCATGTGCTAATTCCCATTTACTTGTCAATTAGCTACTAAATATCAATCAAATATTATGCAAACTAGTATGGAAACAGTTATCTAGCTTCGACCTCTGAATGGTTTCAAACAAACTGATTTGTTCCAGTATGTATTTTAGCTTAAAATTACTTTGATTGTACAAATTGATTCCTGTTCGTTTACTTATGTTCTTAATATAGGTTACTACTTGAACTATTTAGCTGGTTAGCTATGTATTTGGGGAAATTGATTGGATAAATTGATTAGCTATGTATTTGGGCAGCATGCCACCAAATCTGATGCTATCTATATCAAACACTTGCATTTTGGTACAGTTTATTAGAGAATTTACCAAGTCCAAATCATTACGCTGAGTCATTAATAGGGGTTATTTGGTACAAATAAATTATATCAATACATATACACTGCAGATAAATTATATATTACTTTATAGTTATCAGTTTGGTGAAGTGTGTCATATATAATATAATGAGTTTTTGTTGAGAAACAATGGCTGAGTCACGTACTTTGTCGCTTTCTTGAAGACGATTCGGCGATCTGGTCGGTGGTGCAAAACCAGTTCGTACTTCCGCCGCCGCCTCTAGGATAAAACAACCTCTCTAAAATGAATAATTGGTTTGCTTTGCACAACAAATTAGTGCAGATTTGCACTTTCGAATTTAACTGCTCGAAAATTTCTGGAAGAATATATATATATATTTTTTAATGGCGAAGGAAGAGAAAAAAAATTCTGTCCAAATCTTGTATACAACTGAAGATAATATATAGACGGGATTAGGGCTGAATGAAAATACTGGTCAGTGGAGGAAAATAGGATCTGCGAAATACTCGGTCAAAAGTTTACCGCTTCATATATAAAAGTTGGCTCAGGAATATTTTCCGTATTGAAAAACTGGTTCGAAAAATGCAGTGTTTTCTGGAATAAAAATATAAGTGTCTACACCACATAGCCAAGGCCCAAGGCCCAAGCCCAATCCTGAACCGAGCCGAGCCAGGCCGGGTCGAGTCGAGTCGGCCGGTCGCGCGCGCGTGTTTGGTGGTCATGATGCATGGTCTCCCTCCTCACAACAAAGCATGTTTTGGGAGCCCAAGGCCCCAACATGACTTCTTAGAAACAAGTATAAATACTTGCATCTTTCTTATAATCCCATGATGTGGGACTATTCACAAATAGGAGGCATCATAAACTTATTTCATATTTTAAATAATTCATAAAATTTCCAACAATCCCCCACTTGAATTTTTTAAAATATTATAGAGCAGTTTCTAAAAACATATGACTGTGCATAAACAAAGGTGTCATCCGACTTGAACCTTTGCATAGTGAATAAGATTCAGTTTTTACTAGAGTGACATGTAGTCTTGAACTCTATTCTTGACATCAAACCACACACAATCTTTTCTATAGTGCAATCAATTAAGCCCATGCATTTATGGCCATACACGTCTATCCCAGTTTAGTGAACGCTCTAGAAGTTTTACCCAAAACTTTATAGGAAACGACCACATTTCCACATTCACATAGGTGAGTCTATCAAGAGTACTCCTGAAGGTAGGTACTCCACTCCAAATAGAGTATAGATCTCATTAAGAGTTTCTATTAACTCATCCTCTATCACTTCAGGAATACATGCTTCTTAGTTTTTCATATAGCATGTTCAACTTCTATCACTATACAACTTGTTTTTACCCATTGAACCTATTTCTTGGGATCTCCAGTCATTTAGGTCGGGTTACCATTGTGCGTGACTCAACAATCTAAGGGCAATAGTCCAATTCTTTTAGAAGAATTATAGACTTTCTCTCTGGACAGTCCTTTCGCCAAAGGATCTGCCAAATTTTCTTCGCTACGTACGTAATCTACTCTAACGGTACCTGTAGAGATTAGCTCTCTAACCGTGTTTTGCTTACGACGTATTTGTCGTCTCTTACCGTTACAATAACGGTTCTGAACTTTTGCAATAGCTGCGGTACTATCGCAATGTATCAACACAGCCGGTATCGGTTTTTCCCATAGGGAATCTCTGCTAGTAGATTTCTCAAATACTCTACTTCTTCACTAGCTGTAGTTAGTGCTATCATCTCAGACTCCATAGTAGACTGAGCCAAAATAGTCTGTTTCTTGGATTTCCAAGAAACAACTCCTCCAGCGATGCTAAATATATAGTCACTGGTCGCTTTAGAATCATCTGATAAAGTATTCCAACCTGCATCTGAGAATCCTTCAAGTACAGCTGGAAACTTTTCATAATGTAATCCAAGGTTCATAGTTCGTTTAAGGTATCTCATGACCCTTTCAATAGCATGCCAGTGCTCTATACTAGGTCTACTGGTAAACCTGCACAATAATCCCACGACATAGGCAATGTCGGGTCTAGTACAATCAGTGGCATACCGAAGGCTGCCAATGATGCTCGCATAATCAGACCGTCTTACACCTTCACCGGTGTTCTTAAATAACTTTACACTTGGATCGTTTGGTGTATATGCAGGTTAACAGTCAAAGTAATTATATTTCTTTAGTATCTTCTCAATGTAATGAGACTGATCCAAAGAAATTCCCTTTTCTGACCTAGTAATTTTAATACCAAAAATTACACTTGCCTCACCTAGATCTTTCATGTCAAAATTGGCACTTAATAAGGATTTGACTGAATTTATGGCATGAATGTTTGACCCAAAGATGAGTAGGTCATCTACATAAAGACATATAATAGTGCAAATGTCATTCTCAAATTTGTAATAAATGCATTTGTCACTTTCATTAACTTTAAAATCATTTGAAATGATTAAGTTATCAAATTTTTCATGCCATTGTTTAGGTGCTTGTTTTAAACCATATAATGATTTATCTAATTTGCATACTTTATGTTCTTGACCATGTACTACAAATCCTTCAGGCTGGTCCATATAAATTTCTTCGTCTAATTCACCGTTCAAAAAAGCGGTTTTAATATCCATTTGGTGTATTAGTAAATTATGAATGGAAGCAAGTGAGAATAATACTCAAATGGATGTTATTCTAGTTATAGGTGAAAAGGTATCGAAGAAATCTATATTTTCTTTTTGTCTAAAACCTTTAGCTACTAGTCGTGCTTTGTATTTATCTATAGTACCATCAGGCTTTAGTTTTTTTTAAAGTACCCATTTACAGCCTATAGATTTACAACCAGGGGGTAAATCTGCCAAATGCCAAGTCTTATTGGATTCAAGAGAATCCATCTCATCATTTATAGCCTCTCACCAGAAATCAGCATATAATGAAGATAAGGCCTCTTGGAGGTTTAAGGGATCCTCCTCTATAGTAAAAGCGCTAAAATCCGAACCAAAATCTTTTACGGTTCTTCCTCTTTTACTTCTTCTAGGTTCAGCTTCAGAACTTTTATTAAGTTCTGCTCTAATAGGCGTACTTAATGTGTCCCCACTATTCCTTAGTTTAGAAGGAAATTTAGTTTCACAAAAATTGGCATCATTTGATTCAATTATGTTATGTGCATTTATATCATAAAATCGATATGCTTTGCTATTAATAGCATAGCCTACAAATACACATTCATATGCTCTACTTGCCAATTTTATTCTCTTAGGGTCTGGAATGCGAACATATGCTAGACAACCCCAAGTTCTAAAGTATGAGACATTGGGTTTATGATTCTTTAAAATTTCATAAGGTGAAATTTTATTCTTAGATTTAGGGATTCTATTTAGAACATAACATACAGTCAATAAAATATCCCCCCACCAATGTTTTGCTGCACCAGAATTTAGTAGGATGACAACTACTAATTTGGTAAAAGTCCTATTTTTTCTTTCAGCTTTATCGTTCATTTCAGGTGAATAGGGTGCAGTTCTCTCATGTACAATACCATGTAATTTATAGAAATCCAGAATTGAATTAGATTCATATTCTGTTCCTCTATCACTACGAAATCTCTAGATTTTCCTATTTGTTTGATTCTCAATCTCAGTTTTGAATGTTTTAAACATGTCAAAAGCATCACTTTTATTTTTCATAAGATAAACATATGTAAAATCAGAACAATCATTGATAAAAGTGATAAAATAACGATGTCTATGTCTAGTCAATGTGCCATCAAGTTCACATATGTCAGAATGAATCAAGTCTAAGGGTTCAGATTCTCTATCAACAGATTTATGAGGTTTCTTTGTGTACAGAATTCACATTTATCAGATTCAGATTCTTCTATCTTAGGTATCATATCTAGAATGCTCATGTTATGAATTATCCGTTTATTAACATGACATAATCTAGAGTGCCAAATATTAAAATCACACAACATATAAGCGGAATTATTCACTTTATTAGATTCAACATTTAATTTGAACATTCCCTCACAAGCATAACTCTTTCCTACAAAGTTTCCCTTATACACTATGGTATACAAATCAGTCCCAATAAATTGAGTAAACCCTGCCTTATTAAGGAGATAGCCAGACACCAGATTCTTCCTCATCTCTGGAGTATGCAAAACATCTTTGAGGATCACAGTCTTTCCAGAGGTAAACTTGATCTCCACGTTTCCAATCCCTGCAACTTTAGTGGTGTGAGAATCTCCCAGCAACACTTTCTGATCATCAGCAGCCGTGTATGTGGAAAACATAGCACGATCATAGCAGACATGGCGAGAAGCACCAGTGTCTACCCACCAACCCTCTGATCCACCAACAAGATGAATCTCAATAATCATAGCCATAAGATGCTCCTCCACAGTCAAGTTAGCCTGTGGTACAGAGATATGCTTGTTCCGACACTTTCATGCCATATGACCTGGTTTTCCTTGTTACATAGAAACAACTGTCCAGAGTCATTCTTTCGGGCCGATTTTTTCTGTCCTTTTAGGTTTCCTTGCGGATTCCCATTCTGTTTGTTGCGTCTATTCTGATTCTTAAAAGACTTCTGAATTGGTTTCAGAACTGCGAGTTTGGTCTTTTTAGTGTTGTTGTTTGAAACAAACAACACTTCCTCTTTCTGGTCCTGTTTGCGTGCCGCCTCCTCAATGCGAAGGCGAGTGATCAAACTCTCTAAGGAAAATTCCTTAGTCTTATGCCGTAAGAAATTTTTAAAGTCTTTCCAACCTGGGGGCAGTGTGTCAATAATAACAGCAATTTGAAACTGTTCATCCAGAACCATACCTTCGGAGATGATCTCATGAGCTATTTTCTGCAGCTCATGAGACTGCATCTCTACTGACCTATCGTCTGTCATCTAGTACTTGAGATAGCGGCTTACAACATACTTCTTTGCCCCTGCCTCCTCTGTATCGTATTTCTTCTGCAGCGCTTCCCAGATCTGCTTTGTTGTCTTGTCCTCTGAGTTATAGTAATCATACAGATCATCGCTCAATCCGTTCAGAATAAAATTCTTATACAGATAATCTTGTTCAGTCCAGGTCTGCAACTGCTTTGATTGTTTAGTCCAGGATGTCATCTGCGCTTCATCAGTTCCGTCAGGCTTGTCTGGCAGCTGCAGTTTGTCGGTGGTCAGAGCAGCAGCCACCTTCCTCATCGTCAGGTAGAACTCCATTTTCTGACGCCATCGTTTGAAGTGCAGACCTTCGAAACGAAACGGGGCAGCAGTTACCAATGGGATCTGGAATGCAGAGGAAGGAGCAGCATCATCTATGGTTGTTGTCGAAGCCACTGTTTCTGGTCGTCATCAAATTGTTGGGAAACAATGGCTGAGTCACGTACTTTGTCGCTTTCTTGAAGACGATTTGGCGATCTGGTCGGTGGTGCAAAACCAGTTCGTACTTCCACCCCCGCCTCTAGGATAAAACAGCCTCTCTAAAATGAATAACTGATTTGCTTTGCACAACAAATCAGTGCAGATTTGCACTTTTGAATTTAACTGCTCGGAAATTTCTGGAAGAATATTTTTTTTTAATGGCGAAGGAAGAGAAATTTTTTCTGTCCAAATCTCGTCTACAACTGAAGATAATATATAGACGGGATTAGGGCTGAACGAAAATACTGGTCAGTGGAGGAAAATAGGATCTGCGAAATACTTGGTCAAAAGTTTACCGCTTCATATATAAAAATCGGCTCAGAAATATTTTCCGTATTAAAAAACTGGTTCGAAAAATGCAGTGTTTTCTGAACTAAAAATATAAGTGTCTACACCACATAGCCAAGGCCCAAGGCCCAAACCCAATCCCGAACCGAGCCGAGCCGGGCCGGGTCGGGTCGAGTCGAGTCGGTCGGTCGCGCGTGCATGTGTGGTGGTCATGATGCATGGTCTCCCTCCTCACAACAAAGCATGTATTGGGAGCACAAGACCCCAACATGACTTCTTAGAAACAATTATAAATACTTGCATCTTTCTTATAATCCCATGATGTGGGACTATTCACAAATAGGAGGCATCCTAAACTTATTTCATATTTTAAATAATTCATAAAATTTCCAACAATTTTCACAGACAATGGAAGTAAACTACAATCATACCTTCGTGAATTTAATTCTTACAGTGTGCCGCGTTCTTAGACTGAAATACATTCGGTCCACGTAGCACTGTTGTACCATAAATAACCAAATGTAGCTGCAGCAAAAGAAAGCATGACTCTCTCATATATTCTCTACATGCATGATAAAAAAATCAAGATAAATTTTTCATCGTATATTTTATTATTGAGAAATTACATAAAGCCCACTAACTTTAGCCAAGACTAAAAAAAGAAGCAAGAGAGATGACAAACTTTCAGATCCCAGGATCTTTTGTTAAATTATTGAACAACTATGTTATGAAACAATCCAGTTTAGATATTACCATTCAACCTGGGATTACTGACTTAAGGAGATAACCATCAGGGTTATTTGGTGAAGTCACAGTCTCAATGAAATCTTGTGGAGTAATTGTATTTACATAGCCTAATGCGTTTCCCTTCCATTGGTATCTTGTGTAGTTAAAATAAGTGGTTTGGATCCTGAACGGGATGAATTCTTTTGTACCCAACTCCGGTGTTTCTATGTGCCGGATCAATCTTATCCATTGATTTGCACAAAATCTAATGGTTTTGAGTGGATTGTAGGACCCGTTAATTAGATTATTCTCTAGTTTGGAACCCGTCACACGGGAAGGTAAGGGATATCTGGTGTGAAGGAGAAGCAGCTTGGAGCTGGGTTGTGTTTGTTTGTTGGTGTGTAAAGGTTGACATAAATTGAATTGGTAGGTGTAATAGTTATGTAAGCATAGGTGTGAGTTGGTGGTGTAAGGAAGGAAAAGTTATGTGGTATTGACAAAATGAATTCGTCGCTACAAAGGTAAAATAGCTTTTAATCGTTGGTTTTATAATTGGAAATTACTGCAATTTGTAGTTATATATCGTACATTAGAAATGCCATCGCGATGTTGATGGGCCTTAAAAGTAATGTGTGGTTTTAGCGCGTAACGTTGATGGTGCAATTAAGCTAAAAAATTTAGTAGGCTATTTTAATGTAGACAACAGTTCAGTTGGAAAAGCGTTTATGGCTTCATTCGGGTCAGTTGGGGACATTTAAAAAAGTATATCAATTTGTGATTTGAAATTTTCTGGAATTAATGGTGTATAATATGTTATGTTGTGTAATGTAGAATACGATATTTTGATATATCCTAAATTAAGATGAATGTATAAGCTATAATTGCAATGCATGATACATTAATGGGTGAAACATCTTTGAAAGGAATCTGTAAATTTGGTATGTAATTAAACGTTCAATTTCAAACAAAAAATTACATATAATAAGGCAGCATTGGAATTTAAATGAAGTTAAGAATGTGAAGAATCAACTTGCACCAGGTCAATATCATTAGCCGATTCTTATATCTTTTCCTATAGTTAATGTAGGTGCAACGCATGTATACCCCGTCCATAAAAAAATTGGTACCAATCACTTTCGATTTTGAGCCTATACATTTGTACAATAGCTAGTAGTAACCCATTATATATAACTTAACTGTGCTTTGATTGCATGATGATTTTGTTCAATAGACCGATGAACAAATTTAGTAGAACTTATAGATAGAATTGATGTTCAATTAATAGTCAGGCATTGATGTTCCATTAATAGTCAGGTATTGATGGCCAAAGCTTTAAAAGATATGATAAGTGCGAACCCGTGCTTCGCACACGGCATCGTGTAAATCACCAAACAATTTAGAAATGATTTTTAGTTAAGCCGTTTATCTAGGTAAACAAAATTTAAAAATGATTTTCTTATCATTCTTAAAAAATCAAAACATGGTTATTTAATTAATAAAATTATACTAAATCATGTTAATAATTATTCACAAATATTGGCATTATACTGACAATACAATATTAGGTTTTTCTTACATTTTCAAATCAAGTGTATAATTCTTCTAAACTTCTGGCATATGATTACTTGTAACTTACCCCATATGTATAGCGTTTAATTTTTTAAAAGAAATTCTGGATATTGCTTAGTTTAGATCTTTTAAATTCCCTCAATAAATTTGATTACATTGTCGGGTTATTACAAATGTGCACAAAGTGTAACTCACAATTTTTTTTAGACAATGGCGTTGAACAATAAATACTTATTATCTATAGGTTATTCCTAACTTTAAAGTATTGCATTGGTAGTAGTTATGTTTTCCCAAATCGAATTGTTACTAATTAATGACTTTTTGTCAATTGCATTGTATTATCTTTGAATACGACTCTAATTTAAATTAGAGTTAAATTAGAGACTTAACGTAGATATATAATTACCTGAGATTTACCATGTTCTATTCTAAGTAAAATTTAATTAGTGAACCCGTTTTCCATAATTTAAAATGTGGAATAAATGACATAAAATTTACTTCAATTTTTATTGATACGTAAAGAAAATCTAGCACTAATTAACATAAAATAGGTTGCAACCTAAGAATGAGCAAACATTTAATGTTATATGTAATGCGATTAAAATTTTGTTAAGCAAATATATTTTTAATTTGAATTGAACCAAATGGAAAATGAAATACAATTAACTATAAATAATAAATATTCGCATCGCCTTGCCAGAAAAATTAATTTTCGCATCTCTCTAACTTGATTTCAGTTTGAGTTAAGTAACTATATACCAATTATCCTATATAATTATTAAATGGATTGACTACCATTTTGTATTTATTGAATTTATAAAGGAAAGCACAATACATTTGCATTATTCAAAATGAAAGAATACTGTAGGAATTAGAACAAAGTGACTGGTGATTAGCAAAAAGTGGTGCTAAATAAATTTTGTATTTAAAAATATTAAAGTGGGAAAATGAGAAAAGTTTTCTCAAATCATAAATCATCAAAATCTGATTTTTCGGTTTTCAGACTCAATATTTCTATTATACCTATCCAGAACATGGGATAATTCATAATGATGATAAAGCTAGTCCAAATAAGAAGTAAAATATATAAACAAATGAGTCATGTCCTATAGTTATCAACTTCAAAACGAAAGAAAGTTGATTGAATTTAATAAGAAACAAAAACATATAAGAAATAGTTAATTAAGATTAATATTTCATTTTAAGTTATGTGTAAAGAGGCTTGAGATCTTTATCTTAAAGGTAAGAGATGCATATAGCAATAAGTTGCAGTTCCATGTGGTATCCTAAATTATAGACACGTTCAGTATATGCTGTTGGAATGCTGCTTGTTCACAGCAGCCCGTCCTAGCCACCCATGTGTTAAATATGGGCTGCCACCAAACGCCACCTACCGCCTCACCAACCGCGCCACCAACCCCCCACCAACCATCTCCTCTCTATATATACATCCTTCCTCCTCATAAATCTTATCTCATCCCAATCTCATCTCAAAATCAACAAGAAGAAAAGGAGAGCAAGATTAAGAGTGAGATTAAGTGTTGAGTATAAAGTCTTCTGTGTAATCACTTTGTAAGTTTCTCTGAAATAAAAGATCTGCAGCAGCCCGGAGACGTAGGCATAATTGGCCGAACTCCGTTATCAAATTTGTGTGTCTCTTACCATTCTACATTTAATTTCTTTTCTCCACAAATATAATCATAAGGAAATCTGCGTTATTTCCCAACAACTGGTATCAGAGCCATAATTTATTAGAAAAGAAATCAAATTCGAGTGGGAGCGATGGCGGCAGATGAAGGAAAGGTGAAAATCGAGAAGTTTGACGGAGCCGATTTTGGCTTTTGGAAAATGCAGATTGAAGATTATCTGTATCAAAAAAGGCTTTATCAACCTCTCTCAGAAAAGAAGGCAGAGAATATGAAGGATGAAGATTGGGCTCTTTTTGATAGACAAGCTCTTGGAGTTATTCGATTGACGTTATCTCGCAATGTTGCTTTCAACATAGCAAAGGAAAAGACCACGACAGGTCTTATAGCGGCTCTCTCCAGTATGTATGAGAAGCTGTCAGCCTCTAACAAAGTTCATTTGATGAGGCGATTTTCAATTTGCGGATGACAGAAGGTGCATCGGTAGCTCAACATCTCAATGAACTGAATACAGTTACTACTCAGTTAAGTTCAGTTGAAATTGAGTTTGACGAAGAAGTACGCGCATTGATACTTTTGTCTTCCCCGCCAGAAATTTGGAATGCTACTGTCACAGCAGTGAGTAGCTCGTCGGGAAGCAGTAAGTTAAGATTTGATGATATTCGTGATATGGTTCTCAGTGAAGAGATCCGACGAAGAGATTCCGGTGAGTCGTCAAATTTTCAATTTTGCATATACAATCAAGAGGAAGAAATTCAACACAAGGAAATGGACGTAGCAAATCGAACTACCGTGGTAGGTCGAAGGATTGGAGATCTAAATCCAGAAATCCCAACAGCTCAAAGACCATTGAGTGTTGGAATTGTGGAAAGACTGGGCACTACAAAAACCAATGCAGAAGTGCACCAAAGGATCAGGAGGCGAAGGCAGAGGCAAATGTTACTTCTACCTCAGGAGGAGATGAAGCGTTGATATGCTCTTTGGAGAGCAAGGAAGAGTCTTGGGTGTTAGACTCTGGAGCATCGTTTCATGCCACTTCGCAGAAAAAAATTCTTCGAAAGGTACGCCTCTGGAAATCTTGGAAAGGTATATCTTGCTGACGATCAACCTTGTGATATCGTTGGTAAAGGTGCTGTGAAGATTAAGCTGAATGCGTCGGTTTGGGAGCTAAATGATGTCAGACACATACCGGATTTGAGGAAGAATTTGATCTTCGTAGGACAATTAGCAAGTGAAGGCTATACTACGACTTTCCATGGTGATGACTGGAAAATTTCGAAGGGTGCAATGACGATTGCTCAAGGCAAGAAGAGTGGTACTCTTTACATGACATCAGGAGCGCGATGTTCGATCACTGTTGCAGCTAGCAACGAAAATTCCAACATATGGCACCAGAGGCTAGGCCATATGAGTGAAAAGGGAATGAAGATTATGCACTCGAAGGGGAAACTTCCAGGTCTACAGTCAGTGGAAATAGGTATGTGCGAAAATTGCATATTTGGAAAGCAGAAGAGAGTCAGCTTTCAAATAAGTGGTAAAACCCCAAAGAAGGAAAAGCTGGAGCTTGTTCATTCGGATGTTTGGGGGCCAAGGACTGTCTCATCCAAGCATTACTTCGTTACTTTCATCGATGATCACTCGCGAAAGGTATGGGTTTATTTTTTAAGGCATAAATCTGAAGTGTTCGAGGCTTTCAGGATATGGAAAGCTATGGTTGAAAATGAGACAAATCTAAAGATCAAAAAGCTTAGAACTGACAATGGAGGTGAATATGAAGACACCAGATTCAAGCAGTTCTGTTATGAGCACGGGATCAAAATGCAGAGAACCGTGCCAGGTACGCCTCAACACAATGGTGTAGCTGAGCGTATGAATCGAACGTTGACAGAAAGAGCCAGAAGCATTCGTATACAGTCAGGTCTACCAAAGCAGTTCTGGGCAGAAGCAGTCAACACAGCAACTTATTTGATCAACAGAGGTCCTTCAGTTCCATTAGAGCACAAAATACCAGAAGAGTTATGGAGTGGTAAAGAGGTAAAACTATCACATCTAAAAGTTTTCGGTTGTTTAGCATATGTGCATATTAGTGATCAAGGCAGGAATAAACTTGATCCCAAATCCAAGAAATGCACTCTCATCGGCTATGGCGAAAATGTGTTTGGTTACCGCATTTGGGATGATGAAAACAAGAAGGTAATTCGTAGCCGAAATGTGATCTTTAACGAAAGAGTAATGTACAAAGACAGACACAAAACAGAAGTCAACGACTCAAAGCAGAGTGAGTCAGTATTTGCAGATGCAAACGATATTTCAGATAGTCTCATCACAGAAACGACAATAGAAAGTGCTCAGCCTGATGAAATCGTTGATCTGAGTAGTATGGATCAGTCTGACACACTACAACATCCTACTCCAGATCCTGTATTGAGAAGGTCTGCTCGACCTCATGTACATAACAAAAGATACATGAACTATTTATTGCTGACTGATGCAGGGGAACCTGAATGCTATGATGAAGCATCTCAGACTGAAGATGCTAGCAAGTGGGAGCTTGTCATGGAAGATGAGATGAAGTCTCTTATCTCCAAACAGACATGGGAACTAGCTGAGTTACCCATAGGAAAGAAGACACTTCATAGTAAATGGATGTATCGGGTGAAAGAGGAGAATGATGGTTCCAGGAGATACAAAACTCGACTAGTTGTCAAAGGATTTCAACAGAATATCGAAGGAAGCAAGAATCCAGTAGATATTTTGACAAAGACGGTAACTATCGATAAACTGAAGTTGTGTTCAACTTCAGTTGGTCTGCTAGAGTAAAAAGAGCAGAATGTCTGTTGCATCGATCAAGGTGTGAAGACGGATTGAAATCAGTTTTCAAGTGAGAGATTATTGGAATGCTGCTTGTTCACAGCAGCCCCTCCTAGCCACCCATGTGTTAAATATGGGTTGCCACCAACCGCCACCTACCGCCTCACCAACCGCGCCACCAACCCCCCACCAACCATCTCCTCTCTATATATACATCCTTCCTCCTCATAAATCTTATCTCATCCCAATCTCATCTCAAAATCAACAAGAATAAAAGGAGAGCAAGATTAAGAGTGAGATCGAGTGTTGAGTATAAAGTGTTCTATGTAATCACTTTGTAATATTCTCTAAATAAAAGATCTGCAGCAGTCCGGAGACGTATGCATAATAGGCCGAACTCCGTTATCAAATTTGTGTCTCTTACCATTCTACACTTTATTTTTTTTTCTCTACAAATATAATCATAAGGAAATTTGCGTAATTTCCCAACATATGCGGGGTTGAAAACAATCATTTTATGTTTATATTTTGACGGTGATGTATAAACAAATGAATTTATAATATTCAACAACGGTTGAAAACGAAGCAGGATAAATTTGAAAAAGGCTGAAGTTAATAACCACGATCTTAGCATAAAGATGAGCAGATATAGCAAACCAAAGAATTAAAACAGCTTCCACCATGTAGGCTATAATTTATAAATGAAGTTACTAATGTTAAGTGAGCCTCGGTGATTATTTTATTTCGAAAAACCATAATGAATGTCTCCCTGAATTAGCGAGCAGTCATCGTTTCTCGGAACGACTGCCATTAGTCTCCTAATTACCACACAAACTGACATATGTATGTGTCTAATTGTATGCCTTTGATTTTTACCAGAAATAAGCATTATCAATTAAACATGAAACATATAACATGTTTTCCGTTTGTCTATGAGCCTTCAGAGAAAAAAAAAAAAAAAAAAAAAAGCGACACCTGGAAGCTTTTATCTACAACAAAAATAAGTATTAATATTTTAATTAACTCAAATATGCAAATGGGTCAATATGAAACTTAAGTAACAGATAAATGTAAACTATTGAACGTACAGTCAGTACTTTATACGTTTTAAAAAATAACCATAGCCTGAGTAATATGCATACAAATATGCTCATCTATAACAAAATCAAGCAAAGGCCCCTTGTTACCTCAGATTTCCGTGTGTTCCCTTTATAAAATAGTAATGATACACAGACCCAAAATACATGACATATAGTACCACACATTTCTAAATGAACATTGCCAGAATTTCTGGTATATTTCTGATATTCTCCTTCAAGCTCTATAAATCAAAATTTGTAGAAGCAAATTATGTTTAGAAAGCTAATTAGTCTGCATTGGCTGCCTTGGTTTCTCCATACGCTACCACTGTCATGCTTTGTAACACCTACGCTCTATGGTTGAAGAGAACCTGAAGCAGATCTTTTAGACACCTCAATATTTTATAATGAACGAAATTTTTATAAGCATGCACCTGTTCAAACATAAAAGGGAGTTCACTACTGCCCAGACAATGGTCTAAAATATGCAACACATGGTTTAACAAATCATTTGTAAATACTTCTATTCATAAAAGCCTAAAATGCCAATACATATGTTAAGTGGTCAAAAATTTTGTTTTTTAGTAATAGGAAAAAGTAAAAGTGAGCAAACGTTTCCAACTTGGCAATGCTACAACCAGCAGAGTCTAATTCTAAGATGTAAAAAATTGAAAATTACCAGCTTATAATCTGATCTCAACAATGAGGAGACATTATAGGCACTGAAAATTAGAAGTAACAATGTTGCAGGGCATTACTTTTAAAATATTATGCATACAACGATATTTACCATAATCAAACCTCTTGAGTACAATAATAATAATGAATAATAAAAATTTCAGGTCGTAAAGCAATGAAAGGAGCCTGGAATCACAGTTTTCAGCTAATGTAAAATGAAATCAGTAACTTGGTAACTTACAGCGTGAAACTGGAGTTAAAGTATCCTTTTTAGATGTTTGTGGCTTATTTCCTCTTTCAGCTACATAAACTTGAATTAACAGAAAGAATAAAAATAAAAGAACAGCTGATTATTTGATAACATGATTAGAAGAGCATTGTACTCCTCGTTTACCTTGAATATGGAGGAAAACATAGTTAACATGAAATTTTGTTTGTCTGTGAGGCACTTATCTAGATATCGACCATTAAGTAATCTAAAGTATAAATGCAAACCTGGAAAATTGAACTTTAAGATCAACAATAGAGGTAAAATTGAAATTTGACTTTTAATTGCTAAGTGGTATATGATTTTTTTATTTTTTATTTTCTTCAATATTTTGTATCTAAAGATAAAACGCCTACCATAGGAACTATAATATGGTAGAGAAGATGACCTTTTGTGGAGTAAAGAAATAACTTTTCAGGATTTCATAAATTTTACTACATGCTCACTCTTATGTAAGTCCACCTTATAAATTACCATTTACTTTATTGAAGTCAAAAGATATTATAATTGTTTACATGCATTAGAGTTGCAATGACTGGAATCCTTTGATCCCCATTTTTTGGTAATGTGAAGGTGTTATGATCAACTGTAATACCATCACTATTTGAATAAGGTTAATACATGCAAGTAGAAAAATAAATTAACCTGTGTAGTGTATCCATGACCTTTGTACTGGCAATTTACTTCACTTGATAACAATATCAAGCCATTTGTTGTTGATCCAATAAAGAATACATCAGATATGGTGGTGGATACATGTGTACCAGGCACGGTTTGTGTTAAGTTTATTTGGACATCCTCAAATTGGAAACTCGCCTTCGCATCTAAAAGTTTCTTGCGCCATAAGACTAAGGAATTCTCCTTGGAGAGTCTGATTACTCGCCTTCGCATTGAGGAGGCAGCACGCAAACAGGACCAGAAAGAGGAAGTGTTGTTTGTTTCAAACAACAACACTAAAAAGACCAAGCCCGCAGTTCTGAAACCAAATCAGAAATCTTTTAAGAATCAGAACAGACGCAACAATGGGAATCCACATGTAAACCCAAAAGGATAGCAAAAACCAGCCCAAAAGAATGACTCTGGACAGTTGTTTCTATGTTACAACTGTGGCAAACCAGGTCATATGGCACGAAAGTGTCGGAACAAGCCTAGCTCTGTACCACAGGCTAACTTGACTGAGGATGAGCCACTTATGGCTATGATTTCTGAGATTCACCTTGTTGGTGGATCAGATGGCTGGTGGATAGACACTGGTGCTTCTCGCCATGTCTGTTATGATCGTGCTATGTTCTCCACATACACGGCTGCTGATGATCAGAAAGTGCTGCTGGGAGATTCTCACACCACTAAAGTTGCTGGGGTTGGAAACGTGGAGATCAAGTTTACCTCTGGAAAGACTGTAATCCTCAAAGATGTTATGCATACTCCAGAGATGAGGAAGAATCTGGTTTCTGGCTATCTTCTCAATAAGGCAGGGTTCACTCAATTTATTGGTGCTGACTTGTATACTATAGTGTATAAGGGAAACTTTGTAGGAAAGGGTTATGCTTGTGAGGGAATGTTCAAATTAAATGTTGAATTGAATAAAGTGAATAATTCTGCTTATATGTTGTGTGATTTTAATATTTGGCATTCTAGATTATGTCATGTTAATAAACGAATAATTAATAACATGAGCACTCTAGATATGATACCTAAGATAGCAGAATCTGAATCTGATAAATGTGAATTCTGTACACAAGCAAAAATCACTAAGAAACCTCACAAGTCTGTTGATAGAGAATCTAAACCCTTAGACTTGATTCATTCTGACATATGTGAACTTGATGGTACTTTGACTAGACATGGACATCGTTATTTTATCACTTTTATCGATGATTGTTCTGATTTCACATATGTATATCTTATGAAACATAAAAGTGATGCCTTTGAAATGTTCAAAACATTCAAAACTGAAATTGAGAATCAAGTAAATAGAAAGATTAAGAGACTTCGTAGTGATAGAGGAACAGGATATGAATCTAATTCAATTCTGGACTTCTATAAATTACATGGTATTGTACATGAGAGAACTGCACCTTATTCACCTGAAATGAACGGTAAAGCTGAAAGAAAAAATAGGACTTTTACCGAATTAGTAGTGGTCATCCTACTAAATTCTGGTGCAACAAAACATTGGTGGGGGGATATTTTATTGACTGTATGCTATGTTCTGAACAGAATCCCTAAATCTAAGAATAAAATTTCACCTTATGAAATTTTAAAGAATCATAAGCCCAATGTCTCATACTTTAGAACTTGGGGTTGTTTAGCATATGTTCGCATTCCAGACCCTAAGAGAATAAAATTGGCAAGTAGAGCATATGAATGTGCATTTATAGGCTATGCTACTAATAGCAAAGCATACAGATTTTATGACTTAAATGCACATAATATAATTGAATCAAATGATGCCGATTTTTATGAAACTAAATTTCCTTTTAAATTAAGGAATAGTGGGGGCACATCAAGTACGCCTATAAGAACAGAACTTGATAAAAGTTCTGAAGCTGAACCTAGAAGAAGTAAAAGAGCAAGAACCGAGAAAAACTTTGGCTCGGATTTTTGTGCTTTTACTATAGAGGAGGATCCATTAAACCTCCAAGAGGCCTTATCTTCTTTAGATGCCGATTTTTGGCGAGAGGCTATAAATGATGAGATGGATTCTCTGGAATCCAATAAGACTTGGCATTTGGCAGATTTACCCCCTGGTTGTAAATCTATAGGCTGTAAATGGGTGCTTAAAAAGAAACTAAAACCTGATGGTACTATAGATAAATACAAAGCACGACTAGTAGCTAAAGGTTTTAGACAAAAAGAAAATATAGATTTCTTTGACACTTTTTCACCTGTAACTAGAATAACATCCATTCGGGTATTAATCTCACTTGCTTCCATTCATAACTTACTAATACACCAAATGGATGTTAAAACTGCCTTTTTGAACGGTGAATTAGACGAAGAAATTTATATGGACCAGCCTGAAGGATTTGTAGTACATGGTCAAGAACATAAAGTATGCAAGTTAGATAAATCATTATATGGTTTAAAACAAGCACCTAAACAATGGCATGAAAAATTTGATAACTTAATCATTTCAAATGATTTTAAAGTTAATGAAAGTGACAAATGCATTTATTACAAATATGAGAATGACATTTGCACTATTATATGCCTTTATGTAGATGACCTACTCATCTTTGGGTCAAACATTCATGCCATAAATTCAGTCAAATCCTTATTATGTGCCAATTTTGATATGAAAGATCTAGGTGAAGCGAGTGTAATCCTCGGTATTAAAATTACTAGGTCAAAAAAGGGAATTTCTTTGGATCAGTCTCATTACATTGAGAAGATACTAAAGAAATATAATTACTTTGACTGTAAACCCGCATGTACACCATACGATCCAAGTGTAAAGTTATTTAAGAACACTGGTGAAGGTGTAAGACAGTCTGATTATGCGAGCATCATTGGCAGCCTTCGGTATGCCACTGATTGTACTAGACCCGACATTGCCTATGTCGTGGGATTATTGTGCAGGTTTACCAGTAGACCTAGTATAGAGCACTGGCATGCTATTGAAAGGGTCATGAGATATCTTAAACGAACAATGAACCTTGGATTACATTATGAAAAGTTTCCAGCTGTACTTGAAGGATATTCAGATGCAGACTGGAATACTTTATCTGATGATTCTAAAGCGACCAGTGGCTATATATTTAGCATCGCTGGAGGAGCTGTTTCTTGGAAATCCAAGAAACAGACTATTTTGGCTCAGTCCACTATGGAGTCTGAGATGATAGCACTAGCCACAGCTAGTGAAGAAGCAGAATATTTGAGAAATCTGCTAGCTGAGATTCCCTTATGGGAAAAACCGATACCGGCTGTGTTGATACATTGTGATAGTACCGCGGCTATTGCAAAAGTTCAGAACCGTTATTATAACGGTAAGAGACGACAAATACGTCGTAAGCACAGCACGGTTAGAGAGCTACTTTCTACAGGTACCGTTAGAGTAGATTACGTACGTAGTGAAGAAAATTTGGCAGATCCTTTGACGAAAGGACTGTCAAGAGAGAAAGTCCATATTTCTTCTAAAAGAATGGGACTATTGCCCTTAGATTGTTGACTCACGCACAATGGTAACCCGACCTAAATGACTGGAGATTCCAAGAAATAGGTTCAATGGGTAATAACAAGTTGTGTAGTGATAGAAGTTGAACATGCTATATAATAAACTAAGAAGCATGTATTCCTGAAGTGATAGAGGATGAGTTAATAGAAACTCTTAATGAGATCTATACTCTATTTGGAGTGGAGTACCTACCTTCAGGAGTACTCTTGATAGACTCACCTATGTGAATGTGGAAATGAGGCCGTTTCCTATGGAGTTTTGGGCAGAACTTCTAGAGCGTTCACTAAACTGGGATAGACGTGTATGGCCATAAATGCACGGGCTTATTTGATTGCACTATGGAAAAGATTGTGTGTGGTTTGATGTCAGGAATAGAGTTCAAGACTACGTGTCACTCTAGTAAAAACTGAATCTTATTCACTACGCAAAGGTTCAAGTCGGATGACACCTTTGTTTATGCACAGTCTTATGTGTTTAGAAACTGCTCGATAATATTTTAAAAAATTCAAGTGGGGGATTGTTGGAAATATTGTGAATTATTTAAAACATGAAATAAGTGTATGATGGCTCCTATTTGTGAATAGTCCCACATCATGGGATTATATGGAAGAGGCAAGCTTATATACTTGTTTCTAAGAAGCTTTGATGGGGCCTTGGGCTCCCAATGCATGCTTTGTTGTGAGGAGGGAGCCCATGCATCATGACCACCACACACGCGCGCGCCCGACCGACCGACTCGACTCGACCCGGCCCGGCCCGGTTCGGTTCGGTTCGGGCTCGGGCTTTGGGCTTTGGGCCCTGGCTATGTGGTGTAGACACTTATATTTTTGGTCCAGAAAACACTGCTATTTTCGAACCAGTTTTTAAATCATGAAAATAATTTCTGAACCGATTTTTATATGACGCGGTAAAACTTTGACCAAGTATTTTCGCAGATCCGATTTTCCTCCACTGACCAGATTTTTCGAATACCCTGATCCCCGTCTATATATTATCATTAGATTAGACGAGATCTATACATAGAAAAAAAAAATTTTCTGCATTCTCTTTCTCCGCCATTTAAAATAATCTTAAGAAATTTTTGAGCGGTAAAATCAGAAAGTGCAAATCTGCACTGATTTGTTTGTGCAAAGCAGATCAGTTATTAATCAGAGAGAGGCTGTTTTATCCTAGAGGCGGCGGCGGAAGTACGAACTGGTTTTGCACCACCGGCCAGATCGCCGAATCGTCTTCAAGAAAGCGACAAAGTACGTGACTCAGCCATTGTTTTCCAACATAAACTTGTGGCTATAAATCGGGTGCAAATGGGGTGCTAGGAATTTGGGGTGCCATGGAGCGTGTCTATATATATATATATATGAGCGTTCAATTGCACCTCAAATGCCCCTCAACAAGAACCAAGTATTTATAGTAGTTTAAGTTAGTGGGAGGGAGAGAGAAACGGGATATGTGGTGGAGATCAGGGGACATTTAGGGGTGCTGCACTATTTCGGGTGCCATTGAACGCTCGCCATATATATATATATATATATATATATATATATATATATATATATATATATATATATACACATATAAGGTAAAAAATGAAAGGATAACTTCAAATTGGAGAGGGAACAAAGAGAATTTATGCACCATTATATAATTGGCCTATCAAAAATTTGCATAGCATATTTAAAGCACATGTACTTCACTAATTTTTCCCTTTTAGAGGATATAATGGAGCTGAAATTTTCATGTACATAGACTTCCAAATGATAATCTATCCCACTTCCCATACTTTTTTGATAGAATTTTTCGTTAATAAAACATTGCAGCTTTGATAGTTTAAAAATAATTTAATGAAATGTGATGATGTGGTTCAAGCTTCAATTATGAAAATAAGCTCCACAAAAGGAAAAGGAAATTAGGGAAGCAAAAACACATTCTGAATAAATTTATTTCACTATACGCTACTTGCAAATTAATCTTTAACTCATTTCTCTCACTTATGTAATATTAAAACCTCAGAGTATGGAAATTAAATGCTGCAGCGGAGATAATAAATAGCTAGGAACCATGTAAAACCCTACTTAATCACTAAGACGTCTGATTTCCTAGGATAATTGTAAACCCTACCCCCACCGTGCAATTGGAGAGGTGTTTGAGTACCCTAAACTCACCAATCCGATCAGCTCCTTGATATCCTATGTTGTCACAAGGCAACAACAGAAACATACTTTCATTTCAAAAATCCATTTGAAATCTATATGGATATTTTCAAAAGTCCTTTTGAAAAATCCACACAGGTATTCCAAGACCCATTGGAAAACCTTTTACAAAAAGCCATTCTGAAAATCCCTTTCAAAATCATTTAGAAAACCTACATGGATAACTCTTCTTTCAATTCAAAATCTGTTTGAAAACTGAAAGAATTTCATTTCTACCTTCCCATAACCCATTTGAAAATCCTGATAGAAAAATTCAAATTCTTTAACCTTATTACCAATTTAAAATCCATAGATTTTAATTCGATTTACATTAAAATCTACTAATTATTTCTATATCGAAAATCATTAGAAAAACCCATACTGATTTACTTTTTCAACATAAAATACTTCATTAGTTTTAATCCAAAAATGGTTAAGAAATCACTTGATCGACCTCCCGTTGATTAAGAAAACATCTATCAACTTTAGTGCTCCATATCAATATTGGTTTACGTCATTGAAATTGGAGAAGTTACCAACATCGGTATATCTAATTCTCATATTATTTTTAATGTTCTACTTGTTAAAAATTTAAAGCATATCTCGTAAGTATTAGTCAATTATGTGATAAAGGTTTTCAAATTAATTTTGAAAAAGATAGATGCAATATTTTTGACAATAATATAAATCTTAAGGAATCTGAGATTGTTGAGACAACAGAAGATGCTCCCTATGAATTCTCTAAACTCCTCAATAGTCAGAATTGTAAATAAATATATTTGAACTGAATTAGAGATATGTTTACGGCAAAGGTTAAAAATGTTGGCAAATATGTACACATAATGTGGGATCCAATATGTAAAGTATATTAAGTATTAGCAGGTATGTTGAATCTGACATGTTATATACTTTAACTATTAGCCTGCATATCGAGTCCGACATGGGCCTGCAACTAATTGCCAGCATCATGTCACCTGCTTTTGAGCGCCAAGTCTAACGTCTCGTCTTGATGGTCTTATCGGTACGTTGGGATCAAAAATTTGTTAGCATAAAAACTTTGCGTGACCAACGTACCAATAAGACATCAAGACGATATCATGCGTATAGAAAACTTTGATGAATGATTTGCAATATAGTAATTTAAACATACCTGGAATGTCAGTTCCAATATAGGCTGTTACTCATTGCCCAAAGGCATGTCAGATCCGACTTAGGATGGTAAAATGTTGTCAATGAGTATGTCCACTCCGACGTAAAATTGTAACTCATTGCCAAACAGCATGTGGGCTTTTGAGCGCGAAGTGCAACATTTCGTCTTGATGTTCTTATTGGTACATTGGGATCACAGATTTGTTAGCACAAATTTTTTGTGAGACCAACCTACTAATAAGACATCAAGACGATATTATACATATAGAAAACTTTGGTGCATGATTTGAAATATAGTAATTTAAACAAACCTGGATGCATAGTTACAAAATTACCATGAATGTCGGTTCAGATATAGCCCTGTAACTCAATTGCCCAAAGGCGCTTCTAGTCAAAAACCAAGCGGCTATCTACAAAAATCATTAGAATAATCAAAATAGAATATGTACTTGTCTCTTTTCTTGTATTCGATTTATTCAAATTCAGCACTTGTCGTACCCTCCTATTAAGCCGAATTAAAGAGACTTGGATTTGGTTAGACTATGAGCTGCACTTCTACACTTATTTTTGTGTCATCCTTGTCCAATTAAAGAGAAAAAAGAATCCTATTTTAGCTTATATTAATCCAACTTAACAATACACACACCACACACACACACGCTGCTGCTGCTGCTACTACTACATTTAGTAATAATTTAATGTATGACTACCCAGATATAACAACTCTGCTCCACAATGCAGCATTCTAAAAAAAATCGAATCAGTTATGAGTCTATTGGGAAAAGAAAAAGAAAAAAAAACAGCTTCGGGATTACTTAGTGGATATTGCAATTTTCTGCATATTTCTTAAGCTTTTTTTGGTGCATAAGAGTACATCTAAATATATATCAAAATGTTACATGTTTATTTGTAATTTTCAAAAGGTATAAAGAATTTAATATTTATAGCTGCAAGCAGATTAGATATGGACATTTACAATATGACACGTCTCCCTATTTCTCAATATAGGAAAACAATGGAATTTTACTGAGCATCTTTACCACTATACAAAAAACAATAGATCATATTCACAAAGTTAAAATATAAAAAGCTTTCATAAAGCGTTTTTTTTTAAGCATTGGTATTTAAGTGTTGTGATACTCTGCATCTTTAGTAAGAGAAATCTAAAGAAAGCGAAGATTGCTACTTAGGTTGTAGAGCGTTATCATATATAATTACCATCACGCTCATACTCTTCACCACTGTACTCGTTTTCACCCAACTATTTGCAAGGAGATCCAACATCTCTAGATTTTAAAAGTTTGCTTACAACTATCAGCATTTTGCATACCATGAAATTAACTAATCTGAAGCGCACGTAGTAAAGGACTGAACACTGAGCTTACAAAATTAATTTTATGTGTTTGATTTTCTACAGGTGTTTATATTCATCACACTTCAGTACATATTCATTACCAATAGGTGTAAAGATCAAGTCTTAAGTTGTAAATCATAGACCAAGTCCATGAGACATGAAACACAAACATGAAAGAATTAGCTAAACGAAAGGCCTGACAAAAAAATAAAAGGTAATACTCATATATTAACAAAAGATCGCGTAGTGGAAACCACGTTTTAACTCTTTGTCTATGTGTTTGCTAAATATTATAAAACTATGCCTCCCTTATGATATAAATAGTAGAAAAGAGTGTAAATGCATCCTATTTTACATTAGTAAATGGATGAGAAGTATCAAGTATATGCCCTTGGTTGCAAATATATAAGGCTATTAGGTCAACAATTTAAGGCTTGTTGCCTTTATTTAATTGGTTATGGAGGATGAGCTCACATAGTATATGTGTTTACATGTGTGTATGTGAATATAAAGGACAGTAGAAGATCAACATGGGAAAAAAAAAATCAAGTGTGCATGAGTTTATGCATATGAACATACATACGTACACTCACATACATGCATGTAAATAAAGGAGAATTAAAAGTGTAGGCAAACTGAGATGTAGATGATCCTTTCCATGAGTGTTCGTGCATGCATGTGCATATATATATATATATATATATATATATATATATATATATATATATATATATATATATATATATATATATATTGTTGGCATTTTATAGTTTAGAGAGCTACATAGTTTGTTCACAAAACCAATTGGTTGACGTGAACTATAGTCTCTTAGTATTTATCCAGGATATTAGTTGAAAATTTTTAGTTGAAAATTTCCCGATGTGGGACTTATATTTTCAATATATATATATATATATATATATATATATATATATATATGTGTGTGTGTGTGTGTGTGTGTGTGTGTGTGTGTGTGTGTGTGTGTGTGTGTGTGTGTGTTTGCGCGCGCGCATGTGCATACGAATATAGTATAAGGAATGTCTGTGTACATACTTGCTATTGGCTTCCATTTAACTTTTCATATGCTATGCCAAGTAGGAAACACCAAAGATAAAATTATATAGTAAATATTACCTAAGAGTAAGAAGGCATGCCTACTGAAACCTTGTGAACTACCATGCCATATTAACAAATAATCACCTTGCAATTCGAAGTGAATGATAATTAAGGTACTTTCATTACAGGAGAGACTAAGATTTTAATGTAGTCAAAATAACAAACATTTTTCAAGTTGTAGAAATAATACCAACCATTCATGCTAAGTGATTCTACAAAGATGCCAGTGTGATTCATTGGAATGTTTTGTATGAAACAAATTTCTAATATTACAATTACTGAATTACAAATAATTCTTTTTTTATATCAATAGTCATTACATCAAAATTTCAGTTATCTCCTTCCTTTCTGCTAGTGAACTTCCAAAATGCCAGTTAATGAACATGTGATTTGTTTTTTTAATCTTCAAACCCAAATTTTCGAGAAGTGCACACCAAAATAGCTTATTTTATGCACGACAATTGAAATCGTGTTTTAAATTATAAGAATACTTATTATAATCACCCTTATAGTAGAAATTCATGATCATGATAATGTGATAAAGAACAGAGTATCACACAGTTAAGAATGCATGTATGAATTGAATAAATAATGTTCTAATAGTAGGACATAACTCCAAAAGGATGCATGTATGCTTTGCAATGATGAGCGCAATCAAAGGATTCATGTTAAAATAGAAAGAATCGAAGAGAAATGGCTATAATAAGTGCAATTTAGGTTTAAGCTCTCTCTTCCCCAATATTTCAGTTACCGTGCCCAAGATTGGGGCTAAATTTCATTTACAGTTTGACGCGTTTATTTTGCTGCTAAAAGTTCTAAAACCATGTGGTTAGCGGGTTGAAGTGTCTAGAGTAAAATCTTATATTAGAGGCAATTTTGTATGGCTTAACCGATGCTAATAAAGGCGAATCATAATTCCGCCTTCAAATATTTTGTAATAGAGGCACAAAGCTTAATTTGCCTCAAGTGCGTGCCCCTGATACTTGTATTTTTAGAAGTGACAACACGTATGTTAAAATATTTCAATTTTATTTCATTGTTTCCAGATTTACTTTCAACTCAGTTACATCTATTTAGAATAACACAACCGTTATTTTCATTTGAAATTGAATGTGTGTAAATGTTTAGACAGTGTAGGCTAACAAAGCATTTTGGAGAGAATACTTGGTGAATAGAAAAGGATACATTATGGTGAATAGAAAATACAGCCAAGTTCGGAGTACAAGTAAAAGTCACTTGTATTTTTCTAATCTATGTCTAAATAACAGCAGTCACAAATAACTAAAAGACCTGCATTAGATGTGACCATTATGGAGATGTCAGCCCATTCAGATGCTCTTTCATGATGGAGGATGCATTGGATTTTATCTATTAGGGTAACATATAGTTGTACATCTAATGAAGAAAGTTAGACAAAATTTCCAAAAAAGAAAAGAGAGTTAAGACCAGGAAAGAGAACTAATTCTGGAAATTGTTCCATGCACAGATTGTTTACTTGATGCCAGCAAATTTTGGTTCCCTCAGGGGTCGATTTATTTTCCTTCACTTGTCTTAGTTCTTGTTGCGTAACGGGTCAGAATGAGTTGCAGCATTGTCATCCTCCTGTTAATTGTTTTTTTTTTTTCTATTTTAAAGAATATGTTTATTTTTGCACTCTTATAAGTAGACTGGTTGTTCATAAAGCAAAGTACACACTACAGTATTTTTACAACCATTAACAGACTATGATTGAAAAAGCAGTTTTGAAGTCGTAGAATCATTTGTGAACGACATGCACATAGTGATATTAATCAATAGTGAGAGTAAGTATAAAACGATGAGTGTGTTTGGTGGTCACAAGTTCCAGTAAAAAAAAAACCTCTTCTTCCTTGAATTTTAAGTGTAGTGTTGCTAACCAGACAATAAAATTTTCATTGTGAGTGTGATTTTAAGATTGATTTATATAACGAATTATACGAATCCGCACAGAAAATCATGAAAATTTCGAGTCAAACTTATAGGTCTCTTTCTGTATCAGACCGAGGCAGATGCGTGGTCCCACTGTTAAAGGCTAAACTGTCAGCAGCTTTTGTACTCTGCTTGCTTGGAGTAGTCTGAGATATAATTTGTGATTTAATCATATGTTTTGATAGGACTGTTATTTTTTAAGCGAAATTTTTGCAGTTACTCCATTCAAGGAAATAGTGTTTATTAAATCAAAACACATTCAAACTCTGTCATTGAAACAAATGATCATATATGTCTACAGACAATGTTATGCTTTTATTTTAACTGGAAAATCAAGCATGTAGAAGAGCGTATTGAAACTGTAGTGCTCTTACGGTTTCAGTAAAATCATATATATTTTTTATAGTAACACACCATAGTTAAACTTGGAATACAACTTATTGACCAGATCATTAAGCAAGGATGTGGATAAAATATAGTAACATGAAATTGAGGTTTACATGAAAACATGTTTAACTGTAGATTCCATGCTACTGCCAACATGATCATGTATAATCGTATTGTGCTATATTCATGCACTTATTCATTGCTTAACTGGTCTACTTATCAAAATAGTCATACATAAACTTTAAAATAATGCTTAGTTACTCCTATGTCATTCCTACGTAATCTATAAAAGGTACTTGTGATTCCCTAAGCCACATTATGGATAAATCGAGAAAGAATTTATGCATGTTGTCATTGATATATGTGAGAAAATAGCTAGAAAGCAGAAACAGAGGAGGAACTCTTAAATATTTTAGTGCCCTGAAAGCATGTGATATATTTTGTGAGCCTGCATGTTTGACTTCAAGTTGTAAGTAATATAGTATATTGTTATGAAAATTGAACATATGCGGAAGCGTAATAAGCAGGATCTAGATTTGCCAATTGAACACCAATCTAATCTGATAGCAATTATTCTATTACATCAACAAAATAGTAAATAACTATAACAGAGAAACAAAGAGACACAATATTTATACTGGTTCCACTATCATCATAGTGTACGTCCAGTCCAACAGAAAGAGATTTTATTCCACAAGAGATTACAAAATAAAAGTTTACATATCCAAACCTCAATCGGGTTTAACAAGAAGAGACACCATTGGGGATCACTGGCTCCAGGCCAGGATGGGTTTACACTAAAGTCTACCCCTCAATATATAGTCAGTGCAAATCTATGTGAGTCATCAATTAAATTACCAACATATGGTAATAATATAATGGAGGCAAATTACCATAACAACAAATGTGCAAACATAGGAAGTAAATAATCTGTTTCTTTAGTATAGATGGAAGAAATTAATCCCTTCATTTATTTCTCTACCATCTCATTAAATGCAATCAATGCATTCCCATAATAAAAATATTTACTTTCCATTCTATGCAAATTTGTTCCAGTCAATTTGCGATTTTGTATCACCAAATTTAACATATATCACCTAGTTTATGCACATGCGATCTCCAAGTTGTTGACCTAGTTAGAAATCAATATTGTGGGGATACGTGAACACCAATATGGGATGCAAGCATAGGAAAGGTGGCTAGGTTGCCAACCCGGTAAATCCACAATTCACGAATATGGAAATAAAATAGCATAGTTAAAAATGGTTAAATGTAAGGTGCTCATCCAAAAGAATGATAAACGGTATATTAGCAGGGGAGACAATAAAATATCTTTCAGTAGGTTTCTTAACAGCATTAAAACTATGACTATGAAGATATTTACAGCTGCTTGATGTGGTAGAAATTTTCATAGTTGCATCATAAATGCAAACTACGGGGACCTAATAGTACTGGAGGAACAATGCATTTTATGTTCAATGCACAATTTCACTAAACTGAACAATAATTTTTCCACTTGATTCTTGTATATCACGCTGATGACTGTGATGTGTTTTGCGCAAAATCATAAGAAGCTCCACAATTTCTAGATGAATTTGAAAATGGAAAAAGCATTGAGTAACTGAATGGCAGCATACTTATACCATTTGGAATAAATATATAAAGAACAGAAGTATGGTTTTTTTTAAGCTAAACAACTACATCAACAAATTGATTTAACCAGTAATAGAAAGGGTTCAATATGACAAAAACTGCTAACAGGCGTACAAACTCAACCAAAAATAAATTTAAAACAAACATCTTCTAAGTTACCAAAACATGAGGATGTACTTTGATCAATAAAAATGGGAAGAAAAGAAGAGCATGAACCAGAATTAACAGATTTAGGCCCCAACGATTTCAGCTTGTTCTTCAATAGGAATGTCCTAGGTAGGCCTGTCGATCTTCGTGCCAAAATCCTCCTTTCTATAATCACAACGAACCTCCATAAGCCTACCCAAATCAAACTTAGGCGCTTTTAAGATCTTCACTTTACGGATGTACACATCTTGAAGTGGGTACAACAACAACAAAGCCATATATCCCAAACAAGTTGAGTTTGCTAGATATGGAACCCAAAATTAAAATAAAATAAAATAAGTAATGATGAAAATAATATATATAAAGGGTTTAAAATAACCAAACAAATAAAGAGTCGTCCGATAAAGGTTTTTTTTAAATAATAATAATAAGTAAAAATGTTCAATAAAAGTGAAATAAAATCTAAAATAGTAATAAAAAGTAAAACGGTTCAGTAAACGTGAAGAAAAAAAAACTAAGGTTCTGGTACATGGATTGCCAATTTCCATGCACTCCTATCAACTACCAACTCTTCCGATAAATTCCAGTTACTTAAATCTCTCTTTATTATCTCCTCCCATGTCATTTTAGGTCGACCTCTATTTAAATGACTAAAATAATAATTAACTTTCCACTGTATCACGTAACTTCCTCAAGTACAATAGGTGGGAAATTTGAGTTGCAGTCGGAAACATCCTAATCTAAATTTGACAACTACAACCTAATTTTTTTCATTTACTATTACCTTGATCATCACAGCCATCTAGAGTGGCACAACTTTGTATGATGTGAATTGCATTTAACTAACATTGTTGAACCAAATAAAGTAAATATGCCAAAAAAATGCATCATTTTATGTAGTTTAAAAATGGTTACAACTATGCCTTTTAACATCACAATTTATTTTTACCAGTATGTTTGTAACAATGAAAGTTAGCATCTCGCCATAAATGTAGTTTAAAAAAATATGCACAGACTTAGCACAAACAAAAGTTGTGTACATAAGACATAGATAATAGCAGTGATATGTGATCGTGAAGCTAACCCAACCACACATCAATAGCCGATTGTAAATCAGTGTAAAAACTGAATAATATGAAAATTAGGGTTACGTCCTAAAATAAGTATAAGTTTGAAGGAAGAGAGTGAAAAAGGGAAACACGTATTACATAGAGAACTCAAAGGGATGTTCAACCAAAAAGAGGGTGGCAGAATGGCAGTAATGGGGAGGACGATGTACTCTAACAACTCCGCTCCCATGCTGAACGTAGATCGACACTGGTATGGGCGGTGATTGAGTGAACCAAAGTCGAAATCTGTAGGTTATTAATCACTTAGCGGAAGAGTAGCGAACCAAGCAACGTCAGAAAGTACCAGAGGTGGAGATCTCCGCGACTTTGATTTAGTGAAATTACAATGGATTTCAATTTGGGGGTAGAAGTGAAAGAAGCAAGCAGTAATTAGTATGATGTCAGTTGAAGGGCGTAATTATTTCAAAAGACCCTCCACTTTGATATTCTTGGAAAAGCAGAAGCGCTGTAAAATGCTGACACGTTGGATGTATAAGAAAACAAAGTGTTCCACATCAGCATATTCTTTATTTTGTTTTCTATTATAGATAATAGATAATATGTGTGGTTGATGTGTGGTGGTGATTTGTCGGGCACACGGAAACACCGGGGTTGGGTACAGAAGAATTGATCCCATCCTGAACACCTGTGTTCATATGTTCAATAATACTTTTGAAATTAAATCATGTTAAACAGATATAAATTGATTAACTCGTCGGCAACTTACATGATAGTAAGGAGCCGCAGCAACAACATTCTTTATCATAACATTTGGGTTAGCATTAAGATTTGGCGACAAAGAGATAATGACTCCATCTAGAACTTGAGTTATTCCGTTTCCAAACATGATATGTCTTCTTGTGACAGTAGCACTGCCGACTTTTTGGTGCAGAAGTATAGTATGTTTCTCCAGTTCTTCGGACATGAAGTTCTTTCCAATAGTAACTCATTATGTGCCATGTGTTAAAAGTTAATTTATAATTTTATCAGGCAACAATTAAATGCATTGACAAATATGCTTTTGTATTAATGTAGGGAATAATTTAAAATTCCTATATATGACATAATTAGATAAATCTAGATAAGGCATTATCTGGAATATTCCAGAGAACGCATTTTATTATAAAAGACAAGTTGTATCTCATGTAATGAATGAAGGATCAAGAAAAAAAATCTTTTATCTATCTCTCCACATATTTACTCTGTTGTGCCTAACAAATTTGGTATCAGAGCCTTGTCAACTTCATTAATCAGTCACTCAAAAACAATGGCAGCAGTCCCTACAATGTTCAAGTACTCTCCAAGTGAAGTGCCAATATTCGAAGGCGAGCATTATGACTATTGGAGCAGTGAGATGATGGACTTCTTCATCTCTCATGATTTATGGGATGTCGTTGAAAAAGATTATTCGGAGCCACCTGAAGATGGAGATTCCACAAGATGGACGGCTGCACAAGAGAAGTTGTACAAAGAAAATCAAAAGAAAGATGCCACTGCACTTAGGTATATCAAATAAGGAGTGAGTAAATCTATCTATCCAAGAATTTTCAATAAAAGAAAAGCAAAGGATGCATGGGAAGTTATGCAAAAAGAATTTCGAGGCAATGACAAAGTTATCTCCATTAAACTTCAATCTTTATGGAGAGATTTTGACAACCTGCAAATGAAGGAATCTGAAAATATCAGAGATTTCTTCTCTAGAGTCTCTGAAATTGTAAATCAAATTCAATGCCTTGGAGATAGCATTCAAGAAAAGAAGGTGGTAGAGAAGATATTGAGATGCCTTCCTCCAAAGTTCGATCATTGTGTCGCTGCAATAGAGGAATCAAAGGACCTTGGCAAGATGTCAACACATGAGCTAATGAGTTCACTTCAAGCTCATGAACAAAGAATTAATAGAACATCAGCAAATTCATTGGAGCAAGCATTCCAATCCAATCTCAGTTTTTCAGAAAAGAAACGAAGTTATTACAACTCAAAGAAGGGCGTATTTCAGAAGCAAAATCGAAATCAAAATCAAAGAAAGGGCAACGAAAGAAATTATCAAGGCAAAGGAGAACAAAGACGAGAACAGCAGAAAAAGCAAGGTAATTCTGCCACTTATTGCATTATTTGCAATAAATCAAATCATAATTCTGAAAATTGTCACTTTAAATGCACGAGATGTCGAATTCCTAATCATTCCCAAAGAGATTGTTGGTATCAAAATAAAAAAGAGAAGGACAAAGCAAATTTTACAAGTGAAGAAAACGAAGAGCAGGTTTTCTACTCTTGTTTATCCGCTGAAAATGAATCACAAGATGCTTGGTATATTGACAGTGGTTGTAGCAGCCACATGACCGGCAACAAAGACATTTTTGTAGAACTTGATGCAAGTTTTTCATCAGAGATAAAGCTTGGAGATGGAAAGGCGCAAAAAGTTGAAGGAAAGGGGACCATTGCAGTCCACACTAAAAAAGGTAAGAAATTTATTCATGATGTTCTTTACGTGCCAAATTTAGCTCAAAATCTCTTAAGTGTTGGACAACTTGTTCAAAAAGGTTATGCGGTGAATTTTGATAATAATTCTTGCAAGATCATTGATAAGAAAAGTAATTTAACAGTGGCAAATATTGACATGACTCCAAATAAAAATTTCCGCCTATTTATGTCTCTAAATGAGAATTGTGCATTCAAATCTAAAAATTCTAATGTGTCTCATTTATGGCATTTGAGATATGGCCACTTAAGCAACAAGGGGTTGCATTTGCTGAAATCAAAGAATATGGTCATTGGACTTCCTATCATCATGAAAGAAAATAAGGTGTGTGAAGGTTGTATTTTTGGCAAAATGCATAGATTTCCTTTTCCGAAAAATTCATGGCGAGCAAAAGCTCCTTTGGAGTTGATACATGCTGATTTTTTTGGTCCTACAAGGACTCTTTCACTAAATAACAAGAGATATTTCATTCTTTTTGTTGATGATTACACTCGTATGATGTGGATTTATTTTTTAAGTGAAAAATCAGAAGCTGTCTCAAGTTTCCTACGGTTTAAAACTCTTGTAGAACGCCAAAGTGGACACTTAATAAAAACTCTTCGAACATATCGTGGAGGAGAGTTTATTTACAGCGAGTTCATGAATCATTGCAAGAAAGAAGGGATTGCAAGGCAGCTTACTGTGCGATATACACCACAGCAAAATGGCGTCGCAGAAAGGAAAAATCGAACAATTGTTGAAATGGCTCGAAGTATGCTAGAAGGAAAATTCATGCCAAAGAAGTTATGGGCTGAAGCTGTCAACACGGCTGTCTATATATTGAATCGTTCGCCAACTAAAGCTGTTAGAAATATGACACCATTTGAAGCCTAGCATAAAAGAAAGCCCAAAGTAGATCACATGAAAGTATTTGGAAGTGTAGCGTATGCATTGAACCAGAGCCCAAATAAAGATAAATTTGAGAAGAAAGGAGAGAAATGTGTCTTTGTTGGTTACAGCGAAGAGTCGAAGGGATATCGGCTATTAAATCCCAAAAATGATCAACTCATTATCTCAAGAGATGTTGTCTTTGATGAAATGGCAGCATGGCAGTGGGATCATGATGGCTACTAAAAATCAAATTCTATGAAGCCTAAAAGATCTCAAAATAATAGCTTACAACCTGACCGTTCTCAGCAAAGTATCCATGTAGATACTGCTCCTAGTTACGACTCAAATGATGAAAATGAATATGAAGACTTGGACTCTCCTATTCGAAAGGTGCGTTCTTTACAAGATATTTATGACTCAAGCAATGTTGTCCTTTTTTCTTGTGAACCACAGTTATTTGAAGATGCAAGCAAAGAAGATGTGTGGATTGAAGCAATGAAAGAAGAAATAACAGCCACTGAGAAAAATAAAACATGGCAGTTAGTTGACTTGCCAAAAGATAAAGAAGTCATTGGCCTGAAATGGGTTTATAAGACAAAATATGGCGAAGATGGTTCTATAACAAGACACAAAGCACGGCTGGTTGCAAAGGGATATTCGCAGCAGCCCGGAATTGACTTTAATGAAACATTTGCTCCAGTAGTTCGAATGGAAACCATTAGAACAGCTCTTGCAGTTGCAGCGCAATCAGAGCTTAAAGTTTTCCAACTCGATGTGAAGTCTGCTTTTCTTAATGGCGAGCTTAAGGAAGAGGTATATGTTGAGCAGCTAGAAGGCTTTGTGATAAAAGGAAAAGAAAATAAAGTCTATAAGCTTCAAAAGGCGCTGTATGGGCTGAAGCAGGCACCCCGAGCATGGAATTGCAAGATAGATAACTACTTCATTCAAAATGGTTTCCAAAGAAGCAAGAACAAACCTGCCCTTTATATGAAAAATCAAGGAGAAGAATTTCTAGTTGTATGTCTATATGTTGACGATCTAATCTATTTCGGTACCAGCAACAATCTTGTTAAGGAATTTAAGGAAAGAATGATGACGGACTTTGAGATGACGGACCTCGGTCTGATGAAGTATTTTCTAGGCATGCAAGTCAAACAAGCAAAGGGCAAAATCTTCATTTCACAAGAGAAATACATTGAAGATATTCTCAAAAAATTTCACATGGCAGATTGCAAACCAGTTAACACACCAATGATGATAAATGAAGAATTAAAGCAAGAAGATGGCGCAAAGAAGGCGGATGGAAAGATAATTAGAAGCTTGGTTGGTTCGCTAATTTTTCTCACTCATACAAGGCCTGATATTTGTCATGCAGTAAGTATACTTTCAAGATTCATGCAAAATTCAAGTAACAATCACTTAATTGCAGCAAAAAGAATTTTACGATATTTGAAAGGAACAAAAGAATGTGAGCTTCAATATGTCAAAGAGGACGAATGCAAGTTAGTCGGTTTCACTGATAGTGACTGGGCAGGAGCATTGGATGATCGGAAGAGCACATCAAGCTATGTATTTTGTCTCGGTTCCAATGTAATCTCATGGAGTTCAAGGAAGCAAAAAACCGTAGCTTTATCTTCAGCTGAAGCTGAGTACATGGCAGCTACAGAGGCAGCATGTGAAGCGGTGTGGCTGCGGAGAATTCTAAATGATATGAAGCAAACTCAAGACAAGCCAACAAAAATCTACTTTGACAGTATGTCGGCTGTGGCAATGACAAAAAATCCAGTGTTTCATGCTCGCACAAAGCATATTGAGATACGTTATCATTTTATCCGAGAATTGATTAGCAAGGAGGAGATTATCATGGACTTCATCAGCACAAAAGACCAGCCATCGGATTTCCTTACTAAAGCAGTCACATTGGAGAAGTTTGAAAAGTTCAAGAAGCAATTAAAAATTACAAATTAAGGAGGAGTGTTAAAAGTTAATTTGTAATTTTATCAGGCAACAATTAAATGCATTGACAAATATGCTTTTGTATTAATGTAGGGAATAATTTAAAATTCCTATATATGACATAATTAGATAAATCTAGATAAGGCATTATCTCGAATATTCCAGAGAACACATTATATTATAAAAGACAAGTTGTATCTCATGTAATGAATGAAGGATCAAGAAAAAAAATTAAATCTTTTATCTATCTCTCCACATATTTACTCTGCTGTGCCTAACACCATGCAGATATATACTAATACCGCAATATTTTGTCTCTCATGCATCAAATACTTCCATAGAAATAGCGCGTTGCTATATTGGTATAGATAAAAATAGTAAAGGATGTTAGCAACTTGTGATCAAATGGTACCAGTGAATGTTCTTGCTCAGTGTTAGGGTTTAATGTAATGCTTACACTGTAGCATCAGCAATGCAGGTACTCTGATCAAATTCAGTGCAAGTGGGACCATTGTAGCAGTTATAGCACTCGCAAACTGGAACATAGTTAATGGTTAATTGATGTTGACATAGTGGTTGTTGTCTACTGCTCCGGCCATTGCAGAGCTTTACTAGATGGAAATACTAATGGAGTTCATGGTTGTGAGTGTAAATACTAATGGAAACACCAAAACTGCTATAGCGTTTCTGATTGCATGGTGCTGGACACTAAAAATTGCACTGCTGATGCCGTAACGTAAGATTTTCCTAATTTTTATATCTTTAATTTCTATTATTCCTATTTTTATTTTCAGTCAGGTAAACTTCTAAAGGAAGATATACGTCGTTTCAACCCGTGTCACATATAACTGCAGAAACTAAGTTAATTCTTGCTATTATAACAGAAATACACGTAGTTCTAAATATTTTGATATTGTTAGAATTTTAAGACTTTATTAACGTTAGTAGTCTGATGCAGCTCATGCGCGCAATTGGGAGAAGAAAAAAAAACCAGCATAACTGAATTCTGTGAAATTATGAATGGAAAATATAACTGATAAGTATCTCATGGTTACCACTTACCTTAGTCAGCCAAAAATCGACATCGATCATATTCTGTGTGATTAATATTCTTCCAACAGAGTATGCTTATTCTATCATGAACTGTTTTTAACTTTTCTTAAACCATGTATTTTTCAGTTCCATTGGGTTACTAAATTTTCAGGTTCATATTTCTCTCTGTTAGAGAGTCAGAAACATAGTCTAGATTTCAGATACGGAGTACTATATACAATCAAGCATAAGTAATCATTACATGAGTTGTATCATCATAGAATTACATTACAATTAAGATGATGTGTCTGCAGAAAACAAGGACAAACAACATGTTAAGGTATTCAAATTTAGTATTTTATTGTTATATCACAGTTAGCCTGTCATAAGCCATGTGGTGAATATTATTATAATATTTAAGACTATTTATGTTGATTTTATATAATAGCATGCACGTTTTTTGGCGTTATTTACTTTGTAGAAATATCTAACATACTCCTTCCAAATAAAAGTCGTTGAACCCTAATTTAAGGGATGCCCTATAATATAATGTTTTATGTTAGTAGGTAGTAACACAATATTTTTATCATTATCTTTTTGTTCATCCATTTTAATGGTTGTTATTATTATTACTTTTTTTGGGGTGCTTTTGTGTAGTCTTAAGCAACTGGTGTGTTGGTAGATTTTACTAATCCAGCAAGTGGTTATGACAATGTTAAGCACGTACCGTCTTTTACTAATCTTTATAAGCATAACTATGTGTATATACTATATATTATTTCATAACCTGTTCTAAATAAGTACAGGCTTCAGCATTTGGATTACAAAGTTTAGTATACGTGTCAAAGCTTACATTAGAGACAATAATCTGGTATCAGAGCCGATCCGATCCATCCTCTATGTTAGTAATGGCATCAAGTTCAAACACCTCAACCATTGGCAATATTCAAAACTTAATGCCTATTTTTGACGGAGAGAACTATGATTTTTGGAGTTTACAAATGAAGACTTCGTTCATTTCACAAGATCTTTGGGATCTTGTACAAGAAGGCTATCCAATACCTGATTCACTACACCATAACAACTAATTTGACACACAATGCTGCGGAAATAAAATATGGGTTATAGCTGTATCATATTTGATAGTGCTTAGATCCATATCAAACTACATTTTGTGATCCACACCACCCTAAACATCCTAAATCTGACGATCCATCAAAGAAGCTCCGGATCAGTTAATTTGACATGGCCTTTGGCCAAATCTAATGCGTATCATATTGTGCATCCCATTAGGCACTCCGAACACAAATTTTGACTGCTCCCTTTTCCTTTTGTTTTACTTTAATGGTGACCAAAAACTGAAATTAGGGTTTTCGGTCACCAAATCATGCCTCCACCTTTCTTTGGAATCTCCTCCTCTGGAAGAGATGAACAACCCTCTCCAGCTTTACGCTATTTAGATCATTGGCACCATTCCAATGTGCTAATCAACTTTCATCAAAGTCCCAGATATAATTATAAGTAGTGGTGCTTTAACTAATTCAGCTATAAAGTGTAATTTGATTTGACGAACAGGCTTCTCAAGGGGACCCAACATCACAATAGTCACTGTAAGTGTAAATGACGCCAATGATCTAATTAGCACAAAGCTTGATTTGCCAAATTCATCCTCTTAATGTTCTACGTGTGGAGCCCATGATCATTTGCTGAAATCATTATGACTAAGTTCCATATTGGATTCTCAATCTTCCCCTTAAGATGAGATTCTTTGACTCAAACACATCCTTATCAAGGGCATACTCAGACACATGCACAGTTATATGCATTTGAGCTGTATCTATTTTGACCCAATTTTAATTGCTTATCTTTTGTACTATTGGCTATTGTTTTATATTTGAAGTACTGAACTAATATATGAATATTTCTTGCTAATGATGAGGTTTACTCTATAATTCTAATTACAGGCTTGACTGAAGTGAAATATAGATGTTGTCACTGTGGTATAAGGTCTAAATGATATTGATGAGGCAATTGAGTTGAATAGCATAGAAATTTGGAAGATTCCTAAATTTTATGCTATTCAACTCTTACCTTATCAATATCATAGGTAATCTGAAGATTGTGGACTTTGGTGTAACACACTTTAGAAATGGTATGAGTCATGAAAAAAATCAACTTATTCTTAATTTGTATCGTTACATTTAGGTAATTCTTTTTACTTGTTCATGTCTCTTAATGTCACTCTATCTTTTGATTTTGTTACTTGTTCATATCTCAACATACTTACAGAGGTTTCTAGTTCGATACTGCCATTCATGTAGTAATGATGCTAGGATATATGCATGCTTATTAGAACACTCTTACTTATTATTTATGCTTTCTATGGCTTTTTGTTAAACCTATGGGGGTGATGAGCTGAGAGTTCAATGCCATATGGGAAGGAGTCGAAGGAGGAATTGGTAAAAATAGTGGAAGGAAAGAGCTCAAGGTTAATATCTATGGTATCGATCAATATGGTCATTTTGTTGGTGATTTCTATTTTAATAACATTTTTATTCAGGTAATTCTGTCATGGTACAACCCTCATGTAACACGAGAAGTTATTAGTGTTTTGAACTATATAGGTCATAACTATGCAGTAAACCATAACTGTGCAGGGTCTGCTGGATTGAGATTTTTGTCATGGTACTTAGCAGGAAAAATTAGAGCATTTGATATAAACTTCAGGTAATATCTTGCTTTTTTTCATCCCTTCATCTCAGATACACTACATTAGATAAGGGTGATAGAACAGAAAGGGCAAGGCTATAGCAATGTTTTCTACATTGCAGCCAAGTGACAAAGAGAATTATAATAATATGGACATATCCTCTGTATTGCTCTTTAATTAAACTATAAAAACTGTCTTTAATCGAGACTCAGTCTCGACTGAATAAGTAAAAATGTTGTAAACTTACAATATTCAGCAACTAATGAAAATAATAACGTGGACATATCCTATCCTGAACTATGCAATTTGCACTTTTTAATAGGTCTTTGTAGTGTACATGCTATGCTATCCAAGCTAACTTATTACCAGGCCATTTGAAGTTTTCTTAGATCTGAGTATTTCTTTGAGAGATTTAAGTGTGTTGATCTTCCTGAAGGGTTCCTTGTCTTGGAGGGGTTTATTTAGTTGTCAGTTTTCTCTGCTTTATGATCTTTTGTCTGTTTTGGAGGATGTTCGTCTTGAAGGAAGCATTGATTCAACAGGCGACTGCACTTTAGCTCATGACGCCGGTTCAGGTATTTATCCTAGCTTATTGTAATGTAACATTATGTATCTTCTTTAATGTAATGAAACAACGTGTATCTTATTTATTGTAATGTAATAAAATAGCATGTGTCATTATATATTGTAATGTAATGAAATATTTCATACAATTGTTTCGTTTACTGTTACAATTGTGAATTAGTGTATCCTGTGTTATATATGCTTTGTGTTACAAATAATATGTGCTGCAGTTTCTGCTTATATATGTATGTATATATATATATATATATATATATATATATATATATATAGACACACACGTATAAGATACGTTTTATAGTTGTATCTACTTATGCTTTAGAACGGCCAATAGCCGTATGTTATCACACGGGATACGGTTTTGAGCTGTATCTAAAAATTTAACATGACATTTTTTGATATGGCTTTTTTCGTGCCTACATGCTTTAGATACGGCTAAAAACACGGCTTAATTATCATATATGGTGTAGTGGTTCTTCCTCAAAGGATAAAATAACAGAGGAACAGCAATAGGCTTACAAAGAAAACAAAATGAAAGATGCTAAAGCTTTATTTCTTATTCAATAAGGAGTAAGTAAGAATATGTTTCCAAGATTACTATTAGCATCCACATCAAAGGAGGGATGGGATATACCCAAAACTGAGTTTCAAGGATCACAAAAAGTGATCTCCATCAAACTCCAATCCTTATGGAGAGATTTTGACAACCTGATGATGAAAGAAAATGAGTTCATTCAAGATTTTTTTAGTCGAGTTTCTGAAATCAAAAATCAAATCAGAAGCTACGGGGATACAATTGCAGATAAGAAGATTGTAGAAAAAGTACTTCGTTGCTTGACACAAAAATATGATCATGTAGTGGCAGCAATAGAGGAATCAAAAGACTTGTCTTCACCTTCCCTTCATGAGTTGATTGGTTCATTGGAAGCACATGAAAGAAGAATCAAAAGATTTGTTAAACAGCCTATGGAGAAAGCTTTACAGTCAAAGGTGGATTTGAAAGAAAATGAAGGCAAACAAAAAGAAGAAGGCCAAAAATATCAAAATAGAAGAAGAAAATATTTCAGTAAAGGGAGCAACTCCAATAAGCAAAAATGGAGCAGCAACTCCAGAAGCCAGAATGACAACTCAGTACCAAAATGCTTTGTTTGCAAAAAGCATGGGCATAAAAGTGAAAAGTGTTGGTATAAGTGTACAAGATGCAAAATACCTAATCACTCCCAACAAGATTGCAGATATCAGAAAAACAATGAGGCCAATATCTATACTCACAATAATTCTCAAGAGCAGTTGTTTTACACTTGTTTAACTTCTCATCATGAGTTAGTGGATATATGGTATGTGGACAGCGGCTGCAGTAATTATATGACTGGGAAAAAGCAATGCTTTGTTGAACTGGATGAAAGCATGAACTCTGAAGTAAAACTTGGTGATGGAAAGCTCCACAGTGTTGTAGGCAAGGGTACCGTGTCAGTCCAAACAAAAGGAGGTACATCAAAACTTATCCACGAAGTGTTTTATGTTCCAAATTTGACTCAAAATTTGTTGAGTGTTGGACAACTAGTGCAAACAGGCTTCTCAGTGAAATTTGAAGATAATGGTTGTGTTATTTCCGACAAAAACAATTCTGTTGTGGCAAAGATTAATATGACAAAAACAAAGTTTTTCCATTGGTAATTTCATTTAATGAAAGTTTTGCTTTGAAAACAACAGAAAAATGAAGAATTATTACTGTGGCATCAGCGGTATGGGCATTTGAATCAAAGAAGCTTGCAACTGCTGTAGAAAAAAAGAATGGCGGATGGTCTTCCTACTTATCATATTGAAAAATGAGGTATGTGAAGGCTGCATCTTTAGAAAATTCCACCGACTGCCATTCTCACAATCAACCTGGAGAGCAAAAGCACCATTTGAATTGGTACATGCAGATATTTATGGGCCAACTCGTACTCCATCTTTCAATCACAAAAGGTATTTTATTTTATTTGTACATGATTTTTGAACAATGATGTGGGTATATTTTCTATTACAAAAGTCAGAAGCTTTCACGGTTTTTAAGCAATTTAAATCTTTTGGAGAAATCAGACTGACCATAATTTGAAGGTGTTAAGAACTGATCGTGCAGGTGAGTTTACATCCAATGAGTTTAATAGTTATTGCAAAACTAATGGAATAAAGAGATAATTGACAACAAGTTACACCCCTCAACAAATTGGTGTCGCGGAAAGAAGGAATCGTACCATAGTCGAGATGGCAAGAAGCTTGTTGAAAGCCAAAAATCTACCAAATACATTTTGGGCTGAAGCTGTTCATACAGCAGTATTTATTCTCAATAGGTCACCAACAAAGGCAGTAAAGAATATGACTCCTTTTGAGGTATGGCATCAATTCAAACCTAAAGTGGACTTCTTTAAAATTTTCAGTTGTCTTGCTTATGCTCATATTCCATCATAGAAAAGAGGAAAGTTGGATGAAAAAGGAAAAAAAATATTTATTAGATAAGTGATCAGTCCAAAGCCTACAGATTGCTTAATCCAATAAATAATGAATTGGTTATATCTAGAGATGTGTTTTTTGATGAATTTATTGCCTGGAAATGGGAAAAGGAGACCACTGCAGTGCCAAAATTTATTGACCATACAGAATCTTCATCAAACTCAATTGAAAAACTACCACCTCAAGAAAAGAGTTTGCCACTACAAACACCAATTCCAAATACTAGTTCTTCAAGATCAGTTGAATTCACTCCAGAATCAAGTTCAAGTCCAAATAAGAAGTACCGTTCTCTTACAGAAATTTACGCTTCATGCGATCTTGTCTTGAGTGCCAATGAACCTCACAAGTTTGAAGATGCTGTAAAAGAAAAGAAATGGTTGGATGCAATGAATGAAGAAATCAGAGTGATTGAGAAAAAGAACACATGACAACTAGTTGATCGTCCTAAATCAAAAGACATTATTCGCCTTATGTGGATATACAAGACAAAGTTTAACGACGATGGCTCAATACAAAAGCACAAGGCTCGTTAGTTGCAAAAAGTTATTCTCAACAACCAGGGATAGATTTTAATGAGACATTTGCTCGAATGTAAAACAATGTTGCTTGTTCAAGCTGTTGCTGCTCAACTAAATACCCATGTTTATCAACTAGATGCTAAATCCGCATTCATAAATGGAGAGCTTGAGGAGGAAATTTATGTTGAGCAACCAGAAGGATATATAGTGAAAGGACAAGAGGAAAAAGTTTATCAACTTAAAAAAGCTTTATATGAGTTAAGGCAAGCTCTAAGAGCCTTGAATCATAGAATTGATCAATATTTCCTTTATAATGAAGTGCAAGTGAGACATCACTTTATATCAAGAAGGAAGGTACACACTTTATCATCTTATGTCTTATTGTTGATGATTTAATATACATAAGTCCAAATCCAAAGATGGTAGAAGCTTTTAAGAAGGCTATGATGAAGGAATTCCAAATGACAGACTTGGGTAATATGAGATATTTTTTAGGTATGCAGGTTCAACAATCAAATAAAGAAATATTTATTTCCCAATAAAATATGCTGAAAATCTTTTGAAGAAATTTAATATGTTTAATTGCAAACCAATGGATATTCCACTGGTTACTAATTTGAAGCTTTTAAGCAATGATGGAGCACCAAAAGCAGATGAATCCCTTTATAGAAGTTTGGTTGGATCGTTGATTTACTTGACAAACACTAGGCCTGATATAGTTCATGATGTAAGCATTGTATCGAGAATTATGAGTGAACCAAGTAATAATCATTTCTCAGCAGCAAAAAGAATTCTCAGATACATTCAAGGGACCAACTGCTATGGCATCATGTACATACAAGCAGAAAAAAATAATTTAGTCGGGTTCATGGACAGTGATTGGCTTGGCTCAATAGATGATAGAAGGAGCACCTCTGGTCATGTTATTTTCTTGGGAAGTAAGGCTATATCATGGTCATTTAAGAAGCAAAGTACAGTGGCATTATCTTTAGCAGAGGCTGAATATATATCAGTAACAAGTGCAAGTTGTGAAGCAGGTTGGTTCAGAAGAATACTGGGAGATCTTCATTAAAAGCAGAATTTTGCAATAGTTGTTCTGTGATAACATGTCAACCACAGCCATGACAAAAAACCTAGTATTTCATAGAAGATCCAAGCATATAGAACTCCGCCATTATTTCATCAGAAAACTAGTAGAAGATAATGAGATTGAACTAAAGTTTATCAAAACCGATGAACAAGTTGAAGATGTGTTCACCAAAGCTTTGCCGAAGGAGAATTTTTATTTTTTCAGAGAGAAGCTGAATGTGCAGTCTAACAAATGCATTAAGAAGGAGTGATAAAAATAATGCATGTTGAAGAGCTGTGTTTCTTTAATATTTGTCTTTTCATTTAGGTCTTCTAGTCAATGGTCGTGTTAGTGTCTTTTGGCATTGTTTCCAAGTATTGTGTCCTTTGTGAACAGATGTGTGCAAGTATAAAAATGAATCTAACTAGTGAACTGTTGATGCATGCAAAAAGTAAATAAAATTTATGCTTCATATCAAATATTATATGACTTATGAATCCATTTTCTTAGTAATGCTGCCACATTTTCTAACACTATATACTATATATCATTTCATAACCTGTTCTAAATAAGTACAGGATTCAGCATTTGGATTACAAAGTTTAGTATACGTGCCAAAGCTTACACTAGAGACAATAATATTACATTAAAGACAGTACATGCCATATACTGTAACGCCCCACCTCCGCCAGGGTCACTCTTGCAAGTACACTAGCTTTGGAGAGGTGTTGGACAAGGTAAACATGCATGCAGATATCACAAGACAGAACATATAAGTAAAACAGAGTAGTAAAGCAGCGGATAAAACTAACATTTCAAAACCATAGCATGCTCAAGTCCAAACCATACATGAGCTATCCAGAAAATCAGCTAAAGATCCAGCTAGGTACCAGTGTTCCCACCCTGCAAACCTAGGGGGGGGGGGGGGGGAACGGAAGAAAAGAGGCGAAAGAAAACGGGTTAGTCAAAAAGACTGGTAAGTCCTATCTACTATTAGTATAAAAACTAATTAAGTTAACTGGACATATAAAGCAGAGATGAAACATGGGGTGATAACTGGCATGGTGAAGAGATAGATCAGGTGTGGCATCGCATATACAAGGTTAAGTTGCACCAAGTGTGTACTAGTAATCTATGTCAAGTATCAACAAGAAAAGATCCCTTGGCCCAATCTTGGCCCAACATCCAGAGATGACCTAGATCAAGGTCCAATCAACACGGTCTAGTCGATCGGCTCCCTAAAAGCCTAACTCGTCAAGTGTCGGTGTTATACGGCCCAATCACGAAGTGTAGTCAAACTGTGCTAGGTCCACCCTAGGGTGTATCAAGCCCTAGGGTGCCAACCACGGACACAAATCAAGCACGCACAGTCTAAACCTACGGGTGCCCGTGTCTGCTTTTTCAACTCCGGACCATGTGCACGACCATAGTCCACCTGAACCTACATCGGCGCACCTACTCAGCCGTCGTTTTGGTCGCTTACATGTCAGCCCAGTAATCGTGCCCCACCCTAGCCTAGTCCCTAGGGTATCATGATACAATCAAGAGGGTTACTGGTGAAAAGGACCACGTAACTAGGGTTTCTAGCGGGTTAAATGTGGTTAACCCTACCCCATCAAGTTGGTTAAGTGTACCCAAGGTTCATGACTTAACCCTATCAATCCATCGTGTTTAATTGGTTAAGTATTCAAGTGGTCCATGACTTAACCCTATCATGTGGCATTAATTAATTTAATGCACCCAACCTCTCACATTAGACCTTGTTGTGGTTACTAGTTAAGCCGGGCGGGTCCGGGTAGCTTTACACCACAACTTGGTCTAACCTCGGGTTCCAAGTGCGACATGACCAACTACTCACATTGGGTCCTATTGCTTGTAGCCACTAGTTAAGCCGGTCGGTTCCGGGAAGATTTATGCTACAAACTCAACCCAACCTCGAGTTGGCCACTCTCATGTTTTCTAGAAGTCATGTCCAAATTCATGTTTACAAACATAATCACAAGTCAATGTTCATGTCATATTTTAAAATCATGTTTCATGTCATTAATATTACCCAAACCCAACGCATTCCCCTCGCATGTACGTTTCGCATAACATGACATAGATCAAAAGAGGGAACTTGGCAAAACATGACAAAAAGGGCATAAAGTAATAAGGTTGGCCACAAGTTAAACATGGTGGCATATGAGGCATAAATATGTCCATAAGCTTGCATATTACATCATAGGCCTCAAAATACGCATGATATCAAACTTAAGCAAATAGGTGAAACATGATCATAAATGACATAGGATGGTGGCTAGTGATTCGCATATAACATCATATGCAAGATAACACAAGGTTTATTAGAGTATCTATGTTGCTTTATACAACATTTCCAATCAAAGCTCATAGCTTTCTATGCATAAGGTAAAGGTGATAGCTTTACAAACATGCATAGAATTAATTTATGCATAACATGATAGGATCAAAGCACATATCATACTTAGGCCCAAACTCAAACTTGCAACATGTCATAATTAACTTCATAGTTAGAATCTAAGAGTAGTATAGGGCTTACAATGCTATGAAGACTATTAATATATTAAAACAAGATTGAGACGAAGCCACACTAGCCAAAAACCCCAAAATAAAGATAAACTCCAAGAAGCCTTGAGAAAATATGAAGAAGATCCTTGCTTTGAAGGAGAAAGCTTGCAACTTTGGCTTGAATCAAGCTTAGAAACTCTCATACAAACTTAGAAGCACTCAAATAATCTTAGAAACTCTCATATGAATGAAGATGGAGATTATGACAAGAGGGTGGAGGCCATGATTGGTAAACATTTTGGCATAACTTAGTTGTAGGAATGATTAATGAGGGTTTAGGCTAGGTCTAGGGGTCTTTTTATAGAGATTAGGGGTAGTTTAGACCATAGGATTAACCCTAAAACGAATCTGAACCCTTAACTCCCGTCAGAAACCAACAAAAGAGGACCCAACATGCCAAAATGGTGCACCAGAAAAATTGGTCCGACCGGGGGGGGGGGGGGTCGACCCCTGGGTCGACATGGGTGTCGACCCATTGGGGGGTCGACACTGGTGTCGACACCTATGTCGACCCTGCCTGGGCGGGAAAATTCCCGCCCAGTCTGTTTTGGCTGAAATTCGATTCTGAATTCGAATTTGAACTGTTTTCGGGCTTAGAATTTTCTGAAAACTTCATTGGGCCATAACTTGGTCATACGGACTCCGTTTTTCGAAAACTCGAACTCTATTTTGCGTATTTTTCCAAGACGAACGCAATGGCACAGCCCGTTTCCCTTGATTCAGATTTTATAATTTAATTCTGCCTTGATTTACATTATAACATGTTATTAAAAATACGGGTTGTTACATTCTCCCCTCCTTAAAGGATTTCGTCCCCGAAATCTCCAAGTTAGGAAGAACGTATCCTATCATCCATCATCCATCTACTCGAAACATCATCCACAAGTAACCATTGTCCTTAAAAAGATTCTAAATGCTGTATGAACATATGCAAAAGGTGTGTGTATATGTACTTATCTAATGCAAAAATCAGGCGGTTACTGATTCAGTAAACCTCCTTAATGCAAAGTATGTTAGTGAAATGAGTCCATATGTATGCAAATTCCTAACATAATTTATAATCTCTACATGAGTGCACATAACATTCATTCATATGCAACATCCACGTGATAGCACAACAAGTTTCATCCATGAATAAGTATCAGCACTCATGCATATGCAATATGAAAGTGTGTGAGCCGATCTTAGTGCCTAATGTGTGTCATGCATCCACGAGTATCCACTTGCAAACACTTGCAACCACTTGCAAACATCAAGCATAACATGTTTCAAATACATGTTTCATCCAAAGGGTTTCTACTTAAGGTTCTCATGACAAGGTTAACAAGATAAACGGGATAAACATGGATAGCAAAAAGAAAGATATGCTGATTAGGAAAGGAGATTGAGAATGTACCCTCAAAAAAGGAATGGATAAAGCCCACGCATCTTCTCCTTGGTTTCCCAAGTTGCATCTTCACTGGCTTCACTCCACTGAACTTTCACCAATTTGACTTCTCGATTCCTTAACTTCTTGATCTCTGTTCCCAAGATACGAATCAGAGCTCTCCTCAAGGTTGCCTCTTTCTCTACCTCCATGTCTTCAAGAATGCTTGGTTCAACCACCTCAGCGGACTCATGTAGGCACTTTCGGAGATGCGAGACATGAAAGACATTATGCACTCTGGCTAGCTTCTCGGGCAATTCCACCTTATAGGCCATCTTTCCAATTCTCTCTATGATAGGGAAGGGTCCTACAAACCTTGGTGCCAGTTTCCCAACTGCTCCAAAACGTACCACATTACGCAAAGGAGAAACCTTCACGAAAACCATATCCCCAATTTCGAATTCCAAATCTGTCCTTTGCTTGTCAGCATAGGATTTCTGTCTGTCTTGGGCCGCTTTCATCCGTCTTCTCACCAATTCAACTTTCTTGGATGTATCTCGTATCATATCAGGCCCAAGTATAAGCCTATCCGTGGTCTCCCACCAACAAGATGGTGACCTACACGGCCTCCCATATAGAGCTTCAAATGGTGCCATCCCTATGCTAGCTTGGTAGCTATTATTATAAGCAAACTCTACAAGAGGAAGGTGGTCTTCCCAAGTACCACCAAAGTCAAGGACACAAAGCCTCAAAAGATCTTCTAGCACTCTATTCACCCTTTTGGTTTGGCCATCCGTCTGGGGGTGATAGGCTGTACTCAGATTCAATCGCGTACCCATCGCTTCTTGCAAACTATTCCAGAACTGGCTAGTGAAAATTAGGTCACGATCGCTAACTATGCTAGAAGGAACTCCATGCAACCGCACTATCTCTCGAAGATAAATAGATGCTAGCCATGATGCGGTCCTCTTGCTCTTTACTGGAATGAAGTGAGCACTCTTCGTAAGTCTGTCAACTATGACCCATATGCTCGTGTTCCCTCTCCTTGTCTTAGGCAATCCATCCACAAAATCCATAGAAATACTCTCCCACTTCCATTGCGGGACCTCCAATGGATGTAATAGCCCACCGGGTTTCTTCGACTCAGCTTTCACTTGTTGGCACACCATGCACTTTGAAACATACTCTGCCACATCTTTCTTCATTCCAGCCCAAAAGAAAATGCGCTTCATATCTCTATACATCTTATCTCCTCCAGGATGTATAGTCATCTTCGAGTGATGTGCTTCTTCGAGAACTTTATGCACCAAGTCTCCTACTTGTGGAACGCATAGCCTTCCATCACGCCTTAGCCAACCCTTGTCATCAATAGTATATCTAGCAAGGTGACTAGACGTCTCACCATGGATCAACTTGCCCATGATCTCAACTATCCGCGGGTCTTCCTTCTGTGAAGTCCCTACTTGATCAAGAAGTGTGGGTCTAAGCTCAAGGGATGCTAATGAACCCGTCATCGACTCAACAGTCGTCGTGAAATCAAAGGTTGCCAAGAACTCTAAGTTCTTCATCTCAATAAACAAGGGACTCAAAGTCAACCTCCTTCTGCTTAGTGCATCTGCCACAACATTACCCTTGTCAGGGGTATAAGCTATCTCAAAGTCATATGATGCCAAGAATTCCATCCACCTTTGCTGCCTTAGATTCAGATCTTTCTGCGAGAAGAGGTACTTGAGTGACTTGTGATCAGTATACAACTCAAACCTTTCGCCTAGGAGATAGTGGCGCCAGGATTTGAGTGCAAAGACGATCACCGCCAACTCCAAATCATGAGTGGAATAGTTCTTCTCATGAACTTTAAGTTGCCTACCCCCATAACATATCACTCTTCCCTCTTGCATCAGGACAATACCTAACCCCGTGCCACATGCATCGGTGTATACGGTAAACATCTTACCACTATCGGGTAATGCCAAAACTGGAGCTGTGGTAAGGGCCCTCTTGAGCCTTTGAAAAGCAAGCTCACACTCTAAGTCCCATGCAAAGACTAAGTTCTTCTTCGTCAACTTAGTAAGAGGGGCCGAAATCTTAGCGAAGTCCCTGATGAACTTCCTATAGTAGCCCGCCAGACCGAGAAAGCTTCTTACTTCAGTTGCATTCCTAGGAGTTTTCCAGTCTTGAACCACAACCACTTTCGCGGGATCCACTGCTATGCCTTGCTTAGAAACTATATGTCCAAGAAACCGAACTTCCCTTCTCCAGAAATGGCATTTGGAGAACTTGGCTTTCAACTGATGAGCTCTAAGCGTATCCATCACTTCCTTGAGATGTCTGGCATGTTCTTCCTCATCCTTTGAGAAGATCAGAATATCATCCACGAAGACAACCACGAACTTGTTAAGGAACTCCCTGAACACCCTACTCATCAAATCTACGAAGTAGACGGGTGCATTAGTCAAACCGAATGGCATGACAAGCCATTCAAAGAATACATCTGGAGTCCTAAACGCAGTCTTATCAATACCATCCTCAGCTACTCTAAGCTGATGGAATCCGGTGGCTAGATCGAGCTGAGAGAAAACAGAAGCACCAACAAGCTGGTCAAAGAGATCATCAATCCTCGGTAACGGGTGCCTATTCTTCTTTGTCAGCTTGTTCAACTCTCGATAATCAACACATAGACGAAGCGAACCATCCGCCTTAGTAGCGAATACCACCGGAGCACCCCATTCAGAAATGCTTCGCCTAATAAAAAATTTCTCAATCAACTCCTTGATTTGCTTACTGAGCTCTCTTCTTTCTCGTGGGGCCATGTGCCTAACGGGCAATGATACTGGCTTGGCATTATCAAGAAGATAAATGCGAAAATCTATCTCTCATTTATGGGGTAACCCCTTAACCTCTTCAAAGACATCAGGATATTCCCAAACCACCCTTACAGATTGCAGATCATTGATGGACGAGTCAAGAGATTCAAGATAACATAACATGACGGGATCAAGCGGGTTGCAAGAAATCTCTAGGGTATTACTGAGGCGAGTTATGAGCCTCACCACCCTATGCTCACAATCGAGGATGGCTCCATAACTGGACAACCAATCCATGCCCAAAATCAACCCGTATCCCGTGAACCCGAGAACATAAGCATTACACATGAATTCTATAGTCAAGATAGAAATCTTCAAATCCACACAAATCATAGATAAATGGGCGGAACCCCCAATTGGATTTGAAATACTGACGGGATCCTCAACTAGACTGGTACTTAGGTGCAAACTTTCAACAATGTCAGAAGAAATAAAGGTATGCGATGTGCCAAAATCAAATAAAGTGCGAATAGGAAAGTCAGAAATATAAACAAGACTTTCTACAGAAATACTACCTTGGTCCTGGACTTGAGCAGTGTTGAGAGCATGCACTTGCCCTCCAGAAGGTCCTACACACTGATTCTGCCCTTGTCCTTGTCCTTGCTTCTTGGGGCAATCCTTGCTAAAGTGTCCAGTCTCTCCACAATGAAAGCATTCGCCCAGCTTCCTCTTCTTCTTCCTACAGTCTTTAGCTATGTGCCCAACAATCCCACAGTAGTTGCATTTTCTTGGGTCCTTTGCCTTGACCTTGTTGTTCTTGTTGTTCTGATTGCTATGGTTTCCTCCCCACTTGGAGTCTGTCTTCTTGGTTTGAGTATCATTAGCCTTGACTTCTTTCTTGCCATTTTTATCGTCTCCTTGAAGCAATGCCATGTCCACTAGGCCTTCAAAAGTGGCTCCCATGGGTATATGAGACAGGGCTAAACCTTGTAATGGCTCATTCAACCCTCGTGCAAAGCGTAAAGCCTTCTTCTGGGGAGTATTAACCATGTCTAAACCAAATCGAGCGAGCTAGTTAAACTTATTCACATACTCCCTCACTGTCATGTCCCCTTGCTTCAAAGATATAAACTTCTCCAATTGCAGATTCGCCTCAGCTGATGATAGAAACTTAAGCCCAAACCTCGTCCTAAAGTCGGCCCAAGTCTCTATAGGTCTAGTAGCATTGGTGACCTCTCACCAATAAGCAGCTTCTTCTTTTAATAGCCATACTGCTAATAAAACCTTTCTATGGTCTTCCACATCAAAGATAGCGAAAAGATCTTCAGTTTCTTTCAACCAATTTCGTGCCTCCACAAAAGTCTCCATCCCAATGAAATTCTTGCCACCCATCGCCTTAAAGTCCTTGCAAACCTTTGCGAAATCCGCTTGTGGATGCTGGGGAAGGGGAGGAGGAGGAGGAACCTCAGTTACGGTGGGGGTATTTGCTGGGCCCGCATCGTTGGCCCTAGCTTCCAAGTACCTCCGGAACCATCCGGGAATGGTTACTCCCTCGGGAAGGTTAAGATCGGCCATGCTGAAAAAGGAAAAGATAGATTTAGAACGAGGAAACGAAGGATAGTGCTAATGGCTTTTGGGGAATAGCCTTTTAAAATAACTAGACTTTTCTTGGAAAATACTTAATTGGTTTTGAAAATAGTTTTCCAAAAAGGTAAGTTTTAAAAACACTTTTGCTCAAATCTTGTAAACCTCGCTCTGATACCAAATGTAATGCCCCACCTCCGCCAGGGTCACTCTTGCAAGTACACTAGCTTTGGAGGGGTGTTGGACAAGGTAAACATGCATGCAGATATCACAAGACAGAACATATAAGTAAAACAGAGTAGTAAAGCAGCGGATAAAACTAACATTTCAAAACCATAGCATGCTCAAGTCCAAACCATACATGAGCTATCCAGAAAAGCAGCTAAAGATCCAGCTAGGTACCAGTGTTCCCACCCTGCAAACCTGGGGGGGGGGGGGGGGGGGAAACGGAAGAAAAGAGGCGAAAGAAAATGGGTCAGTCAAAAAGACTGGTAAGTCCTATCTACTATTAGTATAAAAACTAATAAAGTTAACTGGACATATAAAGCAGAGATGAAACATGGGGTGATAACTGGCATGGTGAAGAGATAGATCAGGTGTGGCATCGCATATACAAGGTTAAGTTGCACCAAGTGTGTACTAGTAATCTATGTCAAGTATCAACAAGAAAAGATCCCTTGGCCCAATCTTGGCCCAACATCCAGAGATGACCTAGATCAAGGTCCAATCAACACGGTCTAGTCGATCGGCTCCCTAAAAGCCTAACTCGTCAAGTATCGGAGTCATACGGCCCAATCACGAAGTGTAGTCAAACTGTGCTAGGTCCATCCTAGGGTGTATCAAGCCCTAGGGTGCCAACCACGGACACAAATCAAGCACGCACAGTCTAAAACTACGGGTGCCCGTGTCTGCTATTTCAACTCCGGACCATGTGCACGACCATAGTCCGCCTGAACCTACACCGGTGCACCTACTCAGCCGTCGTTTTGGTCGCTTACATGTCAGCCCAGTAATCGTGCCCCACCCTAGCCTAGTCCCTAGGGTATCATGATACAATCAAGAGGGTTACTAGTGAAAAGGACCACGTAACTAGGGTTTCTAGCGGGTTAAATGTGGTTAACCCTACCCCATCAAGTTGGTTAAGTGTACCCAAGGTTCATGACTTAACCCTATCAATCCATCGTGTTTAATTGGTTAAGTATTCAAGTGGTCCATGACTTAACCCTATCATGTGGCATTAATTAATTTAATGCACCCAACCTCTCACATTAGACCTTGTTGTGGTTACTAGTTAAGCCGGGCGGGTCCGGGTAGCTTTACACCACAACTTGGTCTAACCTCGGGTTCCAAGTGCGACATGACCAACTACTCACATTGGGTCCTATTGCTTGTAGCCACTAGTTAAGCCGGTCAGTTCCGGGTAGATTTATGCTACAAACTCAACCCAACCTCGAGTTGGCCACTCTCATGTTTTCTAGAAGTCATGTCCAAATTCATGTTTACAAACATAATCACAAGTCAATGTTCATGTCATATTTTAAAATCATGTTTCATGTCATTAATATTACCCAAACCCAACGCATTCCCCTCGCATGTACGTTTCGCATAACATGACATAGATCAAAAGAGGGAACTTGGCAAAACATGACAAAAAGGGCATAAAGTAATAAGGTTGGCCACAAGTTAAACATGGTGGCATATGAGGCATAAATATGTCCATAAGCTTGCATATTACATCATAGGCCTCAAAATACGCATGATATCAAACTTAAGCAAATAGGTGGAACATGATCATAAATGACATAGGATGGTGGCTAGTGATTCGCATATAACATCATATGCAAGATAACACAAGGTTTATTAGAGTATCTATGTTGCTTTATGCAACATTTCCAATCAAAGCTCATAGCTTTCTATGCATAAGGTAAAGGTGATAGCTTTACAAACATGCATAGAATTAATTTATGCATAACATGATAGGATCAAAGCACATATCATACTTAGGCCCAAACTCAAACTTGCAACATGTCATAATTAACTTCATAGTTAGAATCTAAGAGTAGTATAGGGCTTACAATGCTATGAAGACTATTAATATATTAAAACAAGATTGAGACGAAGCCACACTAGCCAAAAACCCCAAAATAAAGATAAACTCCAAGAAGCCTTGAGAAAATATGAAGAAGATCCTTGCTTTGAAGGAGAAAGCTTGCAACTTTGGCTTGAATCAAGCTTAGAAACTCTCATACAAACTTAGAAGCACTCAAATAATCTTAGAAACTCTCATATGAATGAAGATGGAGATTATGACAAGAGGGTGGAGGCCATGATTGGTAAACATTTTGGCATAACTTAGTTGTAGGAATGATTAATGAGGGTTTAGGCTAGGTCTAGGGGTCTTTTTATAGAGATTAGGGGTAGTTTAGACCATAGGATTAACCCTAAAACGAATCTGAACCCTTAACTCCCGTCAGAAACCAACAAAAGAGGACCCAACATGCCAAAATGGTGCACCAGAAAAATTGGTCCGACCGGGGGGGGGGGGGGGTCGACCCATTGGGGGGTCGACACTGGTGTCAACACTGGTGTCGACACCTATGTCGACCCTGCCTGGGCGGGAAAATTCCTGCCCAGTCTGTTTTGGCTGAAATTCGATTCTGAATTCGAATTTGAACTGTTTTCGGGCTTAGAATTTTCTGAAAACTTCATTGGGTCATAACTTGGTCATACGGACTCCGTTTTTCGAAAACTCGGACTCTATTTCGCGTATTTTTCCGAGACGAACGCAATGGCATAGCCCATTTCCCTTGATTCAGATTTTAGAATTTAATTCTGCCTTGATTTACATTATAACATGTTATTAAAAATACGGGTTGTTACATATACCTTTATAGTTGTGCACCTATGTATTTTGTAGAATTGTTAATATTTGTTTATATGTATTGCAGTTTGATGCCATGCTGCTCAGTTGGTCTGCGTTTAACTTACCCCTATTATGAGTTGACAATTAAGCGACAAGTAAGTTAACTAAGCACTTTCTTGTTGATCAATGATCAATAAACATGTTTCAAACAGTGAAGGTTGACTGATATTTGCAGTTCAAAGACAATGCATAACTTCAAAGTGATCTTCAAAGTACATTACAAGAGTGGAAAGTGGGTCTTGAATTTTACAACTTAAAATATTGTACGCTTACCGAGAGATTTAAATTTACAATAGGTGCAAAAGCACTTGCTTGCAAGAATAGAAGCGCAAGGCAAGTATATACAATTTAGTTTTGTGCTACAGCTAAAGATTTCATATAGTTATTTTTTATGTATTAACGTTCATGGTTGTTATAATTGGATTATGGATTAAAATTATATATTACAATATATGATTTTTTTTCTTTTTGTAGATATGGATTTCAAAAAGATAATATGATGAAGCAGGGTGCCAAGAAAGTGTTTATAAGAACGTGTGGTTATCTTTATCATATTGTCAACCTTATACTTGTTGTGTAACCTGGATTTGCTGCGGTATATTTGTAATTTTTGTTCCTCTAAAGATATGATTTATCCATGTTTTATAGTAATTTGTTTATGGAATTTCTTTTGATATATTTAGCTTTTAATCTGGAGAATGATTGAATCTATTTATGTTACCGAAGACATCAATTGCATATTTTGAACTAATTTTCATATTTTAAACCCACAACATATTTGTGGTGTGATAAATTATTAGTTTGAAACATATAATAAGTGTTTCTAATTGTCAATTTGAAACATCTAGTAAGTGTTGCTAGTTGTCAACTTGAAACACTCTTTAAGTGTTGCTAATTATCAACTTGAAGCACTCTTCAAGTGTTGTTGATTATCAACTTGAAACTCTCTTTAAGTATTGCTGATTATCAACTTGAAACACTCATTAAGTGTTGCAGTTTATCAATCTGAAATACTTAATAAGTGTTTCAATACGTTATTCTGAAACATAATACAGGTGTTTCAAAAATCTGCAATATACTAATCTGCAACACCTAAAAAGTGTTTCTAAAATTTTAGCAACATTTTATTATTGTTTCAAATTATCCATTTTGGTGTTGTGAGAGTTCTTAATTGTGTCACATCACATGCTAACACAAGTTTAAATTTAGCCAAAACTTTACCGAAAACTAGAGATATTAAACATAGCTCAAATGTGTGAATGTTCATCAAAATAATAGTGAGGTTCTTCAAATTTTAAATAATGGAAAGTTACCAAAGATCCAAACTTATTTCCTTTTGAGCAATGCTTGAACAACCGAAAATTACCGGTTGAATATGGCAGATCTCGAAATTCACTGCTGGAACTCAGGGAGAAAAAATGATCCAAGGGCTGCTGTTGTTGCCGGTGAAATGACCAAAAATTACCGGTTGAATATGGCAGATCTCGAAATCCACTGCTGGAACTCAAGGAACAAAAAAGATCCAAGGGCTGTTGTTGTTGCTGGTGAAATGAACTTACGTATTTCCGGTCGAACAAGCATAAGCGTTGCCCTTTATTTCTACAAATTTTTCTTTGATTAAACCATTACTAAGAAAAAGAATCAACATGAGGTATGCTAAAAAAAATTGTTTGATCAAAACATTACTAAGAATAAAAAAAATTAATGGGAGGTATACTTCATTGTATACCTAAACTCCTTACAATTTTTAGTCTCGTATTTTTTTTAACCAACTGTATAAATTGCATGTAGAACCATTCGATGCAAAAGTTACCTATGGTAGGAATAACTGATTTTTTATAGCTTTATTGGATATTACCGCTTATCCTCCTTCACTGTTTATTCCGCCATTAGTGTAATTTAGAAAGAGAACGAGAAAGGCTTAGTTTTTTTTTTGCTCTCAGTAGTTGATGTAGAAGTTACCACTTATAAGAAAACGACATAATTCCAACATAGCAACCACACCTTCAGTCTCAACCATCCGCATCGCTACCCTATCCCCAACATCGGAGGTATCCAAATAGCAACCACACAGATAAACAAATAACTACTCCACCACTCCGACTTCCCTAAACCCCCACAACCCTATATCCATTAACCACCACACCCTCCACAACCAAATCGACAACATATTCCCAATTTCATCTCCAATTTGACTGCAGGTGGTTTCGACCTAGCGCAGCAAGATTCGATTTTGAGGCATAATTTTTGAACTAGGAGTTGAATTAAGAGATGATGGTTTTGATAAATAATAATCGAGAATTTGTTAGAATGATGATTGGATAGAGAATATTTTACATATGTGAGAAAAGGGGAGGAGTTACATATGTTTTTGTTCTCAATGAAAGAGAATGAAAATTGATGAGCAGGAATGGACAAATAAATCCCGCCTAGTATCTAAAACGCAACGACCTGAATGGGTCAATCGAATAGCTACATTTAGCGTTCAAACGCTGCCATATAATGTAACTAAAGGCACAATTTCTTGTAGTGTGAGGTGCTGGCTAGGCTCTTCCATTCTTCTTTCTTCTCAAATCTCTTTAGAAAATAGAGTAATTAATCTTAGGAAATTCCAATTCAAGATTTAAAGGAAAGAATATATATATCTACAATTGGGTGTTCAGAATTCTGATCAACATGAGGTAAGTCCTTGGATTTGGTTTACATTGGTTTTCTTTCTCTTTTCCCCTTCTTTAGTAACAGAATTGTGAATTCGTGGATATTTTTGAACATAAATTCAGTTAGAGATACCACTGAACAACAAATCTGGATCAGATTCAAGGATCGGAAAGCTATTAGGTGAGTGGGTCTAAATTATAACATTTTAAATAACGGAATATTTATTGTTTGTATTCCCCGTTATAATTAATCTGCTAAATAGTTGATAACTGTGGAAATTGGTTACTAAAACTGTTTAGGACATGTTAAAAAGATTATTGATGTAAACAGGTCCATCCTAAGAACCTATAAATTGAATATTGTATATCAAGTTGTAATGAAATTGCAAATAATTATGGTAATTGGGGTTAAATCTAGTGAGAAGATTTATGTCATATAAGCTTGTTTCCGTTTAAACATTCATCTGAATGGGAAATTATTGTAAATGCTGCAATTATGGAATTTATGATAAACCTGAACATTTTCTTAAGATTATTATTATGTCAAAGGTTGTAAATAGAATTACTGTAAATTTTGGAACAATTAATGTGCCTAAGTTGTATCCAAAATTTACAGTAAATATAAAATTTTAATCGCACTAACACACGGGGTTTAATTCAACTTCTGGTAGAAGCCTGCTCGGAACCGCCTGGCAAATCCAACATCCACAAGTGGTTAATTTAATGTGAGGGGACTCGTGCGTAAACATACGTGTAATGTTACTAAGCCACGAGTTTAAGTTAAACTTGTGGTAGAAGCCTGCCCGGGGCAGCCCAGCAAATCCAGCTTCCACAAGCAGTCAACTTGATGTGAGAGGTCTAGTGCATATATATATATATATATATATATATATATATAACGGGAAATGAATAAATGGCATTAATTGAAATGAATGTATGTTACAACAGAATAAGAATTGGAATGAACAGGGAATGATAATAACTTATTATAATTAATTACATTAATGAGAATGTTATATAATAGGTAGGCTGTCCTATGGACAAGTGGAAATTATAACGTTGGTTATAATAAATGGAAAGAAACTTGTTGATAAGACTTAGCCAAGAGAACTAAGTAAATAAGAAAATATCAACAAGAGGATGTATTAATCCAAGTTATGATTATTGAAGAAGAATGAAATGGGTTTATTAATAAACTTAAACGGGTTAGGTTATACAACTGAAATTAATAAGCGAGAGTGGTCCATTCCTTAAAGATATAAGGGACTCGAAGAGCTCTTGGTAACTTGAATAAGAAGTTAATATGATTGGAAATAACCAAGTTAACTGGAAATCAAACGAGGTAAAGTAAGTGCATAACTAAACGTTTAGACCTAGGGTCTAATAACACGTTAGCATGGTGCGCTTGGACCAGTCTGCACGTCTGTAGGTGAAGAACCCAACAAGGTAGATCATCATGGTGTCTAGAGGCATAAGAGGAGCACACCCATATAATTTTTCTGCTTGATATTCTACTTAATGGCTTTGTGGAACTGGAAGGAAGCACGTAGCTTCCGTGGGACGTGGTAGGGTACTCCGTGGTGGTCTTCTATAGCGGTGCATGCTCAGGCTCGTAGAGGTTGGTTATGCGCGTTACCACCCAACGAAGTATACCTAGACTATACATTAGTGGAAGTCAAAAGGCTGTGGTGGTATGACATTGGGGGATTCAACGATTTGCCTACAGATAGGCTGGTTAGGACTAAATTAAGGATAGCAATCGTCAGGTACCTGTCATCGGCAGTCAGTGTGATGCGGAAAGGATAGAGTTAAACCAAGATGCTATTATCCTTTCACCATCGAGGCATGCTTGAGGGACATGCCAAATTGGATGTTTGATTGGTTGTCAGGGCTCGTCACTTAGCTCTTGATGTAGTCTTTCACTAGTTGAGGGAGAGGTCGTGGTATGACCATAGCCACCGTAGAAATGCAGACCATAGTTTAGATATCTGTATTTTTGGCCTCTTTAGTAGAACTATACAGATATGGAAAAAGGCTCCCTACCAAGTTCTGTTCATTTAGATGCAGCCCTTTTATGGAACTTGAGTTACAGCAGATAGTACGTACGTGTGAGGATTTAGATACATGCATGCTGTAACAGCCCGCATTTTACGTATCAAAGGATCGTAAAATATTTTTATTTTATTCCCTGAGGGTTGGATCATTCTCATATTTTGGTATGTTGTTTATGGGGATATGAGACATGTCCATAACTTTTACCAATTTTATTTGTGATTTTTTCCCCTGCCATTTTTGTACAAAGGATAACTTTTGACTGGGATCGAATCAGGTGTTTAAGTTAATTTTATTGAAAAGGAAATGGTGTTGCCAATTCCGTAGAGTGTCACACTAAAGTTTTGGTTCTGCTGTTTGGAAGGAGTCGCTGTTTTTGTGTTTCACAATTTCTTTTCAGGTTTTGTAAGCCATAATGGGCTGATTTGGAGTGGCCCATTATTAGGCTGATGGGAGGCTATAAATAGGGGATTAGAGGCATAGAGAATAGTTTACTTTCTTCGTTCTCTCATTTGGTTGAGCTCGTGATCCTCCTTGCTCAATCAAATACAACTTTCCACCATTAAAATCTAAATCTAAGGAAGAAGATCGAAGATCTACATCAATCAAAACAAGATCTACATCAAGAGAAGTGAGATTTCATCAAATTGAAGAGTTTGAAGCTAATTCTTCATTGTTCGAATTTAGTATCAAGGGTTTTCTTGTTGTTTTGAAGATTTGTTAGTGCACTCACCCGGATTCAATCAAGTATAAGGATTGTTTGGTCATATTTTCATCATTTTAAGTTGTTTTAACCTCGATCAACATCATGGTAAGTATATTTTCATTTGAATCACCATAATATCTAATCTTGCAACTTAAAACCGGTAATTCTTATGTTAATTCATAGGTTTATGCAAATTAGATCCATTATTTTGTTCATTCATAGATTTATCATGATTTTGGTGAATTTTATATGATTATTGATGAATAATTGTCATTTTGATGTTGTTAATGATTTCATAAAGTGTTTATGGTTGAATTGGTTGCATCGATGTTGTCGTTTGGTGAAGGTTTGGTCAAATTTCGAGCTATTTTGGTCAGATCTGGAGTCGGGTTGATTTTCTTAGGTCGTTGATGATGTGGCATGAGATTACGTCATGGCTTCTTACTCAAGAAATGGGTCAGATCGTCTAAAAGTAGATCGGGTCGTCGGAGCGGCTTCGGGTCGTTCGTCATCAAATGGTAACGTGCAGAAGTCAGGTCATTCTGAGTAGGTTAAGTCGCGTGGATGGCTTAGCAAAGGAGGGTCGGGGGAGGGGGGTTAGGTCATAGGTCATTTAGGTCGTAGGAGCATGGTTCGTCCGAAGTGGGTTGGTTAGATGGTGCAAATGCAACATTGTGTCAGGTCGTTGGATCCCATGGGTCGCTCATGTTCAGGTCGTCCAAGCTTAGGTCGTTGGGTGACCCATGAAGTTAGGTCATGGGTGACCCATAAAGTCGGTTCATTTGGTGACCCGGGAAGTTAGATCATGGGAGACCCATAAAGTTGGGTCGTAGGGTGACACTGGAAGTTAGGTCGTGGGTGACCCATAAAGTCGGGTTGTTAGGTGACCCGGGAAGTTAGGTCGTTGGTGACCGATAAAGTCAGGTCGTTGGGTGACCTAATGAGTCGGGCTGAAACACTGTGAATCGAAAATTGACCAAGTGATGTATGTTTTCGGCTTGATGGTGGTTGTGACTTCAAGTGAATTCATGGGGGAATGTCGAAGTGATGTGATGTGTTCGTTGATCATCCTAACGCAACGAATGTGAAGACGACTCCAGGCGGGTGAGTTTGTGGATAATGGTTGCTCGGGAGTTGAACTTGAGATTATGAACAGTCATCAGGCTAGATGACTAGAGATATCGAAGGATGAAAAATTATCGTTGTCGTAGGTTCTAGCGGACTCAAAGCAGGAGTATAATAGGGACGCCTAAAGATCGATTGTGTAATCTAGTACCCTGGGCAGCTCGACCTAGTTACGTTTCGTTGTATGGCGTATAGAGTCTTAATAGAACTGGGCTTTACCATTAACCCTTGACAATTGATGGCAAATTATGTATCCTTTCATATGATTAACGATGGTTTCAAAGCGGATTGGCGCTGATAGCCAGAGTCTTGGATGTTGATTATTTAGCTCGTATCGTCTTATGTAGAGTATTCTACATTGGAGGAGATATCTCTTGGTGCTTGTCTGATGTTGGTTTAGGCGTTTGGGTTGAGTGATGTGGATATCGATTAAGATGGTTTATGTTTCATAACTGATTGCTATGGATGTATATTTCTGAATTCTTGTTTGTAAAGGCTATCACTGTCGAATGTGGGGAAGATGAGTTTAGGTTTCTTCTTTGACATTTCGGGTTGATTGATTAGTTAATCTATCTATTCTCATATACTTTGTTGATGATGTTAGATAGTTGTTTCATCGCTCATTAAGACTGTTGTCTGACTCAAAGTTTTTTGTTTCCTCTTATTACCTTGGGCTATTCATCGAATTGTGGGTGGGCAGACTGAGTAGCAGGTTACAGGTAGCAGAGCTTAATGAGGATGATGCCGCTGTGTGTTGTGTATAACGGTGTTGTATATACAATGATATGATTTTTGTTCTATGATAACAAACAAGTATATATTACTTTAAATGTGGTTGTTATCGTACTGTTATATAACATCACAGACATGAATATAATATTTATATTTAAGTAGAATATGACTGTACAAAATTTCATATATTCACACAGTATTTTATTTAAATATAATATTATATTTCAATATTCAAACATTACAAATTATATGACTCCACTATTTGTACACATTCACAGATATTACACATGATATTATACTTGTAAATAAACTAAGTATAATAGACAAGTTTGTTTGAACACAATAAAATAATATTTTATTTCAATCAAATTTGTTTATTACAAATAACAGTACAATTCTTTCATTCTGTACAGTTGCTCATCACTACCTCACTCTCACTCAACACAATCTCTGACACAGTTACATTTCATATACACTGACACAACACAGTCTTCTGTCTTCCCAGCATCTGCTCTGTCAGTCCAGTCATCATCGTCTTACCTGTCACAATGAAACATACACACAGTATACTGCAATAGAATTTAAACTGAATATATGCGAATATAAATTTTATTTTTAAAATTTTATTTTCCTCAGATTTCTGGTGTGTCTCTCATCATTTTTCATGACTTGATCTGATTCATCTGTGTTTAGGCAGCTAGTTTTTATATGAACAGGGACAGAAAATCTTGTCTGATGACTGCATATACACACGTGTATAGATATACACGTGTGCACTACCTCGCCAATCAGTACGCAACTAAGGAGTAGCCACATGGACCTTCTCGACTCAGTGCACATGTCAACATAATCAACACATATCAAAATGCTCGAGCCAAGCCCAAGACTGCTCAACGAATAATAAAGCCAAAGTGAAATCAACTCAACATATCACAAAAGTGGTCGAGCATAAGTCAATGATGGTGCAACAATCTTAAGCATATCATCCCAAACAAGTTCAAGCATAGGTCAAGCCAAAAATACAGTAGTTCAAAGATAGGCAAGTAAATGAAGCAAAACATGTCAGTGCAACACAGTGCAAATATGTGACAATTTCAGGACATGTAAGATTCGACACAACAATAGTGAAGAAGTGATGCCAACATGTACATGAGGTGAAACATGGCTAAGCTCAAAGCAGTAGAGCTCACACAATCAATGGAGCAACAAGAAATATATGTGAAGCAAACAAGTGTGTGCATGGAAGACACAATACATGTGTCCATGAATATTTGGCAACAAATTCACAGTGGAAATATTATATGACATGAAGCATCAAGTCAGCAACAAATTCAAGGAATCCAAATCAGGAAATTCAAACAAGGAAACAATATTTATTTTTGGACAATAGCAAACAATGGTGAAATAATTCAAACACATGCCAGATGTACTCAGAGCATACAAGAATACAGGGAAGGTTCTTTTTATCTTTTTCAATAATCTTTTCTTTTGAGAAGGATTTACTTCCAGTTTTTCAATAGAAAGTTTTAAAGGCATTTCTAGTTTTCAAGGATCATGTTTGGCATGTTTTTGCAATTCTATTTTTTACCAAGAAACAAATCAATGCATTCAACATGCACATGAATGAAAAGAAATTGGTTTTCCTATTTTTACGAATGAATTCAGTGCAAGCAAATTTTGGCAATTTTTTTAAATGCTATTTTTTTCCAGAAATTTACATGCTGAATAAACATGGTGTTTATACAAGGAAATAGCCAAAAATAATTGTCTAGAAATTATTCAATCAAAAAACAATGAAGTGAAATTCAAATCAGCATGGTTATATAGAAAGAAGTAAAGTTTGCAACGTTCTCACAATACAAATTTGGCAAGCTTTTAAAAGCCATTAAAGAAGCAAGCATACAAGATTTCAACAATATATGTATATGGCAAGCTCAAATCATTTCCTGAAACATATATGACATAAATGGCAGTACAATTTCAAGGACACACTCACGACATGTATATCATGAAATCAATTTATTGCAAGATGATTTCGCATAATTCAAATTGGTAACCAGGTGATCCAGTTTTTTTAACGCAATCAACTTTGGAAAAAGAAAGCTTAATCAAGCGGCATTATTTGCCCACAAATTCAATCAAGTTTTCAGATGTGCCACAAACCAGTTTTGGGAATAAATTCAATGCTAAAGGCAAATTTCAAATCGAGGCAACCAAAGGGACCAAAAATAGGAAATCACGCAACAAGTATTCAAAGTCTAGGTTCAAAATTAAAGTCAAGAATTTCTAAATCGAAAAGGGGAAACAAGCATAATCAGAGAAAGTCATAATATACGAAATCAGATATGGAGTAGGGTTTCCATAACACTATATAAGCCACACAAATCATCACAGGCATGGTATCGAATTGTAACACAATCAATTAAAAGAACCCAAGAGTAAAACAAATAACTCACATTTTTCTTAAGGGATTCAATCGCCAGAGAGAGAGAGAAGGACAACCAAGTCAACCAACAAAGAAGAACAACACTCGAAGATCATCAGAGATTTAACCTTTTCCAGCACTTGAAGTCGGTGTTTAATTTGGATGTGGGAACCCTAATTCCCATTTCAAGCCGCCATTTTTTTTCCTCAGAGACAAAAGGGATTGAGCAAAGCAAATGACAATGAACACAAACAAATGGGCCGGCGCACTCCTATTTGAACTTAGCCTTTATGTTTAATTGTCTTTTTATTTTGGGCTAGAATTTATTTTAAATCTAGGGTTTCTTTTTATTTTGTATTGTTTGTTTTTGATTTGCTTTGTAAATCATTCTGAAACAGTTTCTAGGTCTGTAAATTCTAGGAAACCAGTTAGGGTGTTAACTGGCAGTTTACTAGAGTCTGTAAAAACTAAGGTTATGGATTACAGATTTGTAATTCGGGAAAATCTAGTCGATGGGATATCGATCAGTCTATGGTTTTGAGCGTAGGGTTAGTACAGGAGCAGGGAGTGCGAGTTTACATGGTCTTGTAAGCGGGATCTGTTCTATCACCTAGAAGAAACTTTAGGAATGAAGCAGTAGGCAGAATTTTGTCGAAGCTGGGTATAATTTATGTCATTTATTTTCTGTATTTCTGTTTCTGCTATATTCTATGATCTGTTTATCATTATATATCCCATTAGATTTTTGACTCAGCGAAAAACTATGAAAAACCCTGTTCACCCCCCAGGGTTATTTTAGATCCAACAAGTGGTATCAGAGCAGGTAATTTTTAACTCTAGAGATATGGATCATCCTAGTTGTTAGTCTTCTAAGAGTCAGTCCTGTGATATTCCAATTATTTTCAATGGAATAGATCTTTTAATATGGAAATCAAAATTCAAATTATTTTTAAAATCTGTTAATTTTGAATATTGGAATATTATTGAAAATTTGGGAGATATCTTAGATAAGAAGAATAAGGTTTTGGATGCTCGTGTTATGCATATTATTTATTCCTATCTTGATAATGATCAATTAAAATTTATCTCTCATTGTTTAACTACGCATGATATCTGGAAAACTCTCAACACGCTGTATGGAAAATCTGATAGCTGCTCAAAACCCTCAACAACCAACTCAGATTCAGATGTGTGTTTAACAGGAGCCATTAATGATGATGCAGACGACGGATATTTTTCATATGAAAAATTGTTTTCTCTCTGTAATAATTTAACCAAAACTGTCAATCGTCTCGAACTGAAAAACAAACTTCTGAGATCTGAAAATCGTGATTTGATTAACAAAAATAATATGTTGGAATTAAAACATGAAAACTCCGATTGCGAGAATTGTTTCAATTTAAAAATTGATTTAACTCATCTAAATAAAAATCATCAGAAAATTTGAAAAAGAAATTATCATTTTAAAACAAAATGAAGATGAGCTAATTTATAAAAACGATTCTTTGCAAAAGGAGTTGGACAATATTATTTCCAAACATAAGATTTTTGAAAATCAAAATTTACAGAAATCTGAATCAGTTTTGAATGAGCTAGAAATTGCGATTGTAAAACTCAAGAATTTTGAATCTGAAAGTCGAAAACATTTTGAATTTGAAATTGCTGAATCCAAACCAAAATTAAATTACTTGAATCTGAAAATTTGGTTTTGAAACAATATGATGCTGAAAGGAAGATCAATGGTAACCGCTGTTTAGATTTAATAAAAGAGAACGGTGATCTTAAATTCAAAATTCAACGACTAGAGTCTACTTTGACTAAATTTTATGACAGTGAAAAATCTTTGAATATGTTGTTGAAAAACCAGTTTTCTGTTGGACATAAACGAGGTCTTGGTTTTGGAAAAACAAGTGGTTTTGAAAAATTGAATTCTTGTGATTTTAAAATCCTACAAACTTCTTTGAAAATAATCAATTTAAAATTTAAAATTCGGATAATTTCGAAGGATTTTTAAATCATAATCGAGATGTGAATTTGTTTTTATAATAATCCATTTTGGATCCCAAAAAGAAATAGAGTGAAACAATTTTGGGTTCCTAAAGGCACAAAGATAGATTCGAATGGGTTGTTATACAAACAGATTTGGGTACCGAAAGATGTTAACAAAAATACTAGTGGTTTTAAAAAATTTGTTAAACCACTTGATTTTCTAAACTAGGTACCATAGGAGGCTGAGGAACCACTGTGCAAAAAGAGATTAGAACTTTAAGTTATTCTTTATTCTAGTATCATTTGGCGTTCCTTGGTCAAGTCTGTTTGAGCTAGAGATTCATTTGCTCACATCATTTTCAGATATAATATCTAGACTCACAATTTTTGTATATACTTTGTTTTTACTCTTTTATCTGTTTTTTTTTTTTCCGACCCCCTCTATGTATTTTTTTCTGTTTTGGTTTATCACTATCATATCATTGAAACTTTTTGGGATTTCTTAAACTTCCAATTGTAGAATTCATATTTTCTGGAAATTCACTTCATTTGTATAAAACTCTAATGTTTTTAATCATTTTCAGATCTTGAATTTAAACTTGTAAATATCTGCAATTGTTTTGAGGTTTATTTTTTTCTGAATTCATAACAGTGTTGATGTATTCTTGTCATATCTTGAACACTGTTGATTCGAATTCTAAATTATTGAAGATCTGGAAGTTTTATGGAATTTCACACACCTTTGCTGTTTTGAGTCTCTTCTAATTTATTTTGGAAAGTCTTGAAAATTTATACTCATCACAACACACTGTTATTTATCAGTTGTGATAATTTCATTGATTTCATATTGGCTTGGAAAATTTGAATTGTATTGAATCAGTGATACATCTTGAAATTCATTTTTATTCATGATCATTATTGTTGAAATTTGGTTGTTTGAAATCATATGAAATTCTTGATATTTTGAATATCACACAACATTTGAATTTGAAATTATCAATCTTGTGTGAATAATTCATTATATCTCAAACTTGACATTGATTCAAGTGATTTCAAATAAATTATTTTAATTTTTTGGATCATGAATACCTCTCAAACTTGATTTAAATGATCTGAAATTTCTCGTGTACTTGTCAGAAAATACTTATGGAAAATTCTTTGATAATCAGGTCTTAAAACTCACTACATTTCATGATTATTTGATTTGAATATTTGTTTGTTTAAAATCATTTGAAACTATTGATTTATTGAATCACACACATATCTTGAATCTGAAATTTACATTCTAGTGTGATTGATTCACTGAATCTTAAAAGTTTCATATTCCTCAAATGATTTCAAATAAACAATATTTTTAATCTTGGATCATGAATCATATTCTATGACCATCAGAAACATCTTATGACAAGTCTGTTGTGCTATTGGTTTCTTGTGCTGCTCTGATATTGTTTGATGACTCCCTGTTTTGGTATTTAATATATACCATGCTCTGATACATGTGCATAATATGTTATCTTGTCTGCTTGGGCTTTGTACTTATAATTCTTTTGTCTATGATATCCTTGCTCATCTCCCGTGTCATGTTAAAATTCTCATTAATTGAGACATCAAGTGGTATCAGTCGTTTAGAAGTACTGAATGTGCTTTTGCTGTATAACTATTTTTTAATCCCTCTTGTCTTGTATAGATCTGCATATTCCTCTTGTAATTAATTTTCAATTTTAAAATTATTTATTGATTATTCATTCAGAAATTGAAATCAATATCCAAATTAAACTGTATTTATAATTCATCAACATTATTATCAGAATTTGAAATTGTGATGAGTTATGACTGCAATATATTTCACAACAAGAGGAGATTTTACCTAGTTTTTCATAATGGTTGAATAATTATTATAATATCTTTGAATTGGCAATTATTTCACAATCATCTTCTTTATCTACCATTATTCTGTCACTCATCATGTATTTTATATTAATGCGGAGAGTTTAATATTTTTTTTAAAATCTTCTTGAATAAATAGTGGAAATATTTGTGATAGAAATTGGACTATGTTATTATTCAGAATTAGTGATAATTGAAAATATTCAATGATCCCAGTACAGTTAAGCATATTTCATAATATAATCAATTTAGAAATTTATTTCACAGTCCATTTATGTACCTACCACATTTCTATCATCCATATATTGGTTTTATATACCGAGGAGTTTTTCTATTTTGAAGCTGAAATTGATAAATATATAATTAATACATAATTGTGTCCCTAACCTCATTTAAAAATCCAAGCTCTGGTCATGCATGGTTAAGAGACAACTTACAATTTAAGCTGCGACTGACCTCATTTAAAAATCCAAGCTTTGGTTATGCATGGTCAGTGTGCTCTTAAATAAATAAAAAACCAACCTATCAATCCATCTTCTAATCTGTGAAGTGTGTTAATATTTTATGATGTATTATGACTTTTTGATTGACAGGTATTAGGATTTGAGATTATTCGATTTTGTCACTTAAATTGAATTATTAACTATAGTCCAAATCCATCATTGTTTTTATGCAAAATTTTACAAAATTCTTTTGAAAATAATTGGAAATTATATTTTTTGTAACTCCCTCCATTTTATGTAAAATTCGTCGTAAATCCATCATTCTCTACAATGTGAAATATGCCACTTGTTCTTAGAATATTATGATTTTTGTTTGACTGATTGAAATTTATGATGATCGTTCTTTCTTTTAAGCTGATATTATATTTTAGTCATTTTTCATCTATATTTTAAATTCTGTATCCTTTTGATGATAACCAAAGGGGGAGAATGAGTTGAGATTTTGATTTATGAGTGAATATTTTATAAATATTTTTAATTTTGAAAATTCATTCATTTTTTTCTTTTCACTCATGCACATTTATAGGGTGAGTTTAGATGTGGGGGAGCATTCAAATAGGGGGAGTTTCACTATTCTCGAACAAACACATTTATTATATTTAAAATCTATTTATTTGTTTGTCATCATCAAAAGGGGGAGATTGTTGTATATAATGGTGTTGTATACATAATTATATGATTTTTGTTTGATGATAACAAACAAGTATATATTACTTTAAATGTGTTTGTTATTGTATTGTTATATAACATCATAAACAGGAATACAATATTTATATTTAAATAGAATACGACTGTACAGAATTTCATATATTCACACAGTATTTTATTTAAATACAATATTATATTTCAACATTCAAACAGTACAAATTATATGACTCCACTATTTATACACATTCACAGATATTACACATGATATTATACTTGTAAATAAACTGAATATAATAGACAAGTTTGTTTGAAAATAAAATAATATTTTATTTCAATAAAATTTGTTTATTACAAATAACAACACAATTCTTTCATTCTGTACAGTTGCTCATCACTACCTCACTCATCACTCAATACATTCTCTGACACAGTTACATTTTGTATACACTAACACAACACAGTCTTCTGTCTTCACAGCATCTGCTCAGTCGGTAGAGTCATCACCTTCTTACCTGTCACAATGAAACACACACATAGTACACTACAATAGAATTTAAACTAAATATATGCGAATATAAATTTTATTTTTAAAATTTTATTTGCCTCAAATTTCTGGGATGTTTCTCATCATTTTTCATGACTTGATCTGATTCATCTGTGTCTAGGCAGCTAGTTTTTATATGAGCAGGGACAGAAATTTTTTTCTGATGGCTGCATATACACACATGTATAGATATACACGTGTGCACTATCTCGCTAATCAGCGCGCAACTGAGGAGTAGCCACATGGACCTTCTCGACTCAGTGCACATGTCAACATAATCAACACATATCGAAATGCTCGAGCCAAGCCTAACACTGCTCAACAAATAATAAACCAAAGTGAAATCAACTCAAAATATCACAAAAGTGGTCGAGCACAAGTCAATGATGGTGCAACAAGCTTAAGTATATCATCCCAAACAAGTTCAAGCATAGGTCAAGCCAAAATACAGCAGTTCAAAGATGGGCAAGTAAATGAAGCAAAAACATGTCAGTGCAACACAGTGCAAATATGTGACAATTTCAGGACATGCAAGATTCGACACAGCAATAGTGAAGAAGTGATGCCAACATGTACATGAGGTGAAACATGGCTAAGCTCAAAGTAGTAGAGCTCGCATAATCATTGGAGCAACAAGAAATATATGTGAAGCAAACAAGTGCGTGCATGGCAGACACAATACATGTGTCCATGTATATTTGGCAACAAATTCACAATGGAAATATTATACGAAATGAATCATCAAGTCAGCAACAAATTCATGGAATCCAAATAAGGAAATTCAAACAAGGAAACAATATTTATTTTTGGACAAGAGCAAACAATGGTGAAATAGTTCAAACACATGCCAGATGTACTCAGAAGCATACAAGAATACAGGGAAGTTTTTTTTTTTTAATCTTTTTCAATAATCATTTATTTTGAGAAAGATTTACTTCCAGTTTTTCAGTAGCAAGTTTTAAAGGCATTTCCAGTTTTGAAGAATCATGTTTGGCATGTTTTTTCAATTCTAGTTTTTACCAAGAAACAAATCAATGCATTCAGCATGCACATGAATGACAAGAAATTGGTTTTCCTGTTTTTATGAATGAAACCAGTACATGCAAATTTTGGTAAGTTTTTTCAATTCTATTTTTTTCCAGAAATTTACATGCGGTAGAAACATGGTGTTTATACAAGGAAATGGCAAAAAATAATTGTCCAGAAATTATTCAATCAAAAAGCAGTGAAGTGAAATTAAAATCAGCATGGTTACATGGAAAGAAGTAAAGTTTGCAACGTTCTCACAATACAAATTTGGCAAGCTTTTAAAAGCCATTCAAGAAGCAAGCATACAAGATTTGAACAATATATGTATATGGCAAGCTCAAATCTTTTCCTGAAACATATATGACATAAATGGCAGTACAATTTCAAGGACACATTCACGACATGTATATCATGAAATCAATTTATTGGAAGATGATTTGGCATAATTCAAATTGGTAACCAGGTGATCTAGCTTTGGAAAAATCAAGCTTAATCAAGGGGCATTATTTACCCACAAATTCAATCAAGTTTTCAGATGTGCCACAAACAAGTTTTGGGAATAAATTCAATGCCAAAGGAAAATTTCAAATCGAGGCAACCAGAGGGACCAAAAATAGGAAATCATGCAACAAGTATTCAAAGTCCAGGTTCAAAATTAAAGTCAAGAATTTCTAAATCGAAAAAGGGAAACAAGCATAATTATAGCAAGTCATAATATACGAAATCAGAGATGGAGTAGGGTTTCTAAAACCCTATATAAGCCACACAAATCATCACAAGAATGGTATCGAATTGTAACACAATCAATTAAAAGAACCCAAGAGTAAAACAGATAACTCACATTTTTCTTAAGGGATTCGATCTCCATAGAGAGAGGGACAACCAAATCAACTGACGAAGAAGAACAACACTCGAAGATCATTAGAGATTAAACCTTTTCCAGCATTTGAAGTCGGTGTTTAATTTGGATGTGGGAACCCTAATTCCCATTTCAAGCCACCATATTTTTTTTCCTCAGAGACAAAAGGGATCGAGCAAAGCAAATGACAATGAACACAGACAAATGGGCCGATGCACTCCTATTTGGACCTAGCCTTTATGTTTAATTATCTTTTTATTTTGGGTTAGAATTTATTTTAAATCTAGGGTTTCTTTTTATTTTTTATTGTTTGTTTTTTATATGTTTTGTAAATCATTCTGAAACAGCTTCTAGATCTGCAAAATCTGGGAAACCAGTTAGGGTGTTAACTGCAAGTTTACTGGAGTCTGTAAAATCTAGGGTTACCGATTACAGGTTTGTAATTCGGGAAAATATAGTCAAGGGGATATCGATCAATCTATGGTTTTGAGCATAGGGTTAGTACAGGAGCAGGGAGTGTGAGTTTACATGGTCTTGTAAGCGGGATCTGTTCTATTACCTAGTAGAAACCTTAGGAATGCAACAGTAGGCAGGATTTTGCCGAAGCTGGGTATATCTTGTGTCATTTATTTTCTGCATTTCTGTTTCTACTATATTCTGTGATTTGTTTATCATTATATATTCCATTATAATTTTAACTCAGCGAAAAACTATGAAAACCTCTATTCACCCCACTCTAGGGTTATTCTAGATCCAACACTGTGCGATGGCGAGATGGAGGCTAGCATATTATTTTGCTATTATCTAGTGTTTCTGTTTCCGCTGTTTGTTGAGTGTTGTAGTGAGGCCAGTTTGTATAGACATTTGTGTTGTAATCTAAAGTATTATGGATATGCTTTCTAGTTATTATGAAAGTTTCAAGTTTTTGCTTAAATATGCTTCACTGTAATTGCGTGTTGTATATGTTCTATTATATTTTATCCTTGCGTTGTGAGTTATATGACAGGTTCCGCTTTGTGTTTACATACCTTGACAATCGTCTATAGTTACCTGGAAAACCTTTCAGCGTATTATTCCTCTTGTTTAGGCAGGAGTTATGGGCGATCATCACATTTGGTATCGGAGCTCTGGTTATCGATTTTAGCCAAAGTTCAAAGACGTAATAACGTATGAGTGACGTACATGTAGATTTTTGATGGATGTATACAATATATTAGTATATAGTAATAGCATTTGAACTCCATTAGTAGTTTTCTTGTAAGTGGCTAATCATTTTATATTGCAAATTTAGAATGAGTCATCAACCATCAAGACACACTTCTAGGGAGGAGACTATTTCTGGAGGTGGAAATGGAGGTGTACTAGACTACCCATCCATGTTCGAGGGCATGATGTCAGCGATCATGAGGAAGGCTCCCGCTCCAGATACAGTTACGGTAGATATAGGGGTTCAAGTGCAGGTATCTAGGGCTGTGGATTTTGCAAAGCGGTGCAAGGACTACCCATCTTTGGGAGGGAAATCGTTCAAGGGGACAGAGCAGACTGAAGAGGTCCAGAGATGGTTGGATGCTTGTGTGAGGATTTTTGGAGACTTGAGAATAGATGATGCAACAAAGAGGAAGCTTGCATCAAGACAATTGCATGATAGAGCCATGGACTGGTGGAACTCTATCACTTTGGAGGCCCCGGAGGTTGAGATCACATGGGATCAGTTCCGAGTCAAGCTCGATACGAAGTTTAGCTCTACGGCTCAGAATTCGGTTCTTTTTAAGAAATTTGTGGAGTTGAAGCAGAATTGTCGACCAGTACTTGAGTATGTTTTTGATTTTGAGGCCTTGTCCAAGTATGCTCATTTGTATATTGACTCTCCTTATCCGAAGAACGAGAGGTTTGTTATGGGTTTGGATACTTATATTGGGAGGCCGTTGGTTAATCATCTAGATGACCCATATGAGAAGATAGTGGAAAAATCCATGAGACATGAAAGCTTGTTTCTAAAGGAAGGAACCCTTGTTGCTGCAACCAAGGAAGCTCCAAAACCACAACAGGGTGGTAATAATAATAATAATAATAAGAGGAAGCAACAACAGTAGAAAGGAAAGGATGACAAGAAGAAACCTAAGAGTGAGGTGGTTTGCTTTAACTACTGGCAGAAGCGCCATTATTCCAAGGATTGTAAGAATATGAAAGCTGAGAAGAAGTGCTTCAAGGGTGGAAAGCCAGGGCATGACAAGAAGGATTGTCCAAAAATAGCTAAGGGTAAGAAAGTTGTGAAGGCTTATGCTTTGGGAGATGTGCCATCGTCTTCAAGGGCTCCTACTGCCGAGGAGAAAAGGAAGGGTGTTATCGTCCAATGTACTCTTTCAGTTAAAGGTGTTTCAGTTCGCGTGTTGTTTGATACAAGAGCAACGCATTCTTTCATTTGTAATGAGCTTGTGTGCCGCTTGGGTTTGGAACCCGAGATTTGTGATAGACCTTTGGTTGTGACTAATCCAGTTGGGGGTTCGTCCAGCCTTTGTATGCTTTGTCATGGTCTAGTGTTATCGAGTCATGGTTTCTCTTTTGTGTGTGATTGCTTTGTTTTGAACTTCGCTGGGTTTGGGATCATTTTGGTTATGGATTGGCTCAAGAGGTATGCGACAAGAGTGAATTGTGAGAAGCTTAAGGTGAGAGTTAGGGATGTGGAAGGGCGAAAGGTTTTGATTCGGCTTATGCCCGAAGATGGTGTCTTCGTGAGCTTTTTATATTCGCTTAGGATTCCACAGGAAGACTTGTCATTTGTTCTAATCGCTAATGAGTTTGAGGATGTCTTTGAGGAAGTCAAAGGTTTGTCGTCGCATTGTGAGATCGTGTTTAAAATCGATTTGGTCGAGGATGCTAAACCTATCATTATGCCTCTTAAGCGGATGGCACCTAAGGAACAGCAAGAGTTAGAGGTGCAAGTTGGTGACCTTTTGGGAAAAGGATTCATTCGGAGGAGTGTATCTGAATGGGGTGCAACATTTGTTTTTGCAACCAAGGCTGATGGATCTTTGAGATTGTGTGTGGACTACCGTGACCTGAACAAGGTGACCAAGAAGAACAAGTATCTGCTACTGAGGATAGATGACTTGTTCGATCAGTTTCACAAAGCCAAAGTGTTTTCTCAGACACTTGTTGAAAGTGGCAAAGGATAGTGTGCCGAAGACTGCTTTTAGAACACCATCAGGTTTCTTTGAATGGCTGGTGATACCATTCGGGTTGATTAACGCGCCAACGTATTTTGTAAATCTTATAAATAGAGTTTTCAGTGATCAGTTGGACAAGTTCGTGCTTGTGTTCATGAATGATATTCTTGTTTACTCCCGGAACGAGGAAGAACATAAGACGCACTTGCGAGTTGTTTTGGAAATCTTGCGAAAGCATCAGCTGAAGGCTAAGTTTTTGAAGTGTTCGCATGGGATGCAAAGTGTGAGCATGCTTTTGGAATCCTAAAAGAGAGACTGATGAGTGCTCTTGTTATAACCATTCGAGTAGGAATGAAGGGATGGTGGTATACACCGATGCATGTGGTACTGGACTTGGAGCAGTGCTGATGTAGAAGGATAAAGTTGTGGCCTACGCAAGTCGACAGCAGAAGATGCATGAAAGGAATTATCTAACACATGATTTGGAGTTGGCGGCGATCGTGTTTGCTCTGAAGATGTAGGGACATTACCTGTTGGGAGTTTGATTCGAGTTGTTCACGGATCACAAGTCGTTGAAGTATCTTTTCCCCCAAAAGGACTTGAATATTCTGCAGCAACGGTGGTTAAGTTTCTGGCATTGTATGATTTTGGCATAGACTATACTCTTGGTAGAGGTAACGCAGTTGATGATGCGTTAAGTCGAAGAAACACAAGTTTGGGAGCGATGTTTTCAGGATGGAAAAACCTCGAGTACTTGGCAGGATTTGATTTCAGACCACGATATGAGTTGGAAACTGAAATGTTGGCAAGCTTATCGATAAGACCTACTCTCATCAAAAGGATTGGCAAGAGCCAAAAGTGAGATGCAAAGCTTGTCGAGTTTATCCAAAAGTTGGAACCCGAGAATAAAGTGTTCGAGGTCGATCAAGAGGGTTGGCTTCGAAAGCAAGGACGATTGGTTGTTCCTGATATCGACGGATTGAGAGATAAGGTTCTGAGAGAGTGTCATCACTCAAAGTTGACAATTCTTCTTGGTGGTAATAAGATGTATTAGGACATGAAGCGAGTCTACTGCTGGGAAGGGATCAAAAGAGATATTGGAAAGTTCATTTCCAAATGCATGAACTGTCAGTTAGTGAATGTTGAACAGAAGATGCTGAGTGGATTGCTTCAGCCGTTGGAAATTCCTACATGGAAGTGGGAGCAGATATCGATGGAGCAAATATGCAAGGTTTATCCTGTCAAATCGACTAGGATAACATCAAAGCTGGATGAGCATTATATTAAATGGATATTTCGATTCCATGGTATCCCGAAGAGCATAGTGAGTGATTGAGATCCATTGTTCATGGGTGGATTTTGGAAAAGTTTGCAAGAGACTTTGGGAACCGAGTTGTGTTTGAGTACGACTTATTATCCCCAAACCGATGGTCAAACCGAAAGGGTTAATTGAGTTTAGGTAGATCTCCTAAGAGCTTGTGTGTTAGATTTCAGGGGATTGTGGAAAGTCCATTTGCATCTAGTCGAGTTTGCATATAATAATAACTACAAGTCGAGTATTGGAATGGCACCATACGAGGCGTTGTATGAGAGACCGTGTAATTCTACAGCTTGTAGGTTAGAAACTAGAGATAAACTGATACTTGGGTCAGAGATGATAAAAGAAACCTCAGATAGTATCGAGATCGTTCGACAACGAACGAAAGCAGCCCAGGATCATCAGAAGAGCTATGCTGAAAGGAGTCGAAAAGATCTAGAATTCGATGTTGGAGACATAATTTTTGTGAAGATTTCACCGTTGAAGCAAGTTGTTTGGTTCGGAAGAAAAGGAAAATTAGCTCTAAGGTTTGTTGGACCATTTCCGATAGTCGAGCATTTTGGAAAGCTTACATATAGATTAGAGTTACCCGAGAAAATGTCAAGTGTGCATAATGTTTTCCATGTGTCATTTCTATGGAAGTGCATGCATGATTCAAATGTGGTGATATCTCCAGAGCAGTACGAAGACCCTAGAAGTAGAGACCATAGTTATGAGACCTCATAAGCCGCTTCGTGTGGTGAGGAATGACATGAATCAACTAAGGAGGAAGGCGGTTAAGTTATTCAAGGTACAATGGAGTGAGGGTGGCGACGATTGTACGTGGAAGACGGAAGAGAGTATGTAGACGACCAATCCAGAATTCTTCATTGTTATGACCCATGAGTGTGGTATCATTCTTACCATGTTGTAACTTGTACTATTATTGTTGTTGTTGATAGAATTCCACATGCTACGATAAAGCTATGGATGCATGGCTTGATGGATTCTAGTTTGGATGCTTATGGATAGTAGGCATGCAAAATCGTTTTGGTTGTTTATGTTTGTTTGGAATTTCGGAGGCAAAATTCCTAAGGGGGGGGGGGGGGGGGGGAGAATGTAACAGCCCACATTTTACGTATTAAAGGATTGTAAAATATTTTTATTTTATTCCCTGAGGGTTGGATCATTCTCATATTTTGGTATGTTGTTTAGGGGATATGAGACATGCCCATAATTTTTACCAGTTTTATTTGTGACCATTTTGCCCCTGTCAGTTTTGTATAGGGCGAAACTTTTGATTGGGATCGAATCTTGTGTTGAGGTGGATTTCATTGGAAAATAAATGGTGTTGCCAATTCCATAGAGTGGTCACATTAAAGATTTGGTTCAGCGGTTTGGGAGGAATCGTTGTTTTTGTGTTTCACAATTTCTAATCAGGTTTTGTAAGCCATAATGGGCTGATTTGGAGTGGCCCATTAGTAGGCTGATGGGAGGCTATAAATAGGGGGTAAGAGGCATATAAAATAGTTTACTTTGTTCATTCTCTCATTTGGTTGAGCTCGTGATCCTCCTTGCTCAATCAAATACACGTTTCCACCATTAAAATCTAAATCTAAGGAAGAAGAACGAAGATCTACATCAATCAAAGCAAGATCTACATCAAGAGAAGTGATATTTCATCAAATGGAAGAGCTTGAAGCTAATTCTTAGCTATCCGGATTTAGTATCAAATTTTTTCTTGATGTTTTGAATATTTGGTGAGTGTTAAGCATCTCTCACACGGATTCATTCAAGTATATGGGTTGTTTGTTCATGTTTTCATCATTTTAAGCTGTTTTCACCTCGACCAACATCATGGTAAATATATTTTCATTTGAATCACCATCGGATTTAATCTAGCAACTTAAGACCGTTAATTCTTATGTTAATTCATTGGTTTACGCAAATTAGATCCATTATTTTGTTCATTCATAGATTTATCATGATTTTGGTGAATTTTATATGATTATTGATGAATAATTGTCATTTGATGTTGATAATGATTTCGTAAAGTGTTTATGGTTGAATTGGATGAATTAGTCACATCGATGTTGTCGTTTGGTGAAGATTAATCAAGTTTAGAGCTATTTTGGTCAGATCTGGAGTCAAGTCGTTTTTCTTAGGTCGTTGATGACATGGCATGAGTTTGGGTTGTGGCTTGTTACTCAAGAAATGGGTTAGGTCGTCTAAAAATAGGTCGGGTTGTTGGAGCTAGTTCGGGTCGTTTGTCTTCAAATGGTAAGGCGCAGAAGTCAGGTCGTTCGGAGTTGGTCAAGTTGCGTGGATCGCTTGGCAAACGTGGGTCGTAGGGGTGTCAGGTCGTAGGTCATTCAAGTCATTGAAGCATGGATCGCTCGAAGTGGGTCGGTTAGGTATTGCAAATGCAACGTGGAGTCAGGTCGTTGGATCCTATGGATCACTCGTGTTCAGGTCGTCTAAGCTTAGATCGTTGGGTGACCCAGGAAGTTAGGTCTCGGGTGTCCCAAAAAGTCGGGTCGTTAGGTGACCCGGGAAGTTAGGTCGTGGGTGACCCATAAAGTCGGGTCTTGGGTGACCCGAGAAGTTAGGTCATAGGTGACCCATAAAGTCAGTTCGTTGGGTGACTCGGGAAGTTAGGTCATTGGTGACCCATAAAGTCGGGTCGTTAGGTGACCTGATGAGTCGGGCTGAAACATAGTGAACTGAGTATTGATCAAATGACGTAGGTTTTTGGCTCAATGGTGGTTGTATGTTTTTGGCTTGATGGTGGTTGTGACTTCAAAGAGAATTCAAGGGGGAATGTTGAAGTGATGTGACGTGTTCATTGATCGTCGTAATGCAACAAATGTTAATACGACTTTAGGTGGTGAGTTCATGGATAATGGTTGCTCGGGAGTAAAACTTGAGCTTATTAATAGTCATCAGGCTATATGGTAAGAGATATCAAAGGCTGATAAATTATTGTTGTCATAGGTTCTAGCGGAATCAAAGAAGGGGTATAATAGGGACGCCTAAAAGACCGATCGTACGGTCGAATACCATGGACAGCTCAATGGGCCTAGTTACATTTCATTGTATGGCGTATGGAGTTTTTCTAGAATCGGGGTTTACCATTAGCTCTTGACAGTTAATGGAAAATTGTTTAGCCAATCATGTGATTAACGATGGTTTCAAAGCGGAATGGCAGTGATAGCCAGAGTCATGGATGATGATTGTTTTTCTTGTATTGTCTTGTGTAGATCATTCTACATCGAAGGAGATATCTCTTGGGTGCTTGTCTGATGTTGGTTTAGGACTTTGGGGTTTGTGCTTGAGGGATGTTGATATCAATTAGGATGGTCTATGCTTGATAACTGATTGTTACGGATGTATTGTATTATCTAAATTTATGTTTGCAAAGGCTATCACTATTGGATGTAGGGAGGATAAGTTTTTGTAACGATCCGGATTTCGAGCGACTTTGTTTATCGACATAAGCACGATGTCGATAACCAAAACATCGAAAAATCCTGGTAATTAGTGAAAGAAATTAGTGGGTGAGGATAGATAAGATAGAAATTTAGAATAGAAGAAGAAGAAGAACACAACATCAGAGTAACACGAATCTCACAGCGGAAGAATAACATATAATATATGTAACATAACTTTGAAATATACATTTGTATTTGAATATACATCATTATCAAAGTACAACACTTACAACACAGCGGAAATAACTATAGCTATATGATCCTGAAGCCTCCTGCTCCAGCTCTTCCAGTATATCTGTAAAATCCCGACTACTTGACTGCCCGTACAAATTTAGGCACCCAAGAGTTTAGGGAAAACAACAAAGTAAACTCCGGGTCAGTCATGGGACTGGTATGAGTAAACAGTTTAAAAACAGTTCGAACAAGTAAACGATATCTCATAAGACCACGCCGCATAACGGAACGGATTTTTCCCTTATGAGAATCCAAGATAACTTTATATCAAAAACCTTTTGATATTATAATAATGTCTATCAACCACAGTATAGATAATCATCTAGCAGAAACGCTTTCATCTCACGTTCTACATATATAGTATACAACTCAAAACCGCAAGCACGTATTGGGTAATGGATTTCCAACTATGACAAGGTATGGAACCACCTTTCGCTAGTGTACCTCTAGAGAGGAATACACTGGGTTCAACAAGAACATCTTGCAACCCGACCACACATGACCGACCACTCATTTCGCTTGAGCGTATCGAATGTATATCACCAACGGTTGGGATCAGCAACCTTTTCCCGAATGGGACAACATCAACAATAGATTTTTAGAAGTAAATGAAACTCTAGATAGGTGATTATACACCCTACTTCGGTGCGACCGACTTAGCCATGCTGCCTGCCCGATTTCTGTCATTTACCGGATGATGAGGCTAAAAGCTACGCTTTATCATCACATCAGATTCACTTTGAATGCCACATCGTCAAATCCATCAAATCACCTATTGACGTCTACAACAATACATTATGTGTTAGCTAAAAGAAGTTTCCTTCTCCGCTTCCACTCTTGGTACGGTTGGAGAAATCAATATACGTGATCGTTTGGAAATACTCTGTCAGACATCCGTCCATACAAGTCATCCAGGAACAGGATGAACCGAAGGCACTATTCTGTAAACAGGATAGCCCTTGCATAACTCCGTCTTCAATTTCCTTTGGCATATATGATTCGCAACGCTTATGCCAATACAGAGTGGTTCTTTGGATAATAATCCAACCGGTCTCTCCATATTAACAACGTTAAAATGGTCAAAACTTCGATAGTCTGTGATTTAACTATCGAAGAAAACAGGTGTGCAACCAACGATATTATTCCCAAATGGAAATTATATCGATCAAACATCATTTAACATTCATCTCCTTAGTTCATTAATTTACTTATCTCCTGTTTCCCTATATTCAATATTTCTTATTTTCTAAATTTGGAAAATATATGTTATTAACAATGGAAAACATTTCCATTTCTTGTTTTCTTTATTAGAAAACATTTCTGGTTTCTTATTTGGAAAACATTTCCAAAGCTTCTTCATTGGACTTAGACAGATGTTTTAAACAAACTATCGCGATGCCAACCCAAACCATTTCCTTTACTGCCGAACCTTAACTACTCCTTAGTTAAAAACGAAGCCAATCAAGTTGGGGTAGAACTACCTCTCAGACCTTAACTGAACAACATTTCTAACTTTGAAATAGGCAAAGTTCACTTTATATCCCTTTTACTAACTTCCTTACTTAACCCTCCTTCGAATAGCTATATTCGATTGACTCTTTTCACTTAACTCTATTCGATTGACTCTTTTCACTTAACTCTATTCGATTGACTCTTTTCACTTAACTCTATTCGATTGACTCTTTTCACTTAACTCTATTGGACTAACATTATTGGATTAACTCTATTGGACTAACTCTATTTGACTAGCGCTATTGATTTACTCATTTCACTTAATTCCTTTCGAATAGACTATATTCAATAACTCCTTTTTACCTTAACTCTAATCGATTAACTAACATCGATTAACTTCTTTTAACTTTATTCTCTAATCGATTAACTAATATCGATTAACTCCTTTTAACTTTAACTCTAATCGATTAAACTAACATCGATTAACTCCTTTAAATTTATTTCTAATCGATTAACTAACATCGATTAACTCCTTTAACTTTATTTCTAATCGATTAACTCCTTTAACTTTAACTCTAATCGATTAAACTAACATCGATTAACTCCTTTAACTTTAACTCTAATCGATTAAACTAACATCGATTAACTCCTTTAAATTTAACTCTAATCGATTTAACTAACATCGATTAACTCCTTTAACTTTAACTCTAATCGATTTAACTAACATCGATTAACTCCTTTAACTTTAACTCTAATCGATTAACTAACATCGATTAACTCCTTTAACTTTAACTCTAATCGATTTAACTAACATCGATTAACTCCTTTAACTTTAACTCTAATCGATTTAACTAACATCGATTAACTCCTTTAAATTTAACTCTAATCGATTTAACTAACATCGATTAACTCCTTTAACTTTAACTCTAATCGATTTAACTAACATCGATTAACTCCTTTAACTTTATTTCTAATCGATTAACTAACATCGATTAACTCCTTTAACTTTATTTCTAATCGATTAACTAACATCGATTAACTCCTTTAACTTTAAATCTAATCGATTAAACTAACATCGATTAACTCCTTTAACTTTAACTCTAATCGATTAAACTAACATCGATTAACTCCTTTAAATTTAACTCTAATCGATTTAACTAACATCGATTAACTCCTTTAACTTTAACTCTAATCAATTTAACTAACATCGATTAACTCCTTTAACTTTAACTCTAATCGATTAACTAACATCGATTAACTCCTTTAAGTTTTCGAATAAACTATTCATTTATAAAGATTTACTTTTAGTAACAGTCCTTCACTTTACAAATGATTCCCCTTTTTATTTACTTTCGAAATATTTCCTTTTATAAAATCTGTTGATTTTATAAACTCCCTTTATTTCAATATACATTGAAATAATTCTTTTTACATCCCAGGGTCTTTATGATATTTACAATATCGAATAACAATGATCAACATCATTCCAACACACATAATCCATAACTGATTATATAACACATCATATATCACAATATATGAAAACAGAAAAATAAATGTTGAGGAATCCAGTTGGATTCCTCCAACCTGTTTCCCTGCATCACAGATGTTAAACAATATAGATAACATCACTTTCAGTTCCATTTGATATATTTTGTTAAACAGAATCAATATAGAAATTTAACTAACTGACTAGCAGTTCAATCAAACAGTCAACCCACAGTAAATCAGACAATTTCTAACAGTTCTAAAAATACAATATGAAATTATAAACTGTTTAGAGTTAGTGAGATTTACTCACATTGGCAGTTCATCGTTAAAGAACGATAAACTGTTGTTTGATCTGAATCAAACAGTTTATTTCGCCATAATTTCCAACGAGCTCAGATCCACTTCCAGTTAGCTTCATTGTGAAGCTCTCGTCCATATGATCCCGACGGATCTTGTTTCGCTGAATTTCGATCACGTATGTAAAAGATATCAACATTACAAGTTCATATACATTTTAAATTAAATAACTAAATTTCTATTTATTCGGGCCTTACCCCCTTTCAACGTTTGGCCTAAATTCCCCCCTTTCATAACCAGCCCGCTTCACACATTACTCACCGACCCGCCACCGTTTCCCATTCTTCTTCCACGCAACAGGGAACCACAACCATACTTCACCATTACCGAAAACTTCACACAGTAGGCACCATAATAACTAACCCAAAATACACCCCTAACCCTTATTAAAACCTGTTACTTCCTCCAGACCCTCACGCACAAACTTCCCTCTAAACCCAGACTTCTCGCTGAACCCATATCACGCCTGAGTTTAGAAAACCGCCGCACCTCCGCCTCTTTGCCTGAACTCGATCGAAGGCTGCCGTGACGACCCCACCAATGTTCGATGCATGCGCCCCTGATCTCATTGAATCTGACCTCGTCGTTGGTCCCTACTAGCCATCGAAAGACGGCGGCTTCCAGTCCTAAAACTGGTCAAGATTCCCCCAAACACCTGTAGCACCCAACCCTAGCCCACCGTAAGAACACGGCTTCGACCAACATCAGCCGAGCCTTGAGACAAACATACGGGTTGGAGAGCTATCCTTCTGGAATCCATTCATACTTGTTAAGTGATTTTTAGGATTTAATTTGGTTTTTGTTTCGATTTTTGAAGATCGAAATCCATGTTTCTAAGTAAGAAACCGACGGCGCAAAAACCGAGGTTGAAATTAGGTTATACGATTATATAGGAATTTGTTTTCGATTTCCTTGTAGTTCCTCTTTCCACGTCGTAGAAGAGAACATGCGGGTGAAAACACAAGGAGACGTGGTGTTGTTTATGATCACAAGTAAGTTTAGATATTGTATATCCACTTCCGTAAATCCCATTCATATACAATTGCTATAGACAGAGTTGATCATACCATTGTGACGACCAACGTACCATGATCCCAAAGATATAATAATACCGGTAGATGGACTCATATTTTGAAACTTCAAAATGTTGATTTCAGGGTGCAAAATACTTCAAATAAAAAGTTGCTTATTTAATTTATTAAAGATTACAGTAAAATTCTAAAAATTGAATTATCACTATTTCCCAAAAGAACCCTGTCTAAATTCAAACGCGATCTCTAGTTATATCGAATAAACCGATACGGTCGATAAACGATTCTATAACGACTATTTCAAAAATTGATTTGGACATATCTCAAAATCTACATGGAGAAATCTCGATTTTTCTCTTCCACTAGAAAGATATTCTCCACCAGCTCCATACGTTTCTTGTTTCACAGAAATCCGGCTTAAAACGAATCCTGTACATTCAGTTGAAGTTCAAATCGCCAAACAGCGAACTGCAGCGCCATTTCGAGTTCGATTATAATTATAATATAATTATACGTTCAAACTGTCGTTATTTAAATATATTCATTATTCAAATTCAATTCCAAGCTGAATTAAATATCACAGATGATCTGGTTCACACCATATCGTCATTTCAACCAATTCTGATTATTTCAGAATTAAATATATTATTTAATTTATTATTTTAATTAAATATTCGTTATTATATTCTTCCACGACCATTAAATTTCTCTAAACCACCATTTCAATAATTAAATAAATTAATTATAATACCTCTGCCAATGCGGGTCGTTACAATCTTCCCCACTTAAAATAATTTCGTCGTCGAAATTGCTAGAAGGTAAAGAACAACCCTATCGACTGGTTAGAACATATTTGTTCACTTTTTACTTCAGTTTCAACTGAACCAATTTAATTTCAATTAAATTATTAATTTATTCTTTTCAACGAAAATTTTCAAAAATCCTGAAAATTTTCTAACGCCTTAACTTTTTGAAATTTTTTTCGCCAGCACCTCCTTTGTACTGGTCAATACGTCAAACCACCACTTGCCTCTCTGGGCCATCTCCAACCCAAAAGAAAATCAAACAGCCAAACGGCTTGCCTATTCGGCTCATAAATCTTATATCCAATAGAAATATAAACTTGTACCTTTTTGTCGGCATATCATCATACCCTTTACATCTGCTGTTAATTCGGCACATACCAATGTCATGCCAATCAAACTCCAAATCAGTTTTTATCTCCAACACAACCATTCGCTTATATCCAAACCAAATCCCATTTCAACTCAAGTCAAATTCTTGATTTTCAATTCCTTAAATCCTCAATCCAATACCATTTTGGATTTTAATTTCACAAATCCAATCTTATTCGATTTCAATTCAACTTCAGTTACCACTTAACTGACTTTGCTTTAATTCAAATCTGATTTCACAAATTTCTGTTAATTTTTTTTTTAATTCAAACAGTCTTTCCCTGGGAGTTTTTAAACAGTTCACTCTTTTCAAAAATCAAATTTTCCTTTTTGAAATTCAACTGAGCCCATACTCAATATTCCATTAGTTAAATCACTTCTCTATTTCTTTATCAATATTTGTTAACCAAATATTTTCAATAACCATATTGGCCTTTTTTTTTGTTATTTGGAAAACATTCCGAATATCGCATTCCTTTATTTTCTAAACTTTAAAAAATATATGCTATTTATAATTTGAAAATACTCCAATTACTTATCTGTTTTCCGATCTCGTTTATTTCTATACCTAGGAAATATTTGTTATTCTGTTTCCAAGTTCACACTTATTTGGGTTAAAACGGATGTTGTGTAAAACATCGCTACGACAACCCAAATACTATATTCAACTAACTCATATTCAACATTGATCTTCGAGCCTGAAATCTTACCATTTATTTTTTAATAATGAAATCAATCAAGTTGGGGTATAACTACCTCTCAGACCTTGACTGAATAACATTTATAACGTCAAAACAGATAAGACTGCTTACTCGAATAATCAATACAATACAACTAATTCTTCACTTTTAAACACATATACACTTTCTCTTTCTATTCTTTCGAGATTTTATTCTAGACTTCCTTTTTGATTATACTATCCTATTTCTAAGTTCGTTTCCTTATCGACTTCTATATATATCGATACGTTGATTTCTAATTATCAAATTATCTTAAAAACATTCTAACTCCTTAAATTCCCGGAAAAATTTGCCATAACCTCCTTTGTACTGGGAGCATCGGGATATTTCAAATAGCCTCCCATGGCCATCACCAATCCAAAAGAAAAAGAAAAATCCAAGCGGCTAGCCGATACGGCGCATAAAATCTCATATGGAATTAAATACATACCTTTTGTCGAGCAATCTATTTATAACTCTTGCATTATCCTTATCCATACCTATCTCATGTATATTTATACATTTCTAATTCATTTCAACTTAATCCAATCATTTTAACTTAGTTTGTTAAGTGATTTTCAAATGACTGGTTTGCCCATTTCACCTTTTTATTTGAATATACATGTTCAAATATAGGTTTAACTTGTTTATCAACTAATTGAATTCCATTTCAATTTTATTTGAATTTCCTATATTCAAATTCCATTTCGATTCTCTTATTCAAATTCTATATTTGAATTTCATTTCAAATCTCTTATTCAAATCCCATATTTGAATTTCATTTCAAATCTCTTATTCAAATTCCATATTTGAATTTCATTTCAAATCTCTTATTCAAATCCCGTATTTGAATTTCATTTCAAATCTCTTATTCAAATCCCATATTTGAATTTCATTTCAAATCTCTTATTCAAATTCCATATTCGAATTTCATTTCAAATCTCTTATTCAAATTCCATATTTGAATTTCATTTCAAATCTCTTATTCAAATTCCATATTTGAATTTCATTTCAAATCTCTTATTCAAATTCCATATTTGAATTTCTATATTCGAATCTATTTGAATTCTCTTTATTTCATTTTAATTCCCTTTGAATCTTTTATATTCAAATTTCAATTTCAATTCTATTTGAATTCTATATTATTCAAATTTCATTTCACTTTCGATTTTCAAATCCTATATTTGAATCCCTTTATATTCAAATTCTATTTCAAACTTTCTTTATTCAAATCCTATATTCAAACTCCATTGAATTATATATTCCAATTTCCATTTCAACTCTATTTGAATTCTATATTCAAATTCCATTTTAAACTATTTGAATTCTATATTCAAATTTCGTTATTACTCTATATGAATTCTATATTCAATTTTCCATTATTTAAATCTTCTTTATTCAAATCTCATTTGAATTTCTATATTCAAATCCCCTTTGAATTTTTCTTATTTACATTCTATGTTTGAACTCCCTTTATTCTAATTCCTTTTCAAACTTTCTTTATTCATTCTTTACATAAGTCTCGATTTCAATTCCTTTTGAAATCGGTATTTCTACCTTAGGAAAATAGATTTCCCTTTCCATTTCACACTTGTATTTTTTTTTTCTGAATTATCCAATGATAATTCTTTTCACTTCATTTACAAACTTCGTTTATAAAAGAACTATTTATAAACTTCGTTTATAAAGGAACTTCTTGTTTTATTTCTTTTAAAACGAGTTAATATTTCAAATCTATTTAAAAGTTCAAATTCTATATTTTAAATCCCATTTTGAAATTCAACACAACTTGTCTTTCCCAAAACAAATTCAAAACAGTATCTCTGGTAGTAATCCGTCACTTACAACTCGAAAATGAATACTGATGATGCAGCTGTCATCATCAGAATCTATTTTCCAGCGATCGAAGTGAGTTCAATACTATAAGACCATTTCTAAACATTTGAAATCCATTTCAAAATATAATTCACACTGCTTGTAAAACAATTTAAAATCTTCCAGGATCTTAAATTTTCCTTATTTTTAATCCCAATCCATTTACAAACACTTATCCAATTCTCCAGAGTTTTAACTTCAATTTCTGGTTTAAATTTTAGATTTAACTTATCTGAATTCACGTATTTTACTTATACGAATTCTGATTGGTTATTTACATAACCATTTAATTTATAATCTTTCTCGATTATAATAACAACCAATATATCCATTATATTATAATTTTGATATATATATCTTCTCTATATCGAGATATACCTTAGGTAAACTTATTTTAATTTACCCTCTTTTCAAAACATATCGTGCCGACCCATCGTATTCGAGTTTTTAGTAACTCCTACCGATACAGTGGATCAAACTGATCAACCAGAACTCATAAACAACTCAACCAATGAATCTGCACAATATAAAACAAATTTTTATATCAATAACAAATAGGTTCACTCGTATATATACACTCAATCTCAGTCTAGGGTATTGCTAACCCTATCTCTACCGAGTCGCGCCACAGAGCC